>JAJGRX010001448.1:1200000-1675170 GCA_025461125.1 Carex kokanica | reverse complement strand
CTCCATTATAGCTTCTAAAGAATATCAGACCCCATTTTTCCTCTGTACCATTACAAGAGGTTTTTAACCTTTTAGGAAAAAGAGTAGACAAAGAAACACTGTCAAGTGATAAACATCACCAATTAATTCAACAAACATAATATTTGATTAACATTTATTTCACAGTAACATGTTCTTTGAAAGTAATCCCCATTGTGTATTACTTAGTAACTTTTACATGTCAGTTTTCACTTAAATAGGAACTTTCAACATCAAAAGATTTCTGAAACAGTTGAGGCTAACTTAGTCACTTTTTGTTTGACATGAACTTAATTTGATATTATCCTAGGGTGTTATTGTAAATGAGCAAGGTTCAAACAGCTAAGCTAAACTTAGTAACACGTAACAATATCAAAAAGTAAAAAAAATGTTTTACCTGACAAATCTGCAATAAAATCGTGGTAGAGGTGTTTTTACTAACCAAATAGCTCATATCAAACAACTAATTCAATTCACCAAATTAACGGAACTCCCAAACCAAATGAGTATATATTGAAATATCTAAAACATATTGAAAGAAATACATAAGAAAAAAGGATAACAAAATCATGAAACTAAATAACAAAATTAGATAAAAATTCTGTGAAGAAATTTGATTACCTATTAAACGAGCACGAGACGGCACACCCGCAGCGAGAGGGAGGTAAGCCGGGAAATAAAGACAGAGGAGGTAAACGGAGAGGCGATAGTTGAGAGGCGCAAAGAGGATAGGTGAGAGGTGAAGAGGCGAGAAGAAAATTGAGAAAGAAAGTTTGAGGCGGACTGGCATGGAAAAAAAAAAAGCGACTAGGATGGGAGGGAGAGGAAGAGACGCTGGAATTTGTGGGAGTAAATGGGAAGAAGGATGAGGGAGGGGAAAGGAAGGGTAATGTGGGGTCCACATGGGTATTTTGTTAATTATTTATGAGGAGGGGTATTTTGTTTATTGGTTTGAAAATGAAGGGCATTTATAAAATTTCCCCAAAATTAAATTCTGTCAAATGCAGGGTCATTTGGTGATATGGTCCAGACAGAGGTCAAAGGATTGCTTCAATGAGCTCTTGAAGTAGCTCTTTCTGTGATAAAGGCCAATCCTACTGTTCTGGAGGGCCTTGGTGCTTATTTGGAAGGTATTTCAAAATTGTGCTGAAGTTCAACAGACTAAAATTTGGAACAATGATTAAAACTAAATCAGCTGTGTTCTTCATCCTAATTGAACATCACCTTGATTGTGGTTATAAATTCAGCGAAAGACAAGGTTGAAGGAGAGGAGTTGCAGGAGTGGCTAAAGTTAAATAGTTGTGCCCCATCAGAGCTTGCTTCTTCATAAGAGGCAAGCATGAGAACTTTCTTCAACTGGAAACAAGTTCATGATAGAAGCCCCTCCGAAATCAATCTGCAAATAATAATAGCTGCTAAGTTTAAACATTTCAGGAAACCTAATTGTAAGGGGCTTAGAAAAGGTACATCAGTGAACTAGTCTGCATTCTTATATATCAACAGCTGCCTTATAATAAATATAAGGCAGCAATTGCCATTGTCTATTAATCAGAAAACTAACATTTGTAATTTTTTTTCTGTAGATTATTTTTGTTTTATCTATATATTCAGTAAAAAAATTAGTTGCGAGAGAAGTCTTAACAAATGATCTTATGGCCTCGATTGTTAAAATCGGCATTATGACTTGGCCGTATGAAGCCAACCATTGGGGAAGGACTCTCCAATGAAAAGGGACAACAAAGTTAATTTTGTGTGCTTTGACATTTCTTTAACCCAAGTTCCCAACCATTTTTAAAAGAAGCATTCCATTTGGGAAGGACTCTCCAGCATCTACATTTGTATACCTCAAATTATAGTATGAATTTGCGGTGGGTACGGGTTCAAAATGACAGGATTCACCAGGAAGGTTGAAGAACCTGGATTAAGAACATGCATATTAATCTACTGTCTACTTCTTCTTCCTTTTAGTGGAGACAGTATTGTCCCGTTTCAGTCTGCTAAGTTCAAAAAAAAATTTTGAACCTCTACTTTGGATGTCTCTTGGTAGCACTTAATTTCTTCAGCAGAAACAGATGAACGTGAATGGAAATGGTAAATGATGAAATTTGTCAATATGAGAAATGGAGTTTTGCTGTAAATAACTTTGTCGAAGACATCGAAACAGCATAATGAATGCTTTCTTAGTCTTAGCTTCATTTTAAGCGTTATACAATGATGATTGGATACCAGAATGGACGGGATGGATATTGCATTTTTCTGATAACAGAACTAACTGAAGCTCCCGAACTCTATATTTGCATCCTTCTAGCAGGAATGGACAACTCAATATAATGTAACAGTATACTTTCATTTAATTATCTTAAGTTTAAACTATTAACAGTCGGTAGTTGTTAGAACATCAACTTAATGGTATGAGAACGTAAATTTTTTTTTTTTACAAAAACCATAAGAACCGAAATAATATTTCAGTCCAAAATTTTTTTTATTCCGGACCGAAATGACATTTCAGTCCAGTCCCCTTTTTGAATTTTCTATGGTACTGGTTTCACAAGTTTTTATATGAGCCGCCGCAGAAAATCTAAAAAGGGGACCGGACCGAAATGGCATGCATGCCATTTCGGTCCGGAATAAAAAAAAATTCGGATTGAAATGGTATTTCGGTTCTTATAGTTTTTGTAAAAAAAAAAAAAAGTAATCATGTTGGTTTCGTAAATTCTTTTTTTTTAATTATGGTTTATAAAAAAATTCGAGGTTTTTCCTGTCTGGGTACACTTATTATATTGGACGTCGTACATTCTTTTCTGAGTAAGATTATTACAAACTTTGCTCGCTATGAGTTTAATTTGAAAAATTAACATTGCAGTTTTGAACAAAAAATTTGAACTTTTATCTTGATTTACTTAATTAAGTCAACTTTATCGATTCCAAATTTAGATTTTTTAAGTTTGATATGTATAAAATCAAGAAGCCCGGCATTACTTAAAAATGAACTCACGAAAATAATTCATTTTTTGAGAGAACATTTTTAAGAAATTTGATACTCATATTAATTGTACCCTTTCGTTTAAAGGCTATGAGAAAATTTGTCGAGGAAACAAGTACAGGACAATTTACAAGGTTTTGTTTTGTCTAAACGGAAGTGGCTTTAGGATGCAATTTGTTGATGTGTTTGGCAAGTGGATTAATGCTGATTTAAGCGATTTAAAGTGCTTTAATGCACACAATGGAAGTGTTTAAGGTGCTTTAAGATAAAATAAAGCTAAAACACAGTAAAATTAAATCACCAAATTCCTTGACTATTGACATTCTTAATCCTCACTACTTCACAATCTAAACTACCTACTTCTCTACTACCAAATTAAATGCTATAAAGTGATTTCACATTTATTCGCTTTAATTTTACACGTACAACATCATGAATTTGTGCAATCTTTATGAATGGAGAAAAATGGTTTAGATTGTATTGCTAGCTAGGCATTTGACAATTGAAATTATGGTTAAATGGAAATTATATTACTTTGAACTGAAGTAACAGAAGTGTCAAGTAAAAAGGCTCAATTATCCTAAAAACGGTAATAATGTAGACAAAGGGTGTAAAAGTTTATAGATTTAGTGCTTGAAGTTCAAAACACCTACGAAGTTGCTTTGACTTCAAAATACCTTAAAACACTTTTTGCTTAGCACCTTCATAGTTCATACACACCTTAAAGACCATAATTGAATCTTTCAACCTTCATGAACCAATCAAACAAACAAAAAACGCATCATGCTTTATTACTTTGGAAACTATCTTTGTCACTTGACATGACATGGATCACTGCAGTATTAAGTATAATGTTGATAAGATAAATAAAGCTGCAAAGTGGGGTGTGCCGGTAATTTCTCGGTAGACTCAACTTTCTACTGGGAGAGAACTGAATCTAAGTCACCTACCTACCTTTCTGACTGGTTGAAGGGACTTGCACATTGCCAGAAGATATTTCATTATTGTAAGTATTACAACAAAAAAAACTAGAAATAACTATTGCATTGCCATAAGCTCCAAAGCCCCGGTGCTACAACAGAACTCTCATATTTTTAACTTCAATTCTCAAGAGACTAGGATACCACGGTCATGTCCAACGAACCTAATTAATGGCCCCATTAATTGCCAAACACAAAAAATAATAACCGTAAAAACTACATTAAAACAACACAGCTTTACTGATCCTCAGATTTGGTGAAGTGCCTCACAGCAAATGCCAAACCAAGGATCAAGATGGGTACGGCAAACTGGAGTATTTTGACCACTATGTCCGAGCCAGTATCAGGGCTCTTAACACCTTGTACAGGGGGGATGTAGGTCCGCTTGACAGGGACAGTTGACTCGTCAATATCTCCAACATAGTATTGAGCCATCATCTCCCTAGCTGAATTGCTGTGGCCAACATCTTCAAAATCATTTGTTGCGTCTTTTCCTGATATTTTGAGATGATAGCAATTAGGTTTTGCAAATTAATGTACATTAGATGTGAGTTGTGTTTCTTTTCTTTGTTTTATTTTTATAAAAAAATAGCAAGCATTAGACTATTTAATTGCATCATCCTGTCAAAGAAAATAACTAACATTGGTTTCTGACTGAATTATCTATTTATCTATATCATATAGTGCTTGAAACCATTATGTGAGAACAGAACCCAAACATATAAAAAAATTCATAGAAGAACAAGGGAGAACAGAATCAAGGCGTAAATAGGACCGGAGAGAAAAAAAAATTACCAGTAGCAGCTAGTAAGACCTCATCACCACCAGGATGCTCATCCATAAATGGAGTCAGATCATAAACCTGATTGTTATGTTAAATAAAACATTATGTCTTAATTAACAAGGATAAGCGAAGTGCACAATGGTAAATTGGTACAGTGATACTCCATAGTATAAGAAACAACAATTGAAAGCATCAGCAACTATGTTTCCTATGGAAGTTGCAAATGATCGTCCACATAAAAAGGCACTTTCTAACTTAGTTGGTTAAGGTCATGAATTTATAAACAAGCGGTCCACTTCCAAACTGATACCAGAACAATCAAAGTGGGCCCTTTGATCATTCTCCAATTTTATCAAATAAAAGGAAGGAATGAATTTTTATTACAAAAAAGGTATTTGTCCAACTTGTACAGCTATTTATAACGGAATGACAGTTTCTGTGGGTAAAATACAAGTCCACAGAAGCTGTATTTTTTTTTTTTTTGGGAATTTCAAAAAAAAAAAAAGTTTCTGTGGACTTGTATTTTATACATATGCATATATTTTTCACAAGCATGTTTGTTTTTTCATTGCAACAATTGTATTGCTACGTGTATACATTCTTAAATGCATGACTGGAGCCAGAAATTTTACAGATGGAGGTGAATACCATACTAAATAAATATCAATGGCCAGATAAAAGAGAGGATGTGGAAGTGGAGGATATTCGCAGATAATTTGGGAGCCAAATGCAAACAATTCTAAAATAGTTAGATAAAAATGGTGCAAATTTTAAAAAATACACTAATTTTTGGAAACATAACCCTGGTTATACGCAAGGAAATTAAATGTCAAAGAAACAAGATTTAGGTTCCACAGCAAAGACCCATATGATGTCTAAAATGTGATTGACATGCATAATAAACAGAATAGATACTGTAGCAGAGTTGTATGAGTGCCCTATCTGTTGTCATAATGATTTGCATTGTACAAACAGAAATAAATCTGCTGTGATTCCAAAGAATCACAGGGACCCCGCAATTCCAAATCCACCCATTTATTTCTCTTCATGCACGAATCTCCAAAACAGATAGTTTTTATGCACTAATCTCAAAATAAATGAAATAGTGGATTTGGAATTGCAGGGTCCCTATGATTCTTTGGAATCGCAGCAGATTTATTTCCTGTACAAACTGATTGTAAAATAATAGAGCTTCTGGTTAGAAATTGTTTGAGTCAATTTTTTTTTAACTCCTGCAATCCTATTGTCCTACAATACAGCCAACATTCATTAATAAGCTTTACACTCCCCAACAATAGTACAATGACAGGAAAGAAAGGTATTCTTTTAAGAAACTTAAGAATATTGCTATCTTCTTGGTTGAAAATCATCTGTGGGTACAATTGGAAGAAAATTACTCTTCTCCATCAAAAGGGGCTTAAAGGATTATTGTACACTGCATCCAATTTCATAGTACATCCAACTTCTCATTATTGGGTATATCAATATTTTGGTGCATCCAATTAAACTTCAAATATACTGGCAAGAATTTATCAAAGAATGGTAAAAAAAATTGTTATTTTATTAGGCAAGATAGCTTTGGGGGGAGATTAATTATCCATGTAATAGTGATATATTATGCACATTAATTATCCAATCCTTGCACTCATTGCAACAGAGGATTTCAATTTGTGAAGTAATTGGTAAAATATACATCAAGCTTTCTAGGATGGGTGCACCACCAGTTGATAAGATCCAAAAAATCACTCTTATTAGCAAAACATAAATCAAGTGTTGTTGTTAAAACCTTGCTTAATCCCCTAAATCTTAGACCATGATTTAATCGAAAAATTTGAAGGCCAAAGTACTAATACATAGACCAAAACAAGGACAAACAAAAAAAGGACAGGATCAACAAACGAAGCATCTAAAATTGTAGACTAGAAAACAAAATTGAAGTGTAAACTGTGTAACAAGACGAGAAATTAATAGATCTGAGAAAGCCGGAGACCTTGTTCGAGATGATGAGCCAGCAATCCGTAGTGACGTTGTGCTTGGCCACCTCATCGAACTTGAGCACCTTCTTCTCCTCCGCCATTTCCTCCGATTCCAAGTTTGCGAGCTCAACCTTTCCAGGGCGAGATAAAAGATGGAGAAAATCAGAAGAAAATTTGGAAAAAAAATCAAAGAGGATGATCTATAAAACGAAAAGGAAGAGTTAAACCGATCGGAGCTTAAAATTACCTTTTTGTTTACCTTTCGTTACTTCCGATGCTCTTGGAATTTGCTCCCAGCTATTCGGTTTAAATCGATTGGGTTCGGCCAGACCCTACGAGTGCGATTCCTCTGAGATACCTCATATTTTGCGTGACCGACGTTTCTGATGCCTATTCGGGGATAGCGCGGGGCCAGTATTATTTGTGCTTTGAGATTCGTGGATAACGTATTTGAACGATTTAGATTTTACAAAATGTCACGCAAAATATGCGATATCTCAGATAATGAGAATTTAGACCGTACTACCAAACCTACAAATCTGGAGTGGGATCTTATCCATTTCTATCCATACATTTTGACAGGATCACGAGTCTTGCACCGTTTGTATGAGATCGAACGTTAAAATCTATGCATGTTTGTTATGCATATAGGACTGTTCGATCACAAATGAACGGTCTAGATTGGTCTTGAGCTACAGCTTAATATGAACAAAGGACAAGGAGAGAGGTTCGATGTTCATTGAGTCAAACAAATTTGGATTCATTTGGATTTGACGGACAGCGCTGCATTAACTCAAAAGGGAATTTTTTGAGTTAATGAATTTCAGCCGTCTGATTTTAAACGGGTCAATCCGGCTCGTGTCTATAACATAGGGTCCCTTTAATATTAGTGCAGATCTAGTTTGCACGAATCTTGATATAGATTGGACAGTCGACATTCATTTCCTCAAAAGATTCTCTTTTGAGTTAATGCAGAGATATGAATTCGCCGTAGGGCTACCGCTGCCAACCAGTGCGTATCCTCTGAGATATCTCAACTTTTGCGTGACCGACATGTCCGGTGCCTATTTGGGGATAGCGCGGGGGCCAGTATTATTTGTGCTTCGAGATTCGTGTAGAACTTAATTGAATGGTTGAAATTTTTCATAAAGTCACGCAAAGTTTGAGATATCTCAGAGGACGCGAATTTTGCCAACCAACATGGTCAATCAAAATTCAAAGGTACCCTTCCAGTATTTCCCTGATAACCTGATTAACAGAGTCAGTTCTTTAACAAATGAGCTTTATTATTTTTAAACTTAGATTAACCAATTAATTTGATAGTGTTATCTGTTGCGTTCAGGTCAATTTGACCTCATCCAAATAATTTCTTCTCCGCACTGCCGCATCTTCACCTCCAGCTGATTCCTCTTTTTCTAAATCACGATTTTACCATATCATTTTCTCTTGCCTTCCCGCATATAATGAATAAATTAAACTCTAACTAAATTCATTAGTAAGCTTGACGTCGCTATTGTTGCTTTAATTGATCGGGCTATAGAATGGAGGTATACATCCTTATCACTGTCACTGTTGATGATAATTAATTTGCACCTATCAGTATATATAGATATGTTCGCGCGGCCTCTTTTTTTTTTTAAAAAAATTTATACATATTTTGAATTTGCAATATCCTGCAGATGATATGGCCAATGTTTGGGTGTTTTTGCAAAATTGGATGGAGCCAATTATTTAAGATCAATCACTTTGCAATAGTGTAAGCATTATCATTTTCATTTTATTGTTGTTGGTCTATGAGGATCCGACTCGGCTAGAAAGCAGGGTCTTGCTTTTTTTTATCCTAACTATTTAAAATTTTCTATTCGCGTATCTCGAAATTTTTTCATACACAAATTTCAAAGAATTTGAATAGTTTGAATCGGAAAAGCAGGATTCTGTTTTTCTTAGAGAAAAACAGCAGAGTCCATTCCGGTCTATGATACTTGAAACATAAGAGGAGCAACATTATTCGGTTTGATATTAATTTGCAAGTATTCTATAGGAAGCAAAGAAAAAAACCCTCTAATTGTGTGGTAACCCTTTCAAAAAAAGTAAAGTAGAGTCATAAGTGTTTCCCATCAAAAACTTCTAGTTAAATTGAGCAGATAAGATATTAATAAGAGATTTATTAGAGACAGCAAGTTAGTTAGCCATAATAGATTATGGTTATTGGTTAGATCTAGTCAATGTAATAGGCTGTTCGAAATATGATTAGCATAGTTAAGTGAATAGCAGTTCCTATATATAGATGGATGTAATCCCAATTTGGTCAATGATAAAATTTGGGTTTAGTTGAAATCAAGTCAACTAAAAGTAAGCAGTCCGCAAGGCCTATTTCTAGACTCAGAATCCATGGATTGAATTGCCGTGTAGTTGCTTTTAGAGATTGTAATGAACCAGACACAGTTGATCTCTGTGTCCAGTCCCAAATTCAGTTCGTTATTTTAATTTTAATATGCTGTATATCTGACTCTTGTAATTAAGGATCGACTCGTTTTAGTACAATCTGATCAAATTAGATCTAATCCGATCCTAAATTAATAAAATACATTTAAACTAGCGCAAAGTATAAACGTTTAGTTTTTAACAATTTGTTATTATTAATTGAATTCAAATGTATATATGCCTAAAGGAATGGTTATCCCAGCAGGTTTTAACTTTAACTTTCTCTGTTGAGTGGGCCTATGCGCTATGGCTCCATAGAAAAGGACAAACATTTGTCAAGTGCAAGTTGGCAAATTATGTCAAGCTCTGTCAGCTTTTGCAAATTGCTATGCTTCATACCATAGTAACATGATTCGCGTTTTAAAACGAGTTTTGCAAATTGCTATGCGAAATTAATGTCGTTTTGCAAATTGCTATGCGAATAAAACGCGAATAAAACGGTTTTTGGATGTTTCCGAACCGAACAGTGAATAAAACGGTTGACCGAATTTTTACCGATTTATTCACGAATAAAATATTTTTTCCGAATTATTCGCGTTTTATTCGCGTTTTTCTCACCTTTTTCTCACGCAGAGCTGTTGCCTGTTGGGACTTGTGAGAGTGGTTCTTCTTTTTGGCACCCACGTGAATGCACCCCATGTGGCCACTGGCCACTACTTTTTTGCTGCACTGATTTTCTGTGGCAAAACAAAATAGAATTTTGTATAGTAAATCATTAGTGATGAATTAAATATGCATTGAGGTTTCGTATTGTAATTCCGAATCATTCCCGAATTATACCCGAATTATACCCGAATCACGAATTTTTGACCCTGCCGAACCAAACCCGAATTATTTATTTGTTACTATGCTCCATACTCGGGAGTGTGTATCCTATGAGATATCTCAAGTTCTCAACTTTTGCGTGACCGACGTGTACGGTGCCTATTCAGAGATAGCGTAGGGGCCAGTAATATTTGTGCTTTGAGATTTGTGTATAATGTATTTCAACAGTTGAGATATTCTGAAAATCACTCCAAGTTTGAGATATCTCAGAGGATGCGAATTTCATACTCGGCGGTATCTTATTAACTGCGTTAATTTGTCGTCACTCCAAGAGTTAGATTGCAAAACAAAAATAATCAAATTAAGAATAATTATTATTTATTTTATTAAAATAGTTAAATCTCAAAATTCTTAAAAATAGTCTATTCTAGTAAAACAAAAATTTTGAATTCACTATTCTAGCTATTCTAACATAACCAAACACCGAATATACTATTACGAATAGTCTATTCTCAATCCAACTAAACATATCCTGAGAGAGGATGTAAAGTGAATCCAGATGGAGAAGAAAATTAATCATACAGTTACCGGTTATGCCTTGCGTTATGACACATTATGTATGTCGTTCGTTGTTTTAGTCAATTTTTTAACATTATATTATGTGATCCGGTTACATTATATTATGTGATCAATTTTTTAACATTATTTTTAATTATAATTTATTTTTTAACAGTTTTTTACTTTTAGTATATTTTGTTACTATTTTTATGAACTAATTTAAAACCTAAAAATAATAATTAAACGTATCATTCGCGTGACGTTTTTGTTATCTACTATTTTAGTCACGTCACGACACGTTATGTAAAAATATATTTTAGTCACGTAATGTATCGAGATGTAGCCAAGTCACAGCATATTAGTCACGTCAGATTTTTCCTTCACTAAATATGTGGTTACAACTTCTCTATACCAATATTTATAAAACTATGGAACAACTCACAAAATCATTTTTAAAGATGACTTTTGTGAAATATAGCAAAATTATTATATGTATTACTAATTAGGATAAACAAATTATTACATGTATTACGATAACAAGTTTGTTGTAATAAAAATATATAGCATAAGCATTAAATAGAATGTGTGTGTAGAACAAATTCGAAATTCGACAATGGAAAAATTATGTTGATAAGGTGGTTATATATAGTCATCTATTTCATTTTCATCAATCAAATATGTTTTAGAAATCATGTATTAATCAATTAATAATGGCTAGGCTATATTATTGTTAATCTATGTAATTAACTTTACAATGCATCGTAGATATAGTACTGAACTTTTTAATATTTAATATTTAGATATGTCAGTAATATTATACGATTCAAGATTTTAAATAAAATTTTATTTTAAAAACTGAGTCAGTGTAGAATGTTTAGTAGTAGTTTGTGTTATATTGTTACAATGTATAATATTGTGTTTTGTACTAATATTGTAGTTGTTGTTATTATGATTTATTTACTATTCTCGTACTAACTTATTTACTTTAATTAAAATTATATATATATATATATATATATATATATATATATCTTATTTTATATAAGCTTAAATCTTTACATGATTATTATGTCGCTAAATGGCGTTAAATATTTTCTAAAAGCTTGCTACGTGTGTTTGTATGTATTTATGTCTATGTACATGTATGTATGTTTTATACGAAGGCGTATCTTTTCAGGTATTCCTATAATATATAAGAAGCGGTATGAATTTAATCTCAGCCAAACAAAAAGAAATTCAATGTCTATATATTGTAAATGTAAAAAACTAGCATTTGCTCTAGTGCCAAAAACACTTAGTTTCTATGTAAAAGATTATGGGTTTGAAATTCGGATGGAGAAAATCATTTATTATAATAATAAAGATATGAGGAGGGATTCAATTACACCTTTTTTGGTGACACATCATGACACCGTTTTTTATATAGGTCAATTTTGCGATTTCAAAATCCAAACAGTCGATCCAAACCATTCAACATGATCACATATTAAAATGTACTTGGAGATCAAATTTTACATTTTTTTTGAATTTTTTTACTATTTATTAAGATGGTTACAAAATCGCTGTTTTTCAATGGTCTGAAAACAACGATTTTTGTAACCATCTTAATAAATAGCAAAAAAATTCAAAAAAATGTAAAATTTGATCTCCAAGCACATTTTAATATATCCATCATGTTGAACGGTTTGAATCGACTATTTGGACTTTGAAAATAGTAGGTGTCAAAGTGTATCACAAAAAAAAATGTAATCGGATCCCTCCTCTAAAGATATAATATAGTTGGGTGGCTTGATCTTCAACTTTTACTCAAAAAATATATTATAGATGTAGGAGTTTGATTTTAGTAATCAGTCAGACCAAAACAAATTCGGTGTGAATTTTTAGTAATTCCGCCCTCACCTGAGGCATGAGGGGTTGCGGATTCGTTTTATATTGCAGTAGAGAAAAACCGATGCTCTCTTTTATATGCATTTTTTTTTTCAAGTTTTTCTTTTCTAAAAAAAAAAAGAATGAGCTTTTTGAACAACCCAGAAAAAAAACTTGCAAATCAATATAGACCGAAATTTTTAAATATATCCTTAATAAAAAAATTACAGATGTGTGAGAATTCGAAATTTACCTGGACCGCAACAGGAAATGGCGGCCCCCAAAGAATGTAGCCGCCATTTCACGTGTCTTGTAGCTCACGTATAGAGGTGCTATCGGGTCGGGTCGGGTCCGGATACTATTATATTTGGACCTGTATCCTAAAAGTGTTCGGGTTCAAATTTCGATTCATATACTTATTTGTTTCAAATCGGATCGGGTCCGGATCCGGATACCTATCTACCCGTAGATATTTCGAGTCCAGTCTTTCGGTTCCGGGTGGATAGATACCCATAACTTGTTTGTGGATTATCGGATCCGGTTCGGATATGGAGCGGTTCTGGATCCGGAGCGGGTATATGTCACAACTCCCATACTACAGATGTTTTTCTTTTTTTCTCATTAAGAGCCTTCAATAATATTTTGTGGAACTTGGGTAGTATTTTCAGGATTTAATTGTTGATTGTTTGGAGTATTCATGGTGTAACAAAAAATATTCGAAAGTTTTTTGTTTTTTATTAATAGCTTTTGAATTCAGGAGGCTGGAGATAAATAACTTTTGAAAATCAAAATATTGAAGAATATATATAATTTTTAGAAAGTAAAATATTGGAGATGGTGATTTCCTTTTCTATGATTCAAAAAATCCATGAATGGAATATTAATACTAATATAATTCAAAAAATCCATGAATAGAGAATTAAATTTATGGCAAATATTTGATTTCAATGAGATTTATTGCAAATGACATATCAATCAGAGCAATAAATTTTCATGATTATGAGGAGGATATATAAGGCAGATATTGAAGGATATATTCAAAGCAATAAATTTTATTGAAAAAATTAATATGCAAAATTTGATTACTGGCGTGATATTTGTTGATTTGATTATATGTAAAATTATATTTTTATAGTTATTCATATATGTTTTATCAGGTATTTATATGGGTATCGAGTCGGGTTCGGTTATGGATCGGATAACTAAATCAAACCCATATCCTATCCATTACAATATCGGTTCCGGTTCGGATCCGGATCGGATATTAAATTATTAATTTTGTAACCGTACTCATAATTTAACCGGTTATATTTTTTAAACCATACCCTACCCAAATTAACCGGATCCGGGTCAATTCCGGGTCGGATCCGGTTTGGTTCCGAATCGGATCCGGGTAATCGGATAAAAGTAGCACCTCTACTCACGTAATTGCTGTCAAAAGGAGAAAAGGAGAGAGGGGCCCCAAAAAAACCCAATTTTTTTCGCCTGTTAGGTTAATTTTATAATTGTTTAATAATTTTCAAAAATAGAAAGAACAATTAATAATTTGAATATGTTATAAAGAACGTTACAAAGAACATCAAACAAAATAGATAAAACAACTTATAATTTACATGTAGTAGAAGGACAACATTTTTCAGGCAGGATTTTTCTCAGCTGTAAAAAAAATTAAACTATTTCTTGGTGTGTTACTGGAAAAAAAAAATAAAAATACTTTGGATCTAAATTATTGATTCCAATTCAAAAGTCATTTCTAAATAAATAAAGAAATTATCGTGATCTTTTTAGAACATTCAAATTGTAAGATACTCCATCTATTTTTGAAAAAATAATATTTGATTTGACATGTCGTAATGATGGAAAAAAATTCAAAAATAGATGGAGTATCTTACAATTTGATGTACTAGAAGGACCACAATAATATCTTTATTTACTAGAAGTGACTTTTGAACCGAGATCAATAATTCAGATATAAGACATTTTTATTTTTTTCTAGTAACACACCAAGAATAGTTTAATTTTTTTTTACAGCCGGAAAAAATCTTGCCTGAAAAATGTTTCAGAGTCCTTCTAGTACATCTAAATTATAAGATATTTTATCTATTTTATTTGATGTTCTTCTAACATATTTAAATTATTAATTATTCTTTTTATTTTTTAAAATTATTAAATAATTATATTAAATTTCAATAGATGGGCCGAAATCTGGTTTTCAAATGGGGCCGCCATTTACGTTGCGGCCTGAGTAAATTTAGAATTCCCACAATTTTGTATTTTTTTTTTACAAGGGTATATTTAAAAGTTTCGGCAAGATCCACCAGCATCCCCACATCAGTTATGTCCCGAATATTCTATCAAGATATAATCCTCTTCTCCTGACCAAAGCAGAGAGGCAATTACCTAACAAAAATGCCATTTATAAAATGATTGTGTGGCAATCAAGAAATTGCGCTGTAGTTTACTCCATGCACCCAAATATGCCATAAAATACTAACAAAACCACTTCTTTGCTTTTTTCGGATGACTTGGTTGCTCGCAAGTCCATTTTTATAATTATTTTTCCAAATTCAATTTTCCTCTCAGCCCACTTTCCTTTGGATTTGTTTTAATAGATTGCAATTTCCGATTTTTTTAATACCCTCAAAAAATAAAAAAAGAACAAATATACCCTTGGTTTTCAAATACTTCGAAAAACACCATGACCGCCTCATTGTGGGGGCAGTTTGCTATATATATATTTAGAGATGTTTAGAGTGTGTATAGAATGAATGTTTTAAAATTAGAAACTAACAGTAATTTGGTCTCACTGTTTTTATGATTTTTTTCTTTTTTTCTCACTTTTTGGATACTTATATTCTTTGATTTTGTAAGTAGAATATATGACAAATAAAATATATGTGTGAAACTAAAGCTGAACCTTAGATATTGTATATAACCCATGTATCAAGAAAATATACTTTTGTTCTCTTTCATAAAATATTGACAATTTTCTTTTATTTTTAAGTCATTTTGTGTCATATTTCATTTTGGCCGTTTGAAGTTTCGTAGTTGTTTTTCGGCTTCTCAGTGAAGATATCGTCTTTCTTGTCTTATTCCTTGTCCTAACCTCACATGTTTACGGGAGATGTCTTAGATAAATACATGTACAACATACATGTGCTTTAGAAATGAGATAAATGACTTACAAAAATATTGATACAGATGAATTATAAAAATTATAAAAGAAATACACATATCGAAATTGTTGGAGCATTCATAAACATCCGTCTGAAAGAAAAATATTTTTCATTTAGCTTTAAAATAACTCAAATAATATTTATTTATTTACTTATTCTTAATGGATTTTGGATTCGGATTGTATCATATTTATTGTGAGACAAATATAGACCAAAATCAAATAATAAAAGTATCCAAAAAGAGAGAAAAAAGAATAGAAATCATAGAAGCAGTGAGACAATCATTATATAGTATATACATACTAAATAATCTCTCTAAAAAAAAAATAGCCAACCGCCCCACAGTGGGCGGCTTGCTATAAAAAAAAATTGAAAAAAAAAAATTCATAGCAAACTGCTCCACTGTGAAGCAGTCAGGTATGGAAGCAAACCGTCCAACAATGGAGCGGTCAGGGTATTTTTCGAAATATTTCGAAATTGAGGGTAGATTCATTAAATTTTTTTTTAGGGTATTAATAAAAAAATCGGCAATTTCTTTGATCCAAAGAAACATTATTAAAAAAAAAAAACGCCGATTGAAGTCAAAATTATTAGATTTGTCTTCTAGAATGATGTGATACATAGGAGAAATGTGATAAAATAAGATATATTTGAAGTCTGGTGAAAGCAGCTTTTGGTTTGGTGCAGACTGCTTGTCAACTTTCCTCAATCAATCGGAATACGTATCCTCTCCGTTAACTCAAAAGAGAATCTCTTGAGTTAATGAATCTTGACTGTCCAATCTGTTTTAAGATTCGTGTGAACAAGATCTGCACTAATATTAAAGGACCCTATGTTATAGACTTGAGCCGGATTTGCTCCGTTTAAAATCAGACGGTTGAAGTTTATTAACTCAAAAGATCCCCTTTTGAGTTAATGCAGAGGATACGGATCCAATCGCCTGCCTATACGAAGGATCTCATTTAGAATCGGACTCCGCTGCTTTTCTGGAAGAAGAGGAGGACCCTACTTTTCTGAATCGAACGATTCAAAATTCGTTGAGATTTGTGCATGAAAAAGTTTTTTAATCGAGATGTGCAAATGAAAATTTTGAATCGTTGGATTCAGAAAAGGAGGTTCCTCCTTTTCTCCCAAAAAAAGCAGCGGAGTCGGACTCTCTCATTTAATATAAAAAAATAAACAAAGAACAGTTCATCAGAGGAAGAATCATTTGAACCTGTACGAGAAATGCAGTAGGTCCATGCTGTCCCTGTTTCTGATATCACTGAAAGCTAAACTATAAGCACAAGTTGCTGATCAATAATTGGTTTCCAAAGAGATGTGTGGCCCAAATAAAGGATCTGGAGAATCAATCAATAAAAGTGCCAAGGTATTTTCCAAGATAAAATTGTTATTTAGTCATTTTGTTATTTACCATTGAATGTGCGATATATTTAATGGGGTTTTACCTGCCACGTCCTTTGCTTTACAACCTTTCTTAGTTGTCTTTTTGGACTATAATTGATTAATTAATTAATTAATTAATTATTAGCAGATTTGGAAATTTGGGTGCTGAGGTATCTCATCCAACAAATGTTGCTTCCAGGTCAGATTTCTTGAATAAATAAAAGATATCATGCCCTACACGCGCATTCAAAGAATTAATTAGTAAGTGGATATAAATAGGAAGGTTCTAAATAGCGCGTTATAGCGTTTTTGGACCATAAAAACTATGACGCTATTGCCGCTATAACGCGTTATTTCGCGCTATAGCGGCTCATATGGGCATAGCGTCGTTTTTTTCAACTGTTCTGCTATGACGCAATAAACGCTATTTAAACCTTTGATAAGTAGTGATGTAATTGATTTGGTTTTTTAGGCAATTCTAAGGTTTTTTTAGAAAATGTATGTAGCGGTGTATCTCGGTCACAGAAAATCAGAAATAGAAAGGAATTAAATTATTGGTTCAGTTCTTTTGCATTTCCGATCTAATTTAATCCTTAATTATTTTAATTAAAACTTTTAAAGTGAGTAGTATTAATAAAAAAGTTAGGAGGATACAATTATTTGAATTGAGAAAAAAAAATAGAAGACATACAATAACAAAATTAAATTCGAAAAAATAACAAAATAAATAAATTTATTTATTTGATAACGACTAGTTTACTTTAATCACTATAAATTAATTTGCAAGCCGAAAAATCTAACAAAAAATGTAAATGAAAATTTAGATTTTAAATATGTGTAACTTTCTTTTTGAGAAAAACAGAGGTCGAGTCTCATATTTCATTGATGAATGGTTTGTTACAATGTACAAACCATTGGGGCTGTTCAGTAACACAATTAGAATTAAATCTTAATCCGCGCTAAGGAACCGATATTTGGTTGTCTTAATATGTGAATAAAAGCTAAGTTAAAGAAAAGAATAAAGGTGTTTTAGGAACTGAGTAGAGGATTAAGATTCTGACAAAAAGAGGTTAAATGAGATAATCTTTATTCGCACTAAAGAACTGGTATTCGGCAGAATTAAGCGACTAAGAAAGCTAAAAGAGTCTTAAGAAGACTTAATCTCTCTTTACCGAACAACACCTATGAGTGTTACAAAAGTGAGAGAAGAAATTAGAAAAATTACAATATATGTTCAAGATTGGCACTCCTCTAATCTATCCTCTCTGTTTTTTTTTTTATAAAGTGATGTAAATGAGATAAAATTCAAAAAGCGTAAAATGAGATAAATATGTGTAACTTTAGATAGGACTTTTTGATTTCTTATTTTCTTACTATGATTTTAATTCGGAAAGAGATCTACCAAGTTTTCGGGCTAAAAGAAAAAAGATTTTAATTCAGTAATTTCTGTTTTCAGGCTAAAAGAAAAAAGTCTAATACTTCAAAAACTTCGATGAAACAAATAATGATTTGTTTCTTCTATATCCTGTGGGGCCTACTGTGTGTTGTGTGGCTACTAAAGAAATCAAATTCTAAAGGAATGAGTTGTTAACAAACTGTCTCGACTCAGCTAATTTACAGCTCTATTTTTGGTATAGATATTAATGCGCGTCCTTATTATTTCATTTATATGTACAGAAGAGTTATGAGACATCTCCAATTTATTCTAGACAAGATTTATCACACGATGACATGACTCTTGGCATCAATATGAGAATTAGCGATCCGTAGACTACTATTATATTATTATTATTTTTTGCTATTTTATCTAGTAAAGAAACATGTTTAGTTTAACAAAAAATATCCTATATAAATATAGAGGAGGGATCCAATTACACTCTTTTTTTGACACATCTTGACACTGTTTTTTTATAGATCAATTTTGCGATTTTAAAATCCAAACAGTCGATCCGAACCGTTCAACATGATCACCATATTAAAATGTGCTTGGAGATCAAATTTTACATTTTTTTGAATTATTTTTACTATTTATTAAGATGGTTACAAAATCGTTGTTTTTCAATGGTCTGAAAACAACGATTTTGTAACCATCTTAATAAATAGTAAAAAAATTCAAAAAAATATAAAATTTGATCTCCATGTACATTTTTATATATCCATCATGTGGAATGGTTTGGATCGTCTATTTGAACTTTGAAAATGGTAGGTGTCAAAATGTGTAAAAAAAGAGAGTGTAATCCGATCCCTCCTCATAAATATATTAGTTAAAATTTATAAGTCCTAAGAAATAAACATAAAACAAGATATTATTCTTCAAAACTATTTTTATTTAATAGAAAAAACTAGTACGAAGAATAAATATATATCTCGCAAACTGCAGACTGCAGACTTAGTGCAGTGGCACGAGCACTCGTCTCACTACGGAAAGGTGTGTGTTCAATTTTCAAAATTGGTTTTAAAAAAATACTAAGGTGTATTTAATAAATTATCTCAATTACAGACTTTTTTGTATATGTTCAATTAATATTTAATTTTCCGATCGAGCACGTAATATTTTTCTGTTAAATTGCAAAGTTCAAGTAATCGGACAATGTGGAAAACACTTCTTCATTATGCTAATATGAAACAATTTCAGAAATAATTTTTGCTTGATTATAAATATAAAAAATAATCATTAAAACCCAACTTTTTCCTGATTATTTGAACAATATTAAAAAAGTATAGATTTTAAGATCAGAAGTGAAATAAGAGTTTTTCACATTCTCACAACTTGCAAATTAATAAAAAGATGGTGTGCTTAAGAAAGACTTTTCATTCATATTTGTAATTTGCTATTATTTAATATGATCGTTGTCTTGATATTAATGTTTGATATTAGATTCTATTAGAAAAGAAAAATTCTGACTCCGCTACTTTGGGTAAACTTTTTGTTGGAAAGTATTCACTATTTTTTTAAATATTTATAAGAAATTTTTTTATATAAATTTCGAACCTGCGACCTATCACACAGAAGTCATTGCCTTTGCCACTAAACCAGAGTGTGATGTGCTCACCAAACACTTTGGTGAGCACAACTCTACATAAACTATTGGATTCACTTCAAACGAGATTAATCCAACCGTTGAAACCGATGTACTTTACGAGTGATGGGCGTACATGCAAAATTTTGAATTTTTTGAATTCATTTAGTCTCAAGTCAAGTGATCAAAATTGAGAATTTTTTGAATGCATTAAAACAACTTCATTTTGGATCATTCATTTTTCATCAATTTTGACCACTTGACTTGAGACTAAATGAATTCAAAAAATTCAAAATTTTGCATGTACATGCATCACTCGTAAAGTACATCGGTTTCAACGGTTGGATTAATCTCGTTTGAAGTGAATCCGATAGTTTATGTAGAGTTGTGCTCACCAAAGAGTTTGGTGAGCACATCACACCCTAGTTCTACTCTTCCAACAAAGCAAGGCATACTGCAATACCTGTCCAAGAAGTAAATTTCGACGCTACCAAGTGGTTATCTTTTCGTAAATTTTATTGAATTATCTGATAATGTTCTAAAAGTTTGTTTGCCTTGGTTTTTATATTTCTTTCAAATATTTGTTTTGTTATGTCCGATTTTTATTTGTTTTAGTAAAATTTGTCGATTGACAATTACCAAACTGATCTTTTGAAAAAATATCATACAAGTTTATGGTGCAAGATTATTTTTAAGTAAAGGTGGGAGATCAAGTTATTAAACTATTTAATATTCACAGGAGATTTTTCAATTTGGTTTCGAATTTGTGACTGTTCTACACATAGAATACACATAGAATATTCTCTTTGCCACTAGATCAAATATTGATTCTCGTGCTGCAAGATTGTTTCATTCAAAGCAGGCGTTCTGAGTGTTTTAATTGAGTAAGTTTCTTTTATGATTTGTTCTATTTCATCTTTTATCTCGATTGTTCTGTCAGAAATTAAATCGTCAAAAGTAAATTTTAGTAATTTTAGAAGAAGAAAAAAAAATTAACCCCTATGGAAAGTCCTTTTTTCAGTACTTGATAAAATTTAGTATGATAAATTGTTGAACTTGGTTCATTTATATCTAGGGGTGTAAACGAGCTGGGTCCTAGCTCAACTCGTTAATTCTGGACCAAACTCTTACCGAGCGAGTTGGATCAGGACATCCGAGCTAAAATCTCAGCTTGAAATCGTGACGAGTCAGACCGAGCTAGCTCGCGAGCTGATGAGCTGGCTCGCTGGATTTGGCTGGATCTTGTTTTAACCGAGCTGGACAGTATAAAATGCATACAAATTTACAAATTGATGCATAGCCGAGCTAGCTCGCGAGCTGGCAGCAAGCTAGGCCCCAGCTTGAACTCGTTAATTCTGAACCAAGCTAGTGGCGAGCTGGCTCGTTAACAGTTCGGTCCAGTAACGAACAAGCTGTTAGCGAGCGAGTCAAATGCGAGTCACGATCGAGCCACGAGCTACGAGCTTTTTTGCCGCCCCTATTTATATCCACCAGCATGCAAATTGTTCATTTGTGTTGTCAGTTCAATTCAATCAGTTTGTTGTTGTTGATACCTAGCTGACGTAATCATATATCCATATTTCTGCAAAATGATAATGGAAAAAAAAAAATAGAATGAAGGGATTTTTTTTAAAAACCATAATTAGAAAAATCTAAATTAGGGAGCCAACATGATTACTGAAAAATTTAGAAAAACCATAAGAACCGAATAGGCTGTTCGGTCCCCCCATTTTTTTTTTCCTTGGGACCGAATAGCCTATTCGGTCCACCCCCAATTTCACCTTTTTTCCAGCGCACTGGTGTAAATTTCGTGTGGTACCCTGGGACCGAGATCACAATTCGGTCCAGGGATTTTTTCACTTGGGACCGAGTAGCTATTTCGGTCCACCCCTTTTTTTTATATTTTCCGAATCTGCCTCCTTCTCTTCTTCGCAGACGCATCTTCCAGAGAGCTCAGACTTCAGACTTTTCCTTCAGAGAGCTTAGAGCCGAATTTTTTTTCTTTCCTCCATGTTAAATAGTGCAAAGTTTGAGTGTTAAAAAAAGATATTGTTTACAGATCAGTCCCTGCATTGTGTTTTTAGCTGTTTCGTGAAGAACGCAGTAAGTTTTTTTTTTCAATTACGATTATATTTTAGGTTGTAAAATTGAAAATGATATCGAAGATTGATTGTGGAATTTTTTTTTCAGGGGATGTCTAAAATATTAATAAATGTGTATCACAGACGCGCAATTTCAGACGCACCGACCTGCACATTTCCTGTTACTAACTCAACTAGTCTTGATGAGCTAAAAAGACGTATATATTTTGGCATTCGTTTGCTCCCGGGCGAGTTCGATCTGACAATCAGGGCACGGTTGAACACGGCACCACCTGGCTCAACAGAAAAATATCAATTATTTAACGTAGACCAGGAAATGATATGGCATATGGTACTTGGAAATGCCACTACGGTACTGAATTTTAAACTTCTTGAATTAGTGGTTGAGTCAGTACCAGTTGTTAGTCAGACCATGCAGGGACTGATCCATGCAGCCATTTTCTTTATTTTGATATAAAGAACACAAAAATCCATGCAGCCATTTTCTTTAAAATGAATTTCGAATCTGGTCAGAATTCAGAAACAGCTCACTGGAATTTCAGCTTTTCTGAATTCTGACCTCTGTCATTTAATCGCTAAAACTGTACCAATCTGTAATATTTTTGTATAGAGAAATTATATTATCTGGAAACTACACTTTCATACCTTTATTTTGATATAAAGAACACAAAAATCCATGCAGCCATTTTCTTTAAAATGAATTTCGAATCTGGTCAGAATTCAGAAACAGCTCACTGGAATTTCAGCTTTTCTGAATTATGACCTCTGTCATTTAATCGCTAAAACTGTACCAATCTGTAATATTTTTGTATAGAGAAATTATATTTTCTGGAAACTACACTTTCATACCTTTATTTTGATATAAAGAACACAAAAATCCATGCAGCCATTTTCTTTAAAATGAATTTCGAATCTGGTCAGAATTATTGGACTGCTCACTGGAATTTCAGCTTTTCTGAATTCTGACCTCTGTCATTTAATCGCTAAAACTGTACCAATCTGTAATATTTTTGTATAGAGAAATTATATTATCTGGAAACTACACTTTCATACCTTTATTTTGATATAAAGAACACAAAAATCCATGTAGCCATGTTCTCTAAATTAAATTTTGAATCTGGTCAAAATTATAGGACTGCTCACTGGATTGCATATATGTTTTTGCATATTTGTTTTTTGATTGCATATATGTTTTTGCATGTTTGATTTTTGATTGCATATATGTTTTTGCATGTTTGATTTTTGATTGCATATATGGCTAAATTAGAAGAATTTAGGAGTCCGAATTAGTATTGCATGGCCGAAAATGAGAGAGACGAATTGAGAGACAAGTTATGAGAGACGAATTGAGAGACGAGTTATGAGAGACGAATTGAGAGAGATGCATTTTTTAGATTGTTCAAACAAAATATACACTAAAAAAACATACATAAATCAACCCTCGTCTTCTCTGCTTCTAGTCCTAAGGAATCTCGAGTTGCTATATTTGTTGGGTTTTTTAATCGGCCGTTTCGGAGGCACCACTGATGGCGAAGCTTCGTCTCCTAGGGGGCGACCGTCTATGACTATTCGTTCAAACGAGTCGTAGATTCCGGCCATAACATCGGAGGCAGTCGTTGGAGGAACTTGGACCTCAGGTTCTAACGGTTTCCGGGCTGGAAAATCATCGCTGATATCGATATATCTTAGATCAAATGGAAGTCCAGCTTTCTCGATCATGGCTCTGAACAGTGCGATTTGGCCAAGATCGTCTAGGATATCACGACTCGTCTGAAGCAATAGACGTCCGTAAGCCTTCTGTCCAGGAGTCTGCACCATGCTAATTCCTTTCGCCGTGTTTTGCAAGAGGCAGAATCTCTGCAAAAAAAAAGAAAATGAAATGATGTGTTACAAAGAATTCCGTAAATGAAATGAATTGAGTTCCGCATTTAAAATAAAATAAAATACTTACGGTACGAGCTTGGATCATGGCATCTGAGACATACCCGAGTTCTCCTACATCTCCTCCCGGTGCTGGCACCGACTGGCTCAGAATTTCTTCGTTGTTTTGCCTTGGATATATGGTTGACATCCCATTTTGAAAGAACCAATCCATATACGCGGGATACCTGCAAATAATATTTTAAGTTAATCAACACTTTAGTAAATATATTAATTAATAGATCCAAATTATAAATTACCTATCCATGTCGTAAGGTCTATGCTCATCAGCTGGAATCGGTGCTGACGTGATATAATCTGCAAATTGCATGCTCCAGTCCGCAGAGTGTCCGTCATCCAATTGACTCAAACCACTCGCACGATTGTATACGCGAAGGCTTTCAAGATATTGAAAAGATGGTGGAGCCGGCGGAGGAACCGTCTGAAATAATCCGAACTGCCGCATAACCCTCTCAGGAAAGACCATCTCTACCTCTCAGAAATGGATGCACCACAAGCGACACGTAAACACGGCCTGATCTCTTATCCCGCGCCAAGGTAGCTGCGGGTAGTAACTCGCATACGGCATCCAATTAACAACATTCACATTCAAACGCTCAAATTGATTCCGATATTGATCCGTACCTAAGTTGTAAATACATGTCAGTTTCATATTGAATCAACACAAAATTGTATTAAAAACATAATATTTACTAATAAGATTTACCTCTCACAGGGTTGCCATCCCATTCGTGCGGAATAGTCCATTTTGCTCCAAAAGGCAGTCGCTCCAGTATCTCTCCGGTGCCAAATGGTAAATCGTTTTTTGGTCTGGGCCGGCCTATAGGAAAACGAGTCCAAGACCACATCTGGAGTAGTAGTAATGGACCATTAATCGAAACTGCGTCTAGTCTGCAAGCCCGGGACAACTCACGATACAGACATGCAAGCACAGCACCTCCCCAATTGTAATCAACTTGCGGAGGTGCCAAATTTTCTAAGAATTGTAAGTACATTATCGGGACAGAACTAGAATTTGCATCAGGAAACATTACGGACCCGAACAAGTCCATGCAATATGCCCGGGTGTATCGGTCGACTGTCTGGTCGTCAGTAAGGAGTGTCAATTCCATACCAAAATGCTCCTTCAACCATTTAAGACGCATATAGTGTTTTGATCGTCTTTTTTTCTCGTTGGGTTCGCCTCTGTTTGACACCTTAGTATAAAAAAATTCATCAGCACTATCTTCGTCACCGTCGTATACTTCGTGTCCCAGGCATTCTTCAATCAGTAGTGACCAGTTATCATCGGTATGTCCCGAAATGACCCGTCCTGTAAACATAGATGTTAGATAAACATATATTTGTATTAAATCTAAATTAATAACAAAAGTGTAAATTAATAACAAAAAATATTTTACCAGTAACGGGTAATCCCCACAGACAGGTGACATCTTCCAATGTCACTGTGCACTCGCCAACCGGAAGATGAAAAGTATTCGTCTCGGGCCTCCACCTCTCGACGAGAGCAGTGATCAATCCTTTGTCAATTTGACACCGATGCACCTTTGTCATCTGGTACAAGCCTAAATTCACCAAACGTTGTTTAATCCGATGTTTGTATTTAACTCCCATTTGGCAAGAACCAGTACGCAATCCATAATTAGTGAATTCCTAAAATTGGCATGCAAAAAAAAATTTAACCACAACAATTAAATCTAACTTACAAGTCCATTCGTAATTTTAGATCCAAACGGAAATTAAACAAATACCTGCGAATTCGCCTTTAATAATTTGTGCTGTACTTCAGACAACTGCAATAAGGTCTGGGAGGGTTGTGCATTATCCATTTTGCACTACAATATCAATAAAATTACAAATTAAACCAATTTCATACAAAAAATACTTACTAAAAATACTAAAACTACATACAAACTTACTAAAACTACATGCAAACTTACTAAAATAAGTACATGCAAACTTACTAAAAAAATTACACTAAAAAAACTAAAACTACAAATTTGGTCATATATTTTACTAAAACTACATGCAAACTTACTAAAAAAATTACACTAAAAAAACTAAATTGTTCTATATTTATTAAAATAAGTTTTATGAACTAAATTACTCTACATGCAAACTTACTAAAATTACTAAGACGAAATTAATCTACATGCATTAAATTACCATTCTACAATTACTAAAATTACAATAAAAAAAATTATGACCAAATTTACTCTACAAACAAAATAAATAAATTGTACAATTAGTTAAATTACACTAAAAAAACTAAATTACACTAAATAAAAACTAAATTGTTCTACATTTATTAAAATAAATTTAGATAAACTAAATTACTCTACATGCAAACTTCCTAAAATTACTAAAACTAAATTACTCTATATTTATTAAATTATAATTCTACAATTTCTAAAATTAAACTACAATTCGGATTATTTATTCAACAATACCTAAAATTACACTACAATTGCCACAATAACTAAAAATCCGAATTATTAATTCAACAATAACTAAAATTACACTACAATTACCATAATAACTAAAATTACACTATAATTGCCACAATAACTAAAAATCAGAATTTATTCAACAATTAACTAAAAATTCGGATTATTTACTCAAAATAATAAATTTAATTACATACCTTACGAAATTTGTAGATCTGAAGTTCTTCTTGATCACCTCTCAAAATTACACTAAAATATATGATTAGAATTAACAAAAACGAAATTTTGAGGGTTGAAAAAAAAAAAAAGAGTTAGTTCGGGTGGGAAGAAAGAAGGAGGAGGAAGGAGGGGAAGGAAAAGAGGGAAGTCAGAGAGGGGGAAGCCGGGGTTCTCGGATTAAAAAAAAAAATTGGGGTGACCCGAATAGGCTATTCGGTCCCAGGTGAAATAAATGGTGGACCGAGTAGGGATCTTGGGTCCCCATCAAAATGGGATTTTCTGTGGCAATGGCCCGCAAAAAAGGTGAAATTGGGGGTGGACCGAATAGCCTATTCGGTCCCAAGGAAAAAAAAATGAGGGGACCGAACAGCTTATTCGGTTCTTATGGTTTTTCTAAATTTTTCAGTAATCATGTTGGTTCCCTAATTTAGATTTTTCTAATTATGGTTTTTAAAAAAAATCCAGAATGAAGTGGTTCTAGAGTTACCTCCAATGAGTAATTCTGTTTATTGACAAATACGAACTAATAATATGATTCTGTTGCAACAATACAAGTTTTTCGCAGTTAATCGATTGAATGGAAAAATAAAAATAATACGCCTAATTGCAGGAGTAAATTAAACAATTGTTCCTAAAATATTAATTTTTCCATATTAATCATTAATGTTTCAAAAGTTTTAACTTACACTTTAAAAATATATTTAAAAAGGTCTTGTTGTTATCGCATTTGAGTTAAGTTGTATTAAGTTTGTTATACATCATTAGAGGCGGATGTAAGTTATATGAATGGGGTTAATTGACTTCCATATTTTTGAAATTTTTTTATATTTACTTATAATTTTTTGTATAATTTAGAGTAAAATGTCATCAAATTTTATCTTAACTTATTGATATAAAAAAAACCAAATGAAAGCATGAATTTCAACTATATATGAGTTCATCGATACTTTAAATTGACTCCATTCTTAGCATGAAAATTATATATGATTGACCCTCATTATGTATTTGATTCATATAATTCGAAAGTCTGGCTCCGCCCCTGTACATTATAAACTTTATTAGAACTCAACCTTGAATCTTTTAAATATAATTGAAATTAAATAATTCTAAATTTTTTCTCAATTCAAATACATGCTGTTCTATCTAGAAGACGAAAACCCCATCCACAATTTGTGTATTTTCATTTGAAAATTATATTTTGAAGATATGGAACAGGCGGTGCCATAAAATAATATGCTAAAATATATTATCACTATCCACATTATCTGTCTTGCTTGTACAACTTATAATTGGGGCAACAGTTAAATAAGAAAATATTTTTTTCTTTCCAAGTCAAACACCTGAACTGAACTATCAATTTTTCAAAGAACAACGGATAAAGAGGTTGGACAGCCATCTCGAACAATCCCCCATAGTACAGATCCTGAGAAACATATCATAAATAGTACTTTCGCCATCACAATCTCCACCCACACCGACTCAAAATCGCATCCCCTGAGATATCTCATATTTTGCGTGACTTATTGGAAAATCTCAACTGTTCAGATACGCTCTACACGAATCTCAAAACTCAAATAATACTGGCCCCTGCGCTATCCCCGAATAGGCACCGGACACGTCGGTCACGCAAAATATGAGATATCTCAGATGCGCCGCTCTACCTCCCCCCTATATCGCCCCCAGTATATCCCATACGCTCACCGACAACCGGGTCCCACTTATTAACATTGATTACAACTGATCAACTTATTACACGCGGTAAGAGAAAAAAACATACTTATCTGTACAATTTCCCAGCTATTTGGGATTTGTTCGAACTATATCCGCGCAGTACCTGTATACAAGTTTTGAAATGAGGCATTAAAGGATCCTTCTTATAACCCGCCACACCAAATAGTGCAAAAGAGGTGGTATATATGGAAATTAAACTTCATCTATAAAATGAAGCTTACAAGAACCACATAACAAATGAGACATGGGCGAAGAATCTAATAAGGCGGTGACGATACCCCGCTCCTCCGCCACCTCTTCTCTGTCGCTCCGCTTTCTCGGCCTCTTGAAACAACCGGACGACTCTGATTTAGACCCAAACATTACCGTTAACTCAGCTCTTGAGCTAGATGAGTCCGACGTCGTCTGGTCCTCCTCCGACAATTCTTCGCCCAGCTCCGTTTCCTCTCCAGTTACCACATCACCGGAACCTGTCCGACGCACATCCCGTGCCTTCGTTCCAGGCGCCTTCGGCCTCTCAGCTCTGTTAGAATCCACCTCGCCTGGGTCTGGCCCAGGTCCGCTCTGGCGGCAATCTTCTCCAATCACACCTCCAGTGGCTGTTCCCTTCGCAAGACCCTCGCCTCCATCTCGCAAGGCGTTCAATCAATCGGCACCGATGGCGGTGCCGGTGTGGCCTGGGCGGAGGAGAGAGGGAAGGAAAGGGGGAGCCGAGGCATGGGATGACATGTGGGGCTTGGACGAGGAAGGAGAGACGGATGAAATTGAGGAGGATGGAATGGAGGAGATGGTGCCACCTCATCTGATCGTGGCGAGATCGCAGTCGCACATCTCCAGTTTTTCGGTTTTGGAAGGGGCGGGAAGGACGCTCAAGGGACGGGATTTGCGCCGTGTTCGCAACGCTGTCTTGCAGAAAACTGGATTTTTAGATGTGTGAGACAAATCAGCAAATTAGCTACAAATTTTTGGTCCTTCTCTCGCTTGTTCATGAATCATGATTTTGAATTTCTTTTCCTTTTGTGTTTTTTCCCCCAATTGATCTATCGGGTGTTAGTTTTGGGCATATTGAAACTGAATTGGTGAGAATTGTACTTCTCGAGCTTTTGGGGCTCCATTGTTGTTGTTCAATCTCTCATAGTTCATATGCAAATAAATTTTGTTCTGGGAATGTTGCAATCGCTTTTGTGGTATAAAATTTTAAGCGAATGTCTTATGATACAAATTCAACTGTGCACAAGGTCTGATCAAGAGGGACTATCTATGAATGAGAAAATACAAAGTAGAGGACTGATAGCCATCCGATCAAAATCAAAATTTGAAGTTTTCATCTTGATTGAAACAGATTCCATGCTTAGATTGTTGAAAATTATCCTATGTTATTTTAGCTGTGCTTATAAGTTCCAAGGCAATCTGTTTTGACTGAATCTCTTCTCTCAGCTCTTTATCAGATCATGTATCCATATGAATATGATCACAGGATGGAGTGCGCTTAATTAATATTGTAATTACTCGTATAATACGTGAGAAGAACTTTCCTATGGCAATTCTTTTAGCAATACCGAAGAGCTAATTATCTAATCTGATCTTTTCAATTTTTTTCCATTTTTTTTTTCCAAAGAAGACAAAACCATAGTAATAGAATAAATGTAGAGAGTAAATTTAAGGTCATTTTATCCTTTCTTAACTGGATTATGCAATGTACAATGGCCACATCTGAAAATGAAGTTCATAATTGCAAAACTTGTTAGATGCAATAGATTAATCATATTTAGGGATCAGTTTGGTCCTATTAAATTATATACAAGGATGTCTCGTAATTATCTTCTTCCTTAATAATCTCAGTCCACAAACACGCAAACCATTTTTACCTATTCTATAACAACAGTATTGTATTATTGTATTCTGTACATGATTATTATATTTTCAAGTGGCTAACTTGTTTTTCTTCAAGGAAATTGTTGCCCAATGAATTCCCTGGAGTGTGCGTTTATGTTTTATCATCTGGAATGAATTATTGTGACTCGTGGGTCGCCTCATTGACCCCCAATCCAGTGCAACAACTTTGGATCTACACAATTTGGCAACATGGAAAGGTATTAATTTGACAATTTTTGCTGAAAAACAATTACACTGACAAAGTCATTTTAGAAATCTTCTTCCAAGAAGATATACACATCATCAAATCATGTCAGGAGAGATACTATTGCTATGATAAATTTGTTGAAATTGTATTTTGTCAAAATATATCATGCAGACAAAGCAGTTGACATGTCTTATCATTGATCTCTCTTAATAAAAACGTATCAAGGCTGCCAAGGGTGATGTTGCAAAGTGTTACCTCAACATGTCCATTAAACCTCACCAATGTGGTATGCTTGAGTGTCTTAATTTTTCAATAATTTGACTATAACTTGATGATCAAGCGCTTTAATTTAGCACTTTTACAAAGGAGCAAAGCCGTAAGAAAGTATAGAATTCAAGTTTTAGTTGATTTAAGTGAATTGGGATCAACCACCAAGTACTGACCCAATTTCTTCTGGTACATTTTTGTACCATAGGGGACCAGAAATGACACCACGAATGTGAGATTGAATTCATGGCAATAACAAAAGCTGTTCCGTGGTGTGTACTGTATGGGCTATTTTGATAGGCTGCAGGGCCTTTGTATACACATGTACAGCCAAATTGCACATGTACCAGTCGTAGTGGATGTATATTTTATTGCTGTTTATATACACTCTAGTATAGTTTGTTTATGTTAGATGAAATAGTAGTGGGACAGCTCATTCTAATTTATTGCATAGCAGTGCCAATCACATACATCAGCATGTAGCAACAATAATTATTTGATGTGATCTGTCCTTTTCAGCATTCGCACTTGGATGCTAATGATGTAATTAATTTAAGGTGCAATTTTAAATAAGATATTGTCCTTTGCAAGGAATATTTCTTACATGTATAATAGAGTTTTTTAAGGTTTACTCTGTATCTAGCAAGCTTTAACTGAACATTAAACAAAAGACCAGAGAACTTAGAAAATGACAGGTCCAGATGTGAAGAGTTGGTTAATTGCATGCACAAAATATTATAAACATTGCTTGGGCCAAAAGACAGTAAAGTAAAGCTATTGTTGCTATATCATATAAGCTTTTTCTCATCCGCAAAAACACTGGATATAAGCTATATCACTACATGTATACAGGAAACGGCCTCTCCTAATGAAGTGCCTTTATTTTTCTTTTCAGAAAATTGGGAAGCTATACTAAAACTCAACTTAATTCATCAGGATCGATACAAATATATATTTTCTGTTTCCCTTTGCCATCAGCCAAATTGCTGAGAATTGCATTTGTCTTGGAATTTTCTCTAATCCAAAGGTTAGGCCTTCAGGTTCTGTCATCTCTAATGTGTAGCCATGAATTTCATGCAGATTGGTGGGTTGATTTTCGCCATGGCTAGCAAAGATGAAGGGAAGATCCACAACCCATCTCCACAAATCAAACCTGATGCCACAGCTGGTATCATTAATGTAGCCCGACTCGAATTAATCTTATGCCAAATAAACACTATCAAGGTTCCAATGCACATATCAATCGCAAAACTTGCACCGATTAGGAAAGGTGCAGCCATGGCCATCGGTAGTGGGACCCACCTACCGTATTTGGACGGGAAAAGGTCTCTCATTAGGTTCGCAACAACTGCAAACCCGAAGAATCCATAGCACAGTTGTAGGCAATGGTGTGGCAAAGCAGAGAAACCTTCAACTCCAAGAATCGCCATGTTTCTGTAAATCAATGCATATGGCGCCTTCCATTGACCATCTGGATTGCCTATATCGAATGCATTGTAAAACATAAAGAAGGTGAGAGGTGCAATTATGCAACCCATTGCGGTGCCAATTGTCTGGCTAAGAAGCATTGACCTTGGGGAGGTCATGGTAAGATGGCCAGTCTTCAAATCATGCATTAGATCAGCAGAAATGGAAACAACTGATTTAATCAAACCACACCCAACCAGACCGGCTACTACGCCTGAATGTTTCCCGGCCAAGGCAGCGAGAATAAATAGTGCCACTTTGCCATAGTTATAGGCCATGTTGATGTCAGTGAGGCCGGCACCATATGCATTGCAGAACCCTAGTGCCGGGGCAAGGAGGTAGGCAACTATTACGTAGTACCATTTCATTTCAGGGAACATGAGAGGAATCGCGATCAGGGCTACGATGGTCATAATCGCATAGCCTGTGTATGCCAGCCATAACGGGATGCCGTCACGTGTAAAGACTTCGTTTCGACGGAGATCGTCTAACACCGGAGTGCCTTCATCTGCCACTTTAGATGATTTTACAATCAGTTAACTCAGAATTTCCATAAATTTTACCCCATTTTTCAGAGGACTTAGTTTTGATGCAACCCACCATATTAAATATCAAATTTAGTAGTACTGCAAGCTCAGGAACTGTATTTGTCTAGTACCTGACTGTACCAATATTGTACTTCAGTAATGTAGGTGGGTCGGTGTGGGTTGGTTTGGTGGGTGGGTGGGGCTGGACCGGTGGAGTATATGCAACAAATCAGCAGATGCAGTTGCTGGTAAAATATATCAATCCTTTATGTATCTGTCTAAGCCCCAGTAACATTTACCTTATTTGTTTTACATTGCAAATATGCTAATTTGGCTTTCTGGTAGTTTAGGTACAAAAATTGACCGCAAAGATAGAGAGGGCATTTTGACATTAAATCATGTGTACTTTTCTATCAACTTGTATAACAATAATAAGCACAGATACCTTTCATTAAGTTCTTGGCTCTTGATCGCAAATGCATATTTTTTGCAGTAAAGACGAGAATTTTGACAAAGTTATAGAGACCATCCCCAAGTATTAAAGCTATAGAGATGAAAACCTACAAAAGCAAAACTAATTAAGCTTAAATATGATATGATCACTGGGTCTTGAATCGGAACAGTGCCCACAAAGTTGTTGCCATACAGGTCAGTTGGTACTGGTAGTCTGGTACCGAATCACTTATTTCAATTCGATGATAATAAAATGAAAAAGAAAGAACAAGGACCACTATTGTACCGAAGGACCTGTAGAATTAAAAAAATGTGCCATACAATATGGTACACTATCTGTAACCAGGACCTGTAGAGTAACAAAAGGACGAATATGAATTTTTTTTTTTTTTTCAAATATCAATACAAACCTTATAACCTTGCAAACTGCGCATACTGCCCTCTGGTAAGCTACTGGGATACCAATCACCTTTTAAATCAGCCAAAAGAGGCCACATCACACCCCAAGAAAGAATTGCTCCAAAGAGGAGAGAGAGATTCACTAGATGAGAGCAAATCATGCCTGCTCCCACATATGTAAGGCTAAAATCAAAATAAAACCTGAAAAAAAAATCCCAAATTAACCTCATTAGTGTCAAAATAAGGCTATGTCATGGATTGTGATATTCAAACGAACATCAGATAACATAGTGATTTTATAATGAACATAAAAAAAACAGAGTATTGTTGAATATTACGTTTGTTTCCAAGCTTGCAAACCAAAAGTAGGAAACTGTGAGAAACCACATCCATCTCCGCCTGAATAAAACCATTCGAAAAAGCTCCAAAGGAAACTTATGGTGAAGTATTTAGCAAACCCACGGACCTGTTTTCTGTTTCAAAGTAAATAAAACAATTTTTTTACTGATTAGGTTTAAAATGTTAGAAAATAATGTGAATTTTGTGAAATGCAGTTTTCTTTTTTATTCCATACTTTGCCATCTCATCTCCTTGAGGTGTATGAAATCCATTTATCAGAACAGCAGTTGCGGTGCCACTTGGATATGTCAACTTGTAGTCTATTATCATAATCTGAATAAAATGAAAATATTCTTAAAAGGAAATAAAATAATGATTTTAAATATTGATACTCGCTAGCCACTGCTCATGACTACCACTAATCCTTAATTAGAAGAGGTTTATTCCATATAATATGCTAAGCTATGAAGGGGTCATGGATCAATTTGAAGAACTTCATATTTTCAAGGATTGTTTTTGTCAAAGAGCTCTTAGAAAACATCTTCCAAGAGTACTTTTAATTGTCAAGGAGACTAGGATATTCACATCAGCAGAAACTTGAAATCAAACAAAGACAAAAATACATATGCTATCTGCCAAAATGATAATATTCAAAAGAAAAGTAAAAATAAATAGGGCAATATCCCCTCCGATCCCTCATACTTTAATATTACAAAGAATACTAAAGTTCTTCTAAAACAGGGTACCGAAAGAAACTTATTTTTTTTGCCTACTAACTTAGCTATCCAAAGTCAAACTTTGTTTTGTGCAAGTTAAATTGAGAATAAAAAATAGCTCTCTGAAATTGTTTCTATGGTACAGAAACTACTACAATCTATGTCAACCTGGCAGTATCTAAGTCATTAACCTATTTGTATAAATTTTTGAAGTTTAAGAAGGCTAAATCGCAGAGATGAAGAAATTAATCACCTTTCTAAGTGGTACAAGAGCAAGAAGACCAACAAAGCTAACACTCAGCATAAAACCAGTCATCCATCCAATCCCAGGCTCTTTATAACTCCCCGGCACATTACCAGGCGTATCTTCTCCGGCTTGCTCATACGTCTTTTTGTTTAGACCCAACAGGTATGACCCAAAACCACCTGAAATTAAACTACTACAAGTGTCAAGAAAAAAAAAAAAAAAAAACAGAGCATGCAATGTTATAAAGATGTAACAATATAAAACAAGGATACAATTTATCAGAGGTATAGTCTCACTTTTCATTTAGTGCCATTTTAAATTCGGAAATACTTTCTAGAAATACTTCATCAAAATGCATAGCTTATTGAAATCTTTTGGAATAAATTTCAAATGAAATCATGAGACAATTTCTTGGTACCTGGACTAATTTAAATTGAGGAGCTTTTGTGAAGGTTATTATTATACTTGTTTTGGGTATAATAGTAAAATACAAGGGGTCATTTGCAAAAATATTATTTTTATTCTGGGCCTACTAAGCGTCATCGATGTGCCTGCCAGATCTTTTCCTGGTGAAAGTTTGTGCAGCAAGTATCTACTTGAGAGGAACCTTTTTTTTTTTTTTTAAATGCCAGTGCAAAGCTAACAATGCAATCAATTTTACTTTCTACCAACCTCCAACGGCGATGCTGTAGCAAGCCACGGCGCAAGTCTGAACAATGGTGTTCTCCTGGCGCGTGAACGGCGTCGTAACAATGCCGAGTCTATGCAAAAGCTTGGTCCAGGCTCTGAGAAAAACAAATGCCAACAAGGCGGCCGAGACGTTCATGGTCGGTACAAGGCCGGTTGTCAGGTTCAACTTCATCACAATCACACTGTACATCACTCCAATAATTAGACTTGCCACTATGCCACGTACCGTGATCTGTTTTGACCATGGCGGCAGCCGCCTGAACTCGATTGAATCGAGCGGCTCTGATTCAATGTCCGGTGAGGTTTTGTTTATCTCATTGGTGTGGATTTGCTTTGAGGAATCTGTTTCCATCAGCTCAATTTGGTCGTCTTGGGTCTGAGGGCTTCTTTTCTTTCTTCTCTTTTCCTGCTGCATTTGGGAGAAACTTGGTGTCAGATTGGGAGAAAGTAATTTGCTTTTGTGATTTGGGAGCCCAGAGGGGGTTTTGGGGTAATATAATATTAATTTATTGGTAATTAATATCAAAACAAGGGTTCAAGTCATCGACTTTGACTAGTCTAAACTGGCATGAAAATGCTGAATTTCAAACAAAAATGGCAAGCTGTACCTGATTTCTGTTTCAGCAGCATAAACTTCCAAAATTGAGAAAATAATTAAATTGGGAAGATGATCAAAGAATAAATGACAGTATACTATGAACGAGCTTAGCGCTTAACTGCTTGATTAAACTAAAATCTTTGTTTTTAGCAGTGACCAAAATGAAACAGAGCATTGTGCTGTGCGAGGAAGAAGTTCAGAATATAGAAACAAACAGATAACTAGATAAAGGCACAGTTCCCAATACAAGAACATTTACCCGTGCAATTTCCGATCAAAACAAAAATACTTGGTGAAGCTTATGCGAGAATGCAAGAAATTCACCTGGCTTATTAAAACGATCAGGTCTCTGAAATGGGTCTTGTGGAAGTGCTAACAATCAAATCAATCACCCCAAGCTCCACAGTGAGAGGCTGAGAGCACACACCTTTTAAAGCTGGATCTTTTCCTCTCAAATTGGGGCCGGGGCGTGGTTAAAAAAAGAAGCGCATGTACTGCACTACTGCTCCTTTGTACGAGGCTAAGAGCGAAGTTGATTGTAGTACAAACCTACCATTCTATCTTTGATCTTTATTATATGTGGGTTTGGTAATTGGTACTCTTTCTCTATTGACTATTGGCAGTGTCCCAAAAAAAGTGAGGTACTGATCTCTCGCTTTAGAAGAGGAAGTGGGTCGGTGAGAATTAGGGGAGGGAAACAGAAATTGATTGGAGAATCGCAAAGCCAAGAAAACAAAGTCTACGCTTGAGAGAGAGAGACAAGAAGAGAGGCCATGGACCAAGAAGCTAAAGGCGCGTGGCTTTAACACGCCATCAATTGATAGATAAGTTCGTTTCGTGCAAACAATGAATTTGCGGAGAATTTAGCGGGATGATGTAATCATTGAGTTGGGGAGAACACGTGCCGTTGGATCATGAAGGAAATCAGGAATTGCGTAAAGTGTTATTAGATGGTGAACGAAGAGTCAATGCTAACTCGAAGTGGTTAATTAATTTATTTTATTTCAATGAGCTGATTTGATGGCGAACTAGAGTAGGAATTGTTATAAGAAATTAAATCGTTTTTAAACCAAGTAAAATAATTGGAAATATTTAGATCTGTAAAAGATAAATTGTTAATGAAGTAAAATTAATGTGTTTTAAATTTATTTTGTCCTTTCTTTCAAAATAAAATAAATTAAGGTTACTAAATCCGAATTTTTTATTTATATCCAAAAAATAATGGAAATTTCAAAAAATACCCATGTTCTGTTGAAAATTCGAAAAATACCCAAACCGGAAAAAAAATTTCCGGATTTGGCCTCTAAATCCGGAAAAAAAATTTCCGGATTTGGCCTCTAAATCCGGAAAAAAAATTTCCGGATTTAATCTCTATTTCCGGATTTAGAGGCTAAATCCGGAAAAAAAAATTCCGATTTTTATTTCCGAAAAAAAAATTTCCGTGATCGCACCCAATTTGATTATAAGAACCGCGGAGCTCTCGCTTTCACTCAGCGGTTCTGCTTCTGCTTCTGATTCTGCTTCAATTCGCGCTCTCTCACAGTAAGTTATTTAAATTATTTTAAATTATTTTAAATCATTTAAATTTAAATTTATTATTTAAATTATTTAAATTTATTATTTAAATTATTTAAATTTATTATTTAAATTATTTAAATTTATTATTTAAATTATTTAAATTATTTAAATTTATTAAATTAATTTAGGAAATTGCAAAATAGTGTAGAATAATTTAGAAATTATCAAAATGGTATAGAAAAATTTAGAAAATTTTAAAATGATTTCGAATTGTTTTAGGAACCTCTTTCATTTTTGGATCCCTTCCGGAGCTCTGACTGTCTGATTGATCCGATCTTCGATTCAGGTTATTTTTTTATTTTAATTTTAATTTGTATTATAATTAAGTAGTTCATTCCAAATACATTTTTATTTTTTAGAAAATTGTCCAAATAGTTTAGAATTTTTTAGAATATTCCAAAATAGTTTAGAATATTGCCCTATTAATTTAAAAAATTACAAAATGATGTAGACTAATTTAGAAATATCAGAAATGGTCTTGAATAATTTAGAAAAGAGTGAGGCTATGGTGATATGCATAGCACCAATGGCTAGTGTACTACGGCTCAATATGGTACTTTTTAAAATCCTAACGGTCGATCCGACCGTTCAATGTGATATCCATATGAATATGTACTTGCAAACTAAATTTTATATTTTTTTGAATTTTTTTACTATTTTTTTAGATAGGTAGAAAAATCAGTGTTTTTTGACAATTCTGGACCATCAAAATTCTACCTATCTGAAAAAATAGTAAAAAAATTCGAAAAAATATAAAATTTAGTTTGCAAGTACATATTCATATGGTTATCACATTGAACGGTCGGATCGACCGTTAGGATTTTAAAAAGTACCATATTGAGCCGTAGTACACTAGCCATCCGTGCTATGCATAGCACCATAGCCTCACTCTTTAGAAAATTATAAAATGGTTATAGAATAATTTTTAGAGGTCCGGACAATTTTTAATTACTTATATGTTGTTATTTTTTAAATTGCCAGACCAATCGAAACTTAAAATGACAACTATTTATGTGAAGATATTTAGTGGAGGAGAAATCAAATACAATAATGACGGGGTCATTTACAGTACCCGAGCTAAATACTCATTACCGCTAACCGTGAACCACAGCTTTGATTATCTTCGGAATGAGATTTATAAATTTGTTGGGTATAATGCTAGTCAAGCAAATCTGGAAATCCAAGCCAGGTTTAATATGTCTACCGAAAGGGGACGTGACCATCAATTAGTACCGGTAATGGACCAACAATCGTTCGAAATGGTTTTAGAAATTGTGTCTTCTTTTGCACAAAGGTTACCGGTTCTGGAGTTGTATGTAGAATTGTATTATAAATTAAAATTAAAAAAGTTAAAAAAACCTCAATCGAAGAGCCGAGTGATCAGACAGTCAGAGCTCCGAAAGGGATCCGAGAAAAAAAGAGGTTCCTAAAAAAATTCTAAATCATTTTAGATTATTCTGGACCATTCTGGTATTTTCTAAATTATTCTGGACCATTCTGCTATTTTCTAAATAACTCTGGACAATTCTGGTATTTTCTAAACTATTCTGGACTATTCTGCTATTTTCTAACAAATTCTAAATTATTCGGACAATATTCTAAATTATTTAAAATAAACTAATTAATTGTATTATAAATTAAAATTAAAAAAGTTAAAAAAACCTCAATCGAAGAGCCGAGTGATCAGACAGTCAGAGCTCCGAAAGGGATCCGAGAAAAAAAGAGGTTCCTAAAAAAATTCTAAATCATTTTAGATTATTCTGGACCATTCTGCTATTTTCTAAATAATACTGTACCATTTTGGTATTTTTTAAATTACTCTAGACCATTCTGGTATTTTCTAAATTACTCTGGACCATTCTGGTATTTTCTAAAAAATTCTGGACTATTATGGTATTTTCTAAGAAATTCTGGATTATTCTGGTATTTTCTAAAATATTCTAGACCATTTTACAAATTCTAAATTATTCTGGACCATTCTACAAATTATAAACTATTTAAAAATAAATAATTAAATATATTAAAAAAAAAAAAAAAACCTGTCGCTGGAGGGAAGAGCTGAGCTGGGAGAGATAGCGAGAGAGACAGCGAGATGGGGTTATATAGCCCCCGGATCCGGAAAAAAAATTTCCGCAAAACAGACCCTCCATTTCCCCCGAAACCGGAAATTTTTTTTCCAGATTTGTATTTCTGTTTCCGGAAAAAAATTTCCGGATTTAGAGGCCAAATCCGGAAAAAAAATTTCCGGTTTGGGTATTTTTCGAATTTTCAAGATAACATGGGTATTTTTTGAAATTTCCATTATTTTTTGGATATAAATAAAAAATTCGGTTATTAAACTTTGCCCTTTCTTAGTAGTTATTGAATTTTTTATTTGTTTTAATCAAGTCGTTTTATTACTTTTTTATATTAATTTTAAACTGAAAAAGTAACAGAGTGACTTGATTGAGACAAATCAAAAATTTAATCGTTGCAGAGAAACATATTGAAATTGAGTGATCGATTAATGAGAAAGAATAATTTAGTGACCTCTGACGAAATTTACTCTTAATTTATTTTATTTGTAATCAGCTGATTTTGATGGTGAACTAGAGTAGAAAATATTTTAAGAGATCGTTGTCAAAGAAAGTAAAATAATTAGGAATTTTTAGATCTATGAAATAATTTTTAATGAAGTAAAATTAATGTGTTTTATAAGGTGGAGTAAATAGACTCTCTTTTAAGTTGTAATTAATCTCTGTTTCAATGAAACGTGCTTCGCCCTTTTTATCAAAAAAAAAAATAAGGTTGAGTAAATGTATTTTGTCCTTTCTTTACTTGTTAAACGGAGAGATAATGTTATTAGCAGCAGCTGTCAAGTTTTTAAAAATAAAAAATAAACGGAAAAATAATATCAAAAGAGTGATAAATTTATTTCGCCCTTTCTTTACTTATTAAACGGAGAGATAATGTTAGAAGATTGATAAATTTATTTCGCCATTTCTTTATTTGTTAAACGGAAAGATAATGTCATTAGGAGTTGCCGTCAAGTTTAAAATAAAAATAAAAATAAACAGAGAGATAATGTCAGAAGAGTGATAAGTTTGTTCTATTCAGCATAATGTAAGTAATAGTTAAATTGTATATTTAAAATAAGTACTAATCTATTATTTCTAAAAAAATATTTCATTAACTCAACGCAATTGGAGAGAGAAATTATTTTATTGCACTCAATGAAAATAACAATCTCCATACCCTCAGACAGGTGCACACCGTTCAATGTTCTTATGGATAAATTTCTTAAAAACTCCACCAGCTATGATATTAAAAGAATTGCTAATTAATGAATATGTTATTCAAACCAGTGTGGTAAAAAACGTCCGTTTAGGTCGATTAATCGGCCAATTAGTCGTTGGCGGTGACCAAACTGTTAAAGAAATTTCCGATTAATGGGCCCCCGATTAATCGCTTGGCGGTACTCTGTCCGTCCGACGAGCGCATACCGTTATTTACAACACTGATTCAAACTTCCTAAGATAATTTTATTAATAAAGAAATTGGATACAAAATGAAAATATTAAGTATTATATAGTTCTAGAATTCTAACTTAGTCAAACGTAAAAACTTAAGAAATTTATAATTAAAGTTGTACAAAAAAATTCGCCTAATCCGACCAACCTTTCCGATCTGAGTAACTTACCCGAAAAATAATTGTTTAAAAGTTTTATTTGATTAGAAATGGATTGATATTTCTTTAATCCGCTAAATACATATTAGTTAAGAATTTTAAAAATATATTGGTTAAAATCCAATTTTCTGAAGAGCTGTAAATTATATTCGAATCAATATAATTATGAGAAATTAATTACGCTAATAGTTGAATTTTTTTTATTCTACTTATAATTTATATAATTATTATTTTTGTCAAAATATTTCTATTTTTTAGATTCGTATTAAGAACTTTATGTTATTCTTTCTTGGGTTATTTTTTTTATTTTTAGTTATTAATAGTAATTAGTTATACTTTATATATATGATAGTTTCTTTTGTTAAACTCTCAAAACTTGCATAATTCAACCGTCTGAAAACTATATGAGTTCAACAATTTTTTAAGTTGTAGTAGTTAATTATGGATAACAAGAAAGGAATCCTTCATATGAGAGCTTGCCCGGTAAATCTAGGATACAAGCTTTGAAACGCTAAAATAGATTCAATTAAATTGGTAAAGTGAAGTAATTACTTCAGATTAAATTTCTTACTTCAAGTTAAAATAGATTAAATTAATTATGTTTAATTGGAACTTAATGGAATAATTTGATGAAGAGAGAAAATATTATAAGATGCATATTACTTTAACTGTAAGATTTACAGGCTACTCCATCTAAAGATATGGAGTAACTTACTCAGAATTAACTCAAATATTAATTCTTATTTGATTGTTTAAAGTGAAATAAAAGAGTTTACTTCATCACTTCACAATCAAACATGATCAAAGAGAGTACTAATCTCTTAGTTAAGTGACATTTTCAAATCTGCACCGTTAAATGCGTTCTTGAAAGGCGCTTTGGTGTTGTCACATGCGGCTTTTTCTCTTCTTTTTCATTGTTAACCCCTCCATCGTACAAAAAGTTACCTCATCTTTAATTTATCATCCATAAAAATTGGCAAGTGGAGGAGAAAAATAACTTTATCTGTATCTTTTTCGGACCATAAAAATTATGTTATGATATAAAAGTTCGCTAATTTAGCTATGATCACTATAGTTATAATGGCTTACCGCTACGCACTATGCTCTATTATTGACTGTTATGCTACATATGCTTTTTTTTTTATTTTATTTTGCAATTCGCATGGACTTCTGTGCTTATGTTCCTATTTGTAATGCTACATGGTCCGTTATGCTTGGTGTGCTAAATCGAACTCTGTGTTTTTGTTTTTATTTGTGATTTATTCTATCCTTGTATGTCGAAAAATATTCAAATATTAATTCTTCATTTTACTTTATCTTTGTCTATTATTCACTTGTAAAATTATTGCCCTTCATTTCAATTGAAAGCTGATTTCGACTATTATAATCTGTAAAATAATTAAATAGGTACTTACTTCGTTTTACTTTAAAATTAATTGCTCTTCATATATTATAATATGTAATACTATGAGGTATGAACTTTTAAAAAATGTTACCTTGTAGGAGTAGAACTAGGGTGTTCCTAAGCTCACCAAGCCTCTTGTGAACTCAACTCTAAAACCTATCGAATTGACTTCAAACGATATTTTCAAACCGTTAGATGTTCAATCTATAATAAAATGTGCTTGGAGACCAAATTTTTCATTTTTTGGAATTTTTTTACTATTTATTAAGCCACTTTGAAAACCGCTGTTTTTATTAAATTTCTGGAGCATTGAAAAACAGCGGTTTTCAAAGTGGCTTAATAAATAGTAAAAAAATTCCAAAAAATGAAAAATTTGGTCTCCAAGCACATTTTAATATAGATTGAACATCTAACGGTTTGGAAATATTGTTTGAAGTCAATTCGATAGGTTTTAGAGTTGAGTTCACAAGAGGCTTGGTGAGCTTAGGAACACCCTAGTTCTACTCTACCTTGTAGATCATTTTCTTTTACTTATTTTCATGTTTGAAAAAAATATAGACTTAGATTAGTTATTATTTGATTGTTACTCCAATTCTACAATGTTGATAATATTGATAATTATTAAAAATATATAATTACTAGAAATATAGAATATAATTTTTAAAAAGAAAAAAAAACGCTATGTACAATAGCTTCGGCTATAACTATACTATTCACAATAGTTTTTTTTAGCCTCTCCTCAACGACGCAATAATCGTTATTTAGAATCTTGAAAATAACTAAAATAGATTCAAATTAAGAACAGAAAGAAAAGGACGCACACGTAATAACTTTATTCTAATTGTCCGGCCTTATGATGTGATGGTTGTACAAAAAAATTGTTTTAGCCGACCTTTCCATTGATTATGTGTGTGTATTTGATATAAAAAAAATCTAGAAAACTTTTTTCTTTTTTTAGAAGGGTAATTTTGTTTACAATGAAAAACTAAAGTTAATTAAAATAACTTTTAGACAATCAACTAATTTTTATTGTATAATCATTTTAATAAATTTTAATGAGGAGAGTTGAAATGTCTTTATTTTTGGTGCCTTCATTATGCTTCACTTTTTAATTTCCAATAACAAAATTTAAAAGTCATATGTCAAAATAAAACCGTTAGATGTGATTATATTACTTTTCATTACATGCACATAAAAAATATAACCATTTAGTTTTATTTTTATATGAAAATAATAACCTAAAAAATCAATGAAAAAAAATTATCTACATCAACCTATTTTTGTAAGCTCATAATACCAATCAAAAGAAAATCGAAACATCATAATGATTTACTTGTGAACAGAGAAAATAATATATATCATACCTAACAATCTTATTTTTATATTTAAGTTTATAAATTTTAATTATTAAAGTTTGAAAAATAAAGACATAATAAATAATAAATAAAAATATTTTAACCCTTCTCAATTTTAATACCAATTTTTATAGAGGTCAAAATAAATTAGACATTAATTTAGTAAGAATTTTGATTTGACGTCAGTGAATGTAAGTCTGCCAAAATATAATAGAAGTATAGAACTGTGGCCAAGCTTGCATATCTATAGCAATTATTATTACAAATAGCTGCATTTGATTAAAATTTGAAGCATAGTTCTACAATTTCTTAGGACTAAGTAGATGTTTTTTGCAACTTTTTTTTTTTGTGAAACGAGATACAAGAGAAAAAAAAAAAAAAAAAATCAGCTATTGGTAGTATTCGTCTTTTTTAACCTTTTATGCTTGAGAGAAATGAAAATGGACAAGACGTAAGAAAAAGGAGATGCTTGGATACGATTTATGTTACATTATGGTGTTGGAAAATATAATGTGAGATGAACATTTTGCAAAGGCACTTTCGCTACGCCTTTATAGATACTAGGTTGTTTTGTGTTATTCGGAAGTTTTTTTTTATGTGGTTTTATACATTTATTATAGATCGAGGATTCAAACATTAAACATTAAAAATATAATCCTAATATCTAAATATATATATATATATATATATATATATATATATATATAGAGAGAGAGAGAGAGAGAGAGAGAGAATGGCTAATATCAAAACGTTTGTTCCTGGGCTCAGGAACAAACGGTTCCGTTCTCCAATTTTCGAAGTTCAAACAACAAATCCAAACCGTTAGATGTTCAATCTATATTAAAATGTGCTTGGAGACCAAATTTTACATTTTTTGGAATTTTTTTACTATTTATTAAGCTAGTTTGAAAACCGCTGTTTTTATGAAATTTCTGCAGCATTGAAAAACAGCGGTTTTCAAACTAGCTTAATAAATAGTAAAAAAATTCCAAAAAATGTAAAATTTGGTCTCCAAGCACATTTTAATATAGATTGAACATCTAACGGTTTGGATTTGTTGTTTGAACTTCGGAAATTGGAGAACGGAACCGTTTGTTCCTGAGCCCAGGAACAAACGTTTTGATATTAGCCATTCTCTATATATAGAGTATGGCTAATTTGCTTCCGGAAGCATTTCGGCCGAGGTGCTTACGGGGGCATATCTTGCAATTTGATGTTCAAACAACAAATTCAAACCGTTAGATGTTCAATCTATATTAAAATCTACTTGGAGACCAAATTTTACATTTTTTGGAATTTTTTTACTATTTTTTAAGCTGGTTTCAAAACTACTGTTTTCAATGCTTCAGAAATTTAATAAAAACAACGATTTTCAAACCAGCTTAAAAAATAGTAAAAAAATTCCAAAAAATGTAAAATTTGGTCTCCAAGTAGATTTTAATATAGATTGAACATCTAACGGTTTGAATTTGTTGTTTGAACATCAAATTGCAAGATATGCCCCCGTAAGCACCTCGCCGAAATGCTGCCGGCAGCAACTTAGCCGCTCCCTATTTATATATATATATAGTGCTGGGCTTAGCTAAGCCATGGTGTAAAACGACTTGGTGCTCCACGCCTCATTATTTCCATTTTGAAAATCCAAACGACCGATCCGAACCGCTCAAGTTGTTCTCCATATTGATATGTGCTTGGAGACCAAATTTTACATTTTTTGGAATTTTTTTACTATTTATTAAGCCACTTTGAAAATCACTGATCCGGCGGTCCAGAAATTTTTACTGTTTTTTACTGTTCATAAGGATTTTCAGATTTTCAAAGTGGCTTAATAAATAGTAAAAAAATTCCAAAAAATGTAAAATTTGGTCTCCAAGCACATTTCAATATGGAGAACATGTTGGAAGGTTCGAATCGACTATTTGAACTTTGAAAATGAAGATATGGCGTGGAGTACCAAGTCGTTTTACTCCATGGAGTAGCCTAGTCGGACTCTATATATATATATATATATATATATATATATAGAGTGAGGCTATGGTACTTCGGCTAGTGTACTATGGCTAATGTACTACGGCTCAATATGGTACTTTTTAAAATCCTAACGGTCGATCCGAACCGTTCAATGTGATATCCATACGAATATGTATTTGCAAACTAAATTTTATATTTTTTCGAATTTTTTTTACTATTTTTTTAGATAGGTAGAATTTTGATGGTCCAGAATTTGTATAAAACACTGAAAATTCTACCTATCTAAAAAAAAGTAAAAAAATTCGAAAAAATATAAAATTTAGTTTGCAAGTACATATTCATATGGATATCACATTGAACGGTTCGGATCGACCGTTAGGATTTTAAAAAGTACCATATTGAGCCGAAGTACACTAGCCATAGTACACTAGCCGAAGTACCATAGCCTCACTCATATATATATATAGAGGAGGGGTCCAATTACACCTCTTTTTTTTGACACATCTTGACATTGTTTTTTTATAGGTCTATTTTGCAATTTCAAAGTCCAAATAGTCGATCCGAACCATTCAACATGATGGATATATTAAAATGTGCTTGGAGATCAAATTTTATATTTTTTTGAATTTTTTTACTATTTATTATGATGGTTACAAAATCACTGTTTTTCAATGGTCTGAAAACAACGATTTTGTAACCATCTTAATAAATAGTAAAAAAATTCAAAAAAAATGTAAAATTTGATCTCCAAGCACGTTTAATATATCCATCATGTTGAACGGTTTGGATCGACTATTTGGACTTTGAAAACGGTAGGCGTCAAAGTGTGTCAAAAAAAAGGGTGTAATTGGATTCCTCCTCATATATATATATATCAGTGTTCTAAATAGCGCCGCTATAGCGTTTTTGGACCCCAAACGCTACGCTACGACATCAAAATGCACTATTTGCGCTACGGCCGCTATAGCGGCCGCTACAACGCTATAGCGGTCCGCTACAGCGCTATTTGCGCTATACAATATGAGTTTTTTTTATTTTTTATTTTTAAGCAATTTATATGGGTTTTAAATTAAGATAAAAAAAATCTCAAACCGAAATTGAATTTGTTGCTACTTGCTACAAATAAATCAATTTGAAATTGGGAATAGAAATTGAAATTTGAATAGAAAAAAAGTCCAAACCGGAATTAAAATTTGAATAGAAAAAAAAATAGATTATGTCATGAATCATGATACTTAAGATATTTTTAATAGAAAAAATCGATAGTTTATGATATTACTATGGATATTTTGAACCGCAATTTGGACTTTGTACGGGTTCAATATGAATATTATAATTTCTTAATTACTTTGGAGTTATTTATTGTTCTATGAGACCTTAGATAATGTTGATATTTAGTACAAATATTGAATATACGAAATGTAAAAAAAAAAAACGCTATTTGGAATAGCTTCCGCTATAGCGACGCTATTCGCTATAGCTTTTTTTTTAGCCTTCCCGCTACGACGCTATAAACGCTATTTAGAACCTTGATATATATATATATAGTGCTGGGCTTAGCTACTTCATGGAGTAAAACGACTTGGTGCTCCACGCCTCATTATTTCCATTTTGAAAATCCAAACGACCGATCCGAACCGCTCACGTTGTTCTCCATATTGATATGTGCTTGGAGACCAAATTTTACATTTTTTGGAATTTTTTTACTATTTATTAAGCCACTTTGAAAATCACTGATCCGGCGGTCCAGAAATTTTTACTGTTCATAAGGATTTTCAGATTTTCAAAGTGGCTTAATAAATAGTAAATAAATTCCAAAAAATGTAAAATTTGGTCTCCAAGTACATTTCAATATGAAGAACATGTTGGAAGGTTCGAATCGACTATTTGAACTTTGAAAATGAAGATATGGCGTGAAGTACAAAGTCGTTTTACTTCATGAAGTAGCTAAGTCCATCTATATCTATATATATATATATATATATATATAGAGATCGACTATGGTGAGTTGCGAAGTAAGATGTCGTTTTACTTCACGCTCATACTCCATTTTGAAAATCTAAACAACCAATCCGAACCGCTCAACATATTCTCCATATTGAAATGTGCTTGGAGACCAAATTTTACATTTTTTGGAATTTTTTTACTATTTATTAAGCCACTTTGAAAATCGCAGATCCGGGTGAACAGTAAAAAATAGTAAAAAATTATGGACCATTCGATCAGCGATTTTCAAAGTGGCTTAATAAATAGTAAAAAAATTCCAAAAAATATAAAATTTGGTCTCCAAGCACATTTCAATATGGAGAACATGTTGAGCGGTTCGGATCGGTTGTTTAGATTTTCAAAATAAAAATATGAGCGTGAAGTAAAAATGACATCTTACTTCGCAACTCACCATAGCCCAGCTCTATATATATATATATATATATATATATATATATATATATATAGATGGGCTATGGTGCATTGCAATGCATAGACACCCTTGTGCATTGGACCATAAATCACCGATTCAAAGTTCAAATGGCCGATCCAAATCGTTCATCTTGTTCTCCATATTAATATGTACTTGGAGACCAAATTTTACATTTTTTGGATTTTTTTTACTATTTATTAAGCCACTTTGAAAATCGCTGATCCAATGGTCACAGCTCCGAAACAGTGAAAAATTCTGGACCAATGGATCAGCGATTTTCAAAGTGGCTTAATAAATAGTAAAAAAAATCCAAAAAAATGTAAAATTTGGTCTCCAAGCACATATTAATATGGAGAACAAGATGAATGGTTTGGATCGGTCATTTGGACTTTGAATGGGTGATTTATGGTCCAATGCACAAGGGTGCCTATGCATTGCAATGCACCATAGCCCATCTCTATATATATATATATATATATATATAGTAGAACTAGGGTGCTCCTAAGCTCACCAAGCCCTTCCGTGAGCGCGACTCTAAAACCTATCGAATTGACTTCAAATGATATTTTCAAACCGTTAGATGTTCAATTTATATTAAAATGTGCTTGGAGACCAAATTTTACATTTTTTGGAATTTTTTTACTATTTATTAAGATGGTTTGAAAATCGCTGTTTTCCAATGGTGCAGAATTTTAATAAAAACAGCAATTTTCAAACCATCTTAATAAATAGTAAAAAAAATTCCAAAAAATGTAAAATTTGGTCTCCAAACACATTTTAATATAGATTGAACATCTCACGGTTTAAAAATGTCGTTTGAAGTCGATTCGATAGATTTTAGAGTCGCGCTCACGAAGGGCTTGGTGAGCTTAGGAGCACCCTAGTTCTACTCTATATATATATATATATATATATATATATATATATATATGAGGAGGGATCCAATTACATCTTTTTTGGTGACACATCATGACACTGTTTTTTATAAGTTAATTTTGCGATTTCAAAATTCAAACAATCGATCCGAACCGTTCAACATGATCACCATATTAAAATGTGCTTGGAGATCAAATTTTACATTTTTTTTTGAATTTTTTTACTATTTATTAAGATGGTTACAAAATTGCTATTTTTCATTGGTCTGAAAACAACGATTTTGTAACCATCTTAATAAATAGTAAAACAATTCAAAAAAAATGTAAAATTTGATCTCCAAGCACATTTTAATATATCCATCATGTTGAATGGTTTTAATCGACTATTTGGACTTTGAAAATGATAGGTGTCAAAGTGTGTCACTAAAAAAAGGTGTAATTTGATCCCTCCTCTATATATATATAGAGATGGACTAGGCTAAGCCATGGAGTAAAACGACTTTGTACTCCACGCTATATTTTTATTTTGAAAATTCAAACTACCGATCCGAACAGCTCAAGTTGTTCTCCATATTGAAATGTGCCTGGAGACCAAATTTTACATTTTTTAGAATTTTTTTACTATTTATTAAGCCACTTTGAAAATCGCTGATCCGGATGAACAGTAGCAAAACAGTAAAAAATTATGGATCAATGGATCAGCGATTTTCAAAGTGGCTTAATAAATAGTAAAAAAATTTCAAAAAATGTAAAATTTGGTCTCCAAGCACATTTCAATATGGAGATCATGTTGAGCTGTTCAGATCGGTAGTTTGGATTTTCAAAATGAAAATAATGAAGCGTGGAGCACCAAGTCGTTTTACTCTATGGCTTAGCTAAGCCCAGCTCTATATATATATATATATATATATATATATATAGAGTAGGGCTATTGTGCTTCATGAAGTAAAACTTCGTTTTACTTCACGCTCATACACCCATTTCCAAAATCCAAATCGTCGATCCGACCGTTCAAGTTGTTCTCCATATTGAAATATGCTTGGAGACCAAATTTTACATTTTTTGAAATTTTTTTACTATTTATTAAGCCACTTTGAAAATCGCTGATCCATTGTGAATAGTAAAAAACAGTAAAAAATTCTGGACCAATGGATCAGCGACTTTCAAAGTGGCTTAATAAATAGTAAAAAAATTCCAAAAAATGTAAAATTTGGTCTCCAAGCACATTTCAATATGGAGAACAACTTGAACGGTCGGATCGACGACTTGGATTTTGGAAATGGGTGTATGAGCGTGAAGTAAAATATTGGTTTTACTTCATGAAGCACAATAGCAAAATTCTATATATATATACACATATATATAGATAGATAGATAGATAGATATAGATATCTTTAAAGTTAAAGTCATGTTTGATTGAGTAGACGAAAAAGAGAACTTTTTATTATCACTTTCCATAATATATGAGTTATCATCTTATCCATTGACCTTATCCCTTTATCAATCCATGATATTTTAAAATATTATTTTAGAAAAATAAATTGGTCCTACCTACAATGATAGAAATTATTAACAACATCTGAACTTTTATTACTCTCGTTAATATAATTTTAAATTTAATCTAAGTAGTCCATGTATGGAAAAAATTAGATTAAGTGTATGTTTCATGTATGTTGAATGATTTTGTTAAGTACTTGATTTGGATAAAATACAATTTCAATTACTTCTTTACTTGAATAGTTGAATTTAGCTAGTAGTTGAAGCTGCCAGCTACACTTTAAGAGATTGTGTTGAAATCTCAATAAACATAATATGATGAGAGACTTGTAAACCTTCTAGCTTGATATCTCAAAATACAATTTTTTTTATTTGAATGACAATATTGTCAATTTTCAGTAAAAAAATTTTTTGGATCTGATTGAAAATGTAATATAAAATTTCAAGATACAATATAATTGTCATGTCATAAGCTGAGATTTTTTTTAATAATTTTCTTGAATATTGTGGTGTAAAAAAATACTGGCGTTTATTTTATGAAAAATGGATTGTAGAAATCACTTTTTTTTTTTTAAATGTTTCTTTTATCCGAAAACTTTCTTATTTGGTTGTGGTTATTATTCCTTATACTGAGGAGCTATGATAGAATATGTTGTAGTTGTAATATCGAATGGGAGAATTATTATTTTTCTTTTTACTAGAGAAACCAAATAGCTAATTTCTTATAAGAAATAATAACCACTAAAGTGAAATTAATTAGAAAGATTTTCTTTACTGCCAAAGTAAAGTTCCTTACAAAAGATTTTTTTTTTAATCTTACTACATAAAAAAGTAGGGGAAAAACAAGCTCATAAAGTAAATTAAATGTACTTATTTTTTGGAGTAGCATAACGGAATTTTTTTTTATAAACCATAATAAATTTTTTTTTTTTACAAAACTAACATGATTACTTTTTTTTTTTTTACAAAAACCATAAGAACCGAAATGTCATTTCAGTCCGAAATTTTTTTTTATTCCGGACCGAAATGGCATTTCGGTCCGGTCCTCTTTTTGAATTTTCTGTGGTACTGGTCTTACAAGTTTTCATATGAGTCACTGCAAAAAATTCAAAAAGGGGACCGGACCGAAATGACATTTCGGTTCTTATGGTTTTCGTAAAAAAAAAATAATCATGTTAGTTTCGTAAAAATATATTTTTTTAATTATGGTTTATAAAAAAACTTCAGCATAACGCCCCCCGCATGTTACTTGGCCTCTTTGGTTGTACCACGTCTTTATCCGACTCGCTTTTGATGAAGTTGACCTTCGTTGACCGGGGGGGGGGGGGGGGGGGGGGGGGGGGGGGGGGGGGGGGTGCGGGGGGATCTTATTAATATATTTCCTACTTTACCCATGAAAATATGATCAGGATTCAGGAGTCTTTTCGCAAGCATAATCATAATTGGATGCCTCTCAAGTCTCCATCAGAAATGTGGCGGTCTATTATGTCAGGATATGATATTTAATAGCTATGTTCATTTCAAACTGATGATTGAAATTAAAAGTTCGTCAATTACAGAATAGTACAATTTTTTAAATATTAAAATATACAGTACATTAAATTTGGTGTAAATTAAAAATCATTGATTAAGTGTCTGAACATTTAATTTTTAAATAACTGATCAATCAATCAATTTTTAAACTGGTATCAAATTTGCTAGCTTAAAGGCCTGATTTTACGGATTACATAAAACACAAATATCCCGTCACGCTTACAAAAATCTGTTGATTCTTTTGTTTAAAATGAAAACATCTTGATGTCTTTATAGCAGCGCGTGAGCTAAAAATTATTAGAAGAATCATATTCGTCAACAGTATATCAAAGCAAAACAATGTGCTAAATGCGAGGAATGGTTCTTTAAAAAAAAAAAAAGTTTCTCGGGAGCTAGTGAATGAGATGCTAAAATTGAATAGTTTGTACCAAGACGCTACAAGTAATTTTCAGACAGTAAAACGATGACGCTTCTCAACTAGTTTTGGCCATTACGCATCAATTAAATTCTTGGTTCCTTATCATTTAAATTTTAAAGCCTGTCCTACTTGTGCAATTCTCCCGAGCCTTTATAGCCCGTATCCTTTCTTTCTATTCCAAAAAGAAATATTTTGGTTCGGTGGAGCCGTGGAGGTCGGTCATCTCCACAACGGGGGTAAATATTTTAACAGAGCAGTTTTGGCCTCGTACAACTTATAAATCACACAGAACGTTGTTTTAATTCTATGGTATGTGCACTGTATGAAGCTAAAACTGCTCTGTTAAAATATTACCCCCACAATACCCTCCCTCCGTTGAATTCGGATTTTCTAAAGCAACTCAAAAGTTTGAGTTTGAATTCAAACCATTTAATCAGAATCTGCACAAATATAAAATGAGTTATGTAAATTCTACCTTGAAGCAAAGTCCAGATTCAAACACAAATTTTGAATTAATTTAGAGAACCGGACATCATTCCTCAAGTAAATCTTAAAATTTACTGCTACCTTTTGTTCTTTTTATTATTTTGTCATTTTCTCTCTTCTCATAATTGCTCTTTATTATGCCTCTTTTCCTTAAGTTAAGAGTCGAACATATGAACTTTCAGTTCTATTAATATTAGATGCAAAATCTACGAGTTGCTTCGGCCTATTTATTTAATAATTTTATATTATACTTTTTATACAAATAAAATTAAAAAAAAATAATAGTATTGTGCATAAATGAACAACAATCTCAACTTATTAAACATTATCTTTTATAAATTTATTAACTAAAATTAAAATATTAGAAATCAAAAGTTTGTGAAACAAATATCAAACGGTATTCTATGAAGGTTAATTGGTAATAAAAAATAGTTCACACAATAAAAGCATACTATTTTTTTTAAAGAATTCAATTAATATTAATTAGCTAGAAATGTAGATTTTTGTTTAGAATAAAAAATTAATAAAAAAACATACATAATTTTGTCTATTTTTATATTGTGTGTTTCATATCAATCTAACATAATCATTTATTTTGAGCCAAATGTCTACAAAAGGAACAAACAAAAAGCTCTCTGTAACGATCACTTTTTGTTTTATATTGTTTTATTGATATCAAAATATAGATAAATTTGGTAACAATATAATAAACATAATAAAGAATATCTTGGTAAAAAATTATGTAGGTAATATAATATGGGGGAACAAATTTCCCTACCAAGGAAACAAAGACTTTTGTGCTATATTATAAGTGTAATATTAAAAAGGTTTCTTTGATCTCCCTTAATCGTTTTGTGTCTGATAAATGTCTAGGTGTGATAAATATTAATTATAATTTTTAATATCACACGCATCAAATTTATAATACAAACAACTTGTATCATTTCTATATTAAATCCAACACAAATACATATATTTTCAGGGTCCCATTCTCAAAAGAAATAATCAACTATTGAAATGATTGAGGAAAAGAACATAATAATCAACTATTAAAATGATTGAGGAAAAGAACATGTAGTATTGGAATCATTTTGTTCGTAGAGATGTGACAAGCATTCAGGAAAAAAAGTACCTCAAATGGATAAAGGCAAAGAGAGAGAGATATAAGCATTTAAAATATTGAAATACTTGTACCTTGGAAACTTCCGTAAATATTGTTATTTATAGGGGTCTAAACAACATACCAATAAGTTCAGTATTTCTCAAAGGATTTATTGTAGTTGTTCTAGTAAAAATGGTAGATTAAATCTCACACCAATATAGTAAGTACAGTTAGCAACATATAGAGAAGACCAAACAGTATCTTTTTAGTGCTACTAAATCTTTTTATTTAGTTGTGCATTTATCCACACAAATCATAGAGCAAAACTATTAGAAACTAGTATTATTTTAGTTATTTTTTATGATTAGGTTCATAACTTGTATATATCTTGAAAATAAAGTAACATAGATAAAAAAAAAATGTTTTTGTTGACAAGATAAAACAAACATTTTTAACTAGTTTCACAATAACCGATGCTGAAAAAATATATTGAATTTTATCTTTTAAGAGTAGAACTAGGGTATTCTTAAGCTCATCAAACTCTTCGGTAAGCTTAACTTTAAAACCCATTAGTTAAAAAATGAATGAAAAATAAATTCATTGAAATTAACTTATAAACCTTGTTTTCACTGCTTGATTTTATACTAAATGAATTCAAAAATTACAAATTTTACATATAAACACATCACTCGTGAAGTAAATTAATTTAAACGATTTAAATTTGTTATTTGAAGTCAATCCAATAAAATTTTAAAGTTAAGTTCATCAAGAGATTTGATGAGCTTAAGAACACTCTAGTTCTACTTGAATTATAATAATTTCCATAAACTAGTAGAATTTTGACTACATAAAAATTCTAACATTGTTAATATTTTATTAATTTATCTGAACTTATTGTACTTTGACATGTATAAAGTTATTTTACTATCAAGCTTTTAGCAAATTTATTTGTTGCGTGTTAATAGAATAAAGAAGATTTATGTGCACAATTTAATGTTAAAGCAGTTGTGCAATGTAAAACTGAACTGTAAAGGTCCGTTCATCTTTGCAGGTGTAGGTCCCACCTAAAATAAATACCATGTTACATTTGAAATTCACCGTGTTCGGCAACGAGGCTTTAGCCTCCTTAGCTGCTTAAGTTAGTTGAACTGTTGTGTCTTAGACAGATTTAAAACACTTTTTTTAAGCACAGTGCTTCCTTAGAGTTCCTCCTTGGTATCTTTATACACTCTAAGCTTCATTGCTCTAAGCCTTTGTCAGCCGAACAACTCCTCCCTAGCACAACTTAAACTTTTAAGCCTCATTGCTCCAAGCCTCATTGCCGAACATGGCCTTCAAACTTTATCGTTAACACTTAAGAACATGTTTTCTCATTCAGAATACTATCGTTAACACATTTTTCTGTAGTTTTGAAACAATATTAATGAGAATGTTTATGCTACATATTGATATATTTGGAATTTAATCTTACGGATTGAATTTAATGCTATACAAAAAAAATCGGAATCGTTCACCAAATACACATTCGAAATGCTACATTAGCTTTGGACTAAAGAAAAAGAAAATGTTCTTGTCTGTCTCGTGTGGAACATATAGCATCTTTAAGATTTCAACTAATGATTTTTAGAGAAAAACAAAACATCATCAATTTTTATTAACTAAGTTACGGCATTTTAATTCACCTATTAATCAAGCACCTACTCTAATGCATGATTTCACGAGATTTTTATTAATACCCTAAAAAAAAAAGAAAATAACAAATCTGCCCTCAATTCCCAATTTTTAGTAAAAATAACCTGACCGTCCTACAGTGGGGCGGTCCACTATTCACACCAAACCGCCCCACAATGGGGCGGTCCGCTTCCTATACCAAACCGCCCCCTATTGGGGCGGTATGCTATAAAATCTATAAAAGTCACTTATCTCTCTTTTGCCCACTCACAATTCATTCTAACTTGGCTGAAAGAGAAAGGGAAAGAAGAAGAAGAAGAAAAAGGCACTTTTTTGGTGATTTCATATAACAATAGAGATAGATCTTCACAATTTTTTTAATTCATTTTTGTAATTAATTATTGTAATTAATTTTTTAAATTAATTTTTTTAAATCATTTTTTTTGAACGAGAAGGATGGACAGTAACAATCGAGGTAGAGAGAAAGAGAGCAACCGAGGTAGGTCGTCCTATCGTGGGGGGGGGGGGTGGGTTCGGGTAGGGTTGAGGGTGGGGTTAGAGGGGGGGCGGATCTGAGACAGAGAGGGAGAGGGAGAGGGTTTTGTGGGGGGTCGGCGTGGGGCGGTTTGATAGAGAGAGTTGACCGCCCCACTGCTGGACAGTCTGGTATGGATAGTGGACCGCCCCACTGTGGGGCGGTCAGGGTGTTTTTAATAAAAAAAATTTCTTGAGGGCAGATTTGTTAATTTTTTTTAAGGTATTAATAAAAATATCGGCATGATTTCAAAACAGTATTTGGAAAATGCATGTCAACATTATGACTATTTGTATTCACAAATTTTCTACACATGACAACATTATGACGTGTTCATCAATATGACTAATAAAAAATTACACTTTTGTCCTATATAAGCAGAGGCAGATTTACATAAAAGATATGGGTCAATTGACCCCATTTTTTTCAACTTTTTTATATTTATATATATATTTTTATATAATTTAGAGTAAAATATAATTGACTCTTTTTTTTTGAAAAAAAATTATATTTGATTTTCATTCTCTCAAGAAAATTTTTATATAATTGATCCTCATATGCATTTGACATCTATAGTTCGAAAGTCTAACTCCCAAGCATTTATAAAACATATAAACATATATTTAAGCATTCTGCTCTGTTTTTTTTTTTTCACTTAATTGGCTGGTGAAACTGTGAAAGTGACAACTGGCCATTTGGGAGGCTGCCATGGTAGTAAATCTTATCAACAATTCCTTAGACCATGGCCTTTCGTTTAGCATCTCCCAAGCACGACAAAGACATGACGCTTGGGCACAATATTTTTTCAGGCGTTGAAGCACCTACAGGCTACAGCGACCACTCACATATAAATTTTGCTTTTTAGGGAAAAAGGAGACCCCAACTGAACTGTATATTGATTCCTCCAAATCTAATTTTTTGAGAAAATAAATGGGATCTAGCCCTCATTTTCATTAACCATGATCAGTTACAGTGGTTGGGTTTGTGAGAAGAAACCCCCTGAAAAAAAAAAAAAAAAAAAAACAGAAGACAAAGATGATGCAATTTTGCGCCAAATCTAATTAAATTGACAAAGACAAAGATGATGCAATTTTGCGCCAGTTTTTACCGACATTTTTATTAATATCCAAAGTTAATTACAAATTAATAAATATATTCAGCTTAGATGAGTTTTGTTAAAAATGTCCAAACTGGCCATTAAATGGCCGGTTCTCATTTTAATTCAAAACCGGTCATTTAATGGCCGGTTCCCAATTTTTTTTTTTTAGAGAGAGAGATTCTTAAGATGGGCATAGCATAATTGGCTAGAACAAAAAGTCGTAGGAAACTCGGATTGAAGTTTGCACTCGGTTTGGCCAAGATCAAGCAAATGCATTTTGTTGGATGCGTGTGTTATATCGGTTGCATGTATCGGTGCATCATTGATGTTTTTGCAATGAACCATCGATGTTTTATTAGCCTTAGCATTAGCAATTAAGCAGGGTAGTGCTAAAAAAACATTGGTGCGTCGCTAATGTTTTTGTAATGAAACATTGATGCACTTCTGTCGTCGTTAAGCTGTGCATAAAGCATCAGTGCGTCATCAGTGTTTTTGCACAAAAGCATGGGTTTTTTTTTAAATTTAAACAGTCATAACTTCGGCTAGAAAACTCGAATTTGCGTGTACGACCCCAATTCGAAAAGCTTGGGATGAGAAGAGGGCAATGGCGCTCTTGAGGTCATTCTCAGGGAGCTGACAGAATCAGAATTGCAAAAAAATGTCGTTTAGTGTCTCAAAAATTGAGTTAAAGTTTTTTATGATCGGTAGACACACAACGACCCGTATGCGGCTAGTGACAGTGTCGTATGCAGTATAGTAAAAAGTCAGAACTTGTATCAAAATTACTGATGATTAGGAAGGATAGAAAATCTGAATAACATTAAACCAACTGGATCAACTTGAACTAGTGAAATTGTTAAAACTTAGTACCTAAAAAAACGTAGTTTAGCGTTCGCATGCGGCTAGTGAATTTAATTTGACAATAACCAACATCATAAAATTGAGTATCTTTTATTTTGTAAGATGTTAAAATCTAACATGATGCTGAAGAGCACAATGCTGAAATCTAACATCTCTCTCAGTCCCTCTCTTCAATCGGCCACTATGAAGAGAAAGATGCTGAAATCTAACATTAAAAATTTTAATTTTTTAAATATTTGTTAGATTCCTTCTTTTGATGTATAATTAGCATATTTATACTAAATTACTTGAAATTATGTTAGCAAAATTTTACGTATTTTAGTATAATTAGCGATATTAGTGTAATTTAGCGTAATTCAACGTAATTTAGTGTAATTTAGCGTATTTTAGTATAAATATGCTAATTATATATCAAAAGAATTAATCTAACAAATATTTAAAAAAAATTGAATTTTTAATGTTAGATTTCAGTTTCTTGCTCTTCATAGTCTCTAAAAATAATAATAATAATAATAATAATAATAATAATAATAATAATAATAATTGGAAACCGGCCATTAAATGACCGGTTTTGAATTAAAATGAACAGTTTGGACATTTTTAACAAAAACCCATCTGAGCTGGTATATTTATTAATTTGTAATTAACTTTGGATATTAATAAAAATGTAGGCAGTCTTTAGAATCAAATGGGGCACTGATTATTATTACCCATTACATAACCTATATTAGCTAGATGCTTATTCGGTCTGTGGTGTATGATTAAAAAGGGTCCGGACGAAGCCTAATAAACCACGTGTTATATGATCATTTTATTGTTTAATTCTTTCTATATGGATATGCTTGGATTAAGCTTTGTTAACCGCTAGTTTTTGTTTAATGTTTTGCCTTTTATTTTTATTTTTTTGTTTAATGCTTATAGATTACAAAAAGTAGCATTTGTCCTACTACGAGGGAATTTTTTTATTGGTAGAAATTAATGAAAAATAAGAGAGGAAAATAGAAAGAGTACATGAGTTGTAATATTGATAGAAAGATTGGTAAAATTCTTACCAGTTTAAAAAATCAAAAAGTTTGGACCGGTAGGAATTCTACCGATCCAAACTTAGTTTTTTTTTTAAAATCTGATATATAGATGGAGGAAATTCTTATATTAGATTTTTAGTAAAATATGAAAAGTTTTTCAAAAAATAGATATAATGTTTCTATTATATCTAATTTTTAAGATACTCTATCTATTTTTATAAAACAAATTATATGTTACTAGAAAAAAAAAAACTTTTAGACCGGTAAGAATTTTACCGGTCTTTCTACCAATATTACAACTCATGTACTCTTTCTATTCCCCTCTCTTCTTTTTCATTAATTTCTACCAATGAAAAAATTCCTCCTACGAGTGCTATTAGCTTTATAAGAAAAGAATTAGCTTTTTTTTTAGGGTAAATCACGTAGGATATTATACTTTATAAGAAAAGAAATTCAATGCACATTACATGAATCAACATGAAAATAAAAAAAAAAACATTTCACAACTACATAAACGCTAATCATACACGGTATATCATACATGGACAAAAGAAATTTGCATTAAATTCGTGTGTAAAGTAAGAAGGTGCGTCCGAAAGTGAGTTCCAATATTTATACACGGTTAATTAAAATAGAACCGTGTATAAATACGCTCCAACATTCATACACAAATGTTTATTAAGCAATCATGTACGATTGGAATCAACTGTACACGGTTGTGGTTAACTTAACCGTGCATAAATAAGCTTCAACAATTATACACGGTTTCTTTATGCTAACCGTGTATGAGCCGATTTTTTTATTAATTGAAAATAAATTAAAAAAATGTCACAAAGGGAATAGATTTGATAGAATTTCGATATCTAGATAAAACGGGACCGTTTATGCCATCCCGCTAATCCAAAATCTAATCTCATCAATCTAATTAACTAAGTAAAAAATATGAGACGGTAAAATTAATCTCGTCCAAAGAGCAGCGAAAAAAAAAACTGAGATCGTCCAAGGCTTGTTTTGATAAAATTTGAGCTACGAAATATGCTTTTTGATTAAATTTGTAGTTTGTTCTGGGATTTCTATCCTTGTTCCCATGCTAGCTTGATAGCCTCCTCTTGATTCTAGAAATATCCGGATCTTCTGTTGCGCTCATAAATAATTTATATGCGTGTTTAAGAGTTGTACTTGTACACATAGTAACAAATGAATAATTCGGGTTCGGTCCGGCAGGGTCAAAAATTCGTGATTCGGGAATAATTCGGGTATAATTCGGGAATGATTCGGAATTATAATACGAGATCTCAGTGCATATTTAATTCATTACCGATGATTTACTATACGAGATACTGCTTGTATTTGTCATAGAAGATCAGCTTGGATAAAATAGTAAAAAAGTAGCAATAATGGGGAACTGTGCTTTTGTTTTATGTTCACGTGGGTGGGTGAAACATGCTCCATTGTAAGAGGTGTACACGGATTGCTATAAATTTGGTAGTGCAGGAGATCTGGGTGCCAAATTCAAGTTTAATTCGTAGATATCACGTGGGTGGGTGCCTGGGAATTCGCATCCTCTGAGATATGATTGGTTTCACACTTTCAGGTGGTTGGGTGTCAATTTTTTTTCTCGAATAAAATGCGAGAAAAACACAATTAATTCGTAAAATTCAGAAAATTCGCGTTTTATTCGCGTTTTATTCGATCAAAGATACGGTCAACGAATAATATGCTATTCAGTTCGGAAACACTCCAAAAACTAATTATTCGCGAATTAAACGCGAATAATTCGCGTACCTTGTTTGTACATTAGTTTGTACATTAGTTTAATTAGTCTTAGAAGAGTTCTGAAAGTGACTATACACAACCTCACACAGTTAGTGCAACAGGAGATCAGATTCTATACTGAAAAGAAATTTGTTTTGTTTTGACTTTTGAATGATTGAATGGTGTGTGCTTAAACTATGGAGAGTTAATTTAATATAAAAAATAAAAAAAATCGTTGGATCGGGACGGGAGGGATTGATCCCGTTCAGTCTTTTCTTTTTTCATTGGCTTTGGACGGGATGATTTGTTCCGTTCCGTATATTTTATTTATTTTTACTTATTTAATTAGATTGACGGAATTAGATTTTAAATTAGCAGGACGAGATAAATTATTCTGTTTATGGAACGAGATAAACGGTTCCGTTTTATCTAGATATTAAAATTCTATCGAATCGATCATCTTCTGTAATATTTTTATTTTTTATTTTCAATAAATAAAAAAATCGAGTACGAGTGTTATGCAGAATTTTTCGAAAAAGATCATGCTTGTAATTATACATGGTTTCATTGTATAACCCATGTATGATGAAAGAAATACAAATTTTTTCTTGTCATAGATCCGTGTTTCTTTATTATAATGCACCTCTACCTACCTTTTATAAGATATCTCTATCATTTCTAAAACATCTCTTTCATGTACATGTAGACATTTTCCAAATAGGTGAGAACAGGGCGATGGGTAAGGCAAAAGAAGCGATATCTTCACTGAGAAAACGATCAGAGACGAAGTAACTTCAAATGGGTGTAACTTTTGACTCAATTGTCCGATTTCAGCATATGATCTCAACGAAAAGCTCGCGAGATCTACATAATTTACAATAAAAAAAACTCTTGAATATTTTAGGGCCAAAATACAAAGGAAGGATTTCAAAACTTGAGTTGAAGTTTCCTATTAAGTTTTTTCTTTCTAATTTTCAATTTTGTATTTATTTACTATACTTTTTCTTAGGTATTGTTTATGTAAATGTATATTATATGTAAAGTCTGAGATGTAGGTTTTATTGTTTTGTAGTTAGTAAATTAGTTGTAATGAATGAGTTAATACTTTAATTGCGTAATGTAATTGTATATGTTGTTTGTATTGGCAAATAAATATGAGTGAGGCTATGGTGCTATGCATAGCACCAATGGCTAGTGTACTACGGCTCAATATGGTACTTTTTAAAATCCTAACGGTCGATCCGACCGTTCAATGTGATATCCATATGAATATGTACTTGCAAACTAAATTTTATATTTTTTCGAATTTTTTTACTATTTTTTCAGATAGGTAGAAAAATCAGTGTTTTTTGAAAATTATGGACCATCAAAATTCTACCTATCTGAAAAAATAGTAAAAAAATTCGAAAAAATATAAAATTTAGTTTGCAAGTACATATTCATATGGTTATCACATTGAACGGTCGGATCGACCGTTAAGATTTTAAAAGTACCATATTGAGCCGTAGTACACTAGCCATCCGTGCTATGCATAGCACCATAGCCTCACTCAATAAATATAGTGTTTTTTGTATGCATTGTCTTTAAAGTCATAGTTTTTCAGAAATGTAATGTTTTTGGTATCAATTAAAATCTAGAGTAGCTGTATTTGTTTTTTAAAAAAGAATCATACATGATTTATATATTAAAACCGTATTTGAAAGGTTTTTTCATACATAGTTTTAATATAGAAAATATACGGTTTTAATATAAAAAATCGTGTATGAATGTTTTGCGAAAAAAATTGGCATTATTTTTTATAAAATGTACATATAATTTACTGACACTTTCATACACACTACGCTTAGACACGATTGTAAAATTATATACAAACTCAATTTTAATGGTGTAAAATCAACATTTGTGTTCTTGGGGAAAAGATAACGCTGGACATTTAGAACAATAGAACAAGAACAGAAAATTTTGAATTTCAAGCTCACGTGGGTAGGTCCGTGAATCCGTATTAAAAAAAAAGTGTAGGAACAGAAAAAAAATATATATATCAAATTTTCATTCAAAAAAAAAAAAGAATTTACGGACTTATACCATAGATTTATTACTCATCTGAGTCCCATTTAACGGGACATGTTCTTAGAAGGGCCAGACAATCCTCTAATGACCATTTTATATTTGGTTCTTGGGGAATTTACAATTTGCTCCTTCTTAAACCAAAATAAAATATAAAATAACAAATACATCATAGTTTTTCAACAACATTAACTGTGAACGAATTTACTCGCACTGAATTCATGAGGCGGGTCAAAAAATAACTATATAAGATTCAATACACACAGTGTTACAGAAAATCTTTGTAGACAATCAAAACCTTTTACCTTGAAAATTTGTGCTTTTAGATATAAAACTTCTTTAGTTAGTTATGTTCATAATTAAATCCTTAGAAATTAATAAATATTTTGTTTAGAAATAAAAAGCACAAACCTTATTTTTCATTACTATTTATTTTTTCTGACACTACAATATAAAAAAAAGTAAGATTATGAAGATGCCACCAGTGTGTTTCAAAATTGAAGACGAATTGCATTTTTCCATCTTTTTAAAGAATGTCCAGTGACTTGATGATTTTCGAAAGGAACCAATTAAGTAATCATCATATGGCACTTTGCATAAAGTATCAAAATTTTCATATTTAGAGGGGTTAATTGACCCCATACCTTAGAATTTTTTCGTGTAAATTGCAGCTACACCGATCCACAGGATCGGTACAGGTATTTTTTCGTGTGGTCTTCCGTGTGGTAGGTGTGGCTAGCGCAAAACATACTCCACCGGTCTCTAGGTTCGGTGTAGATTGTGTTTTTTTTGCTCCACCGGTCGTAGAGATCGGTGGAGGCTATTTTCCGAAAATCAAAACAACGAAGACTCGTTTGGTTCAGATAATTTAGAGTAATTTTATTTAAAAAAAAAAATCTTAGAATTAATGTAGCTTCAGCCCGGGCATCTCCTCACCTAAAAGCTATTACTTCTCTTCCATAAACTACTATGAGAAAAATCAAATTGAGATAGTGAAATGCTATCCGTCCTCAATTTTGAGACGTAATTTGATCCATCCTTCTTATATTTTGAAATTCAATTGTTATTTTCTTAGATATTTTATTTTTCTTTTGAATTAAAAAATTTCAAGTTGTTGGATGGTTCACAACTTTTACGTATGTTAATGGATATTAGATTATTAATATTTGTCAGTGTTCAACCTCTCTGAAGTTGACTTGTCAATTTATGCAAACCAACGTATGAATAAGTGTTATAAAAATGTTAAAGCATATCATGTGCATTCTATCTGATGTTGATGTTAATGTTATCTTGTATTATTGCTTGCAAGTTGAATGTTTGTAAATTAGTACATTCCGATCATGATCTACTTAGCTCAAATACTCAATTAGTAAACATATTAAATATCGGTACTTATGAGTTGGCTACGTACTGAAAAAGTTGCGTTGACATTCACATTCTTACAAACAAGGTTCTAAATAGCGTTTATAGCGTCATAGTGGGAAGGCTACAAAAAAAGCTATAGCGAATAGCGTCGCTATAGCGGAAGCTATGCTACATAGCGTTTTTTTTACATTCCGTATATTCAATATTTGTACTAAATATCAACATTATCTAAAGTCTCATAGAACAATAAATAACACCAAAGTAATTAAGAAATTATAATATTCATATTGAACCAGTGCAAAGTCCAAATCGCGGTTCAAAATATCCATAGTAATATCATAAACTATCAATTTTTCCTATTAAAAATATCTTAAGCATCTTAGCATCATGATTCATGACATAATCTATTTTTTTTCTATTCAAATTTTAATTTCTATTCTCAATTTCAAATTGATTTATCTGTAGCAAGTAGCAACAAATTCAATTTCGGTTTAAGCTTTTTTGGGTCTTTATTTAAAGCTCATATAAATTGTTTAAAAAACTCCATATTGTATAGCGGTTGTAGCGCAAATAGCGAACCGCTATAGCGCTATAGCGGACCGTTATCACCGCTATAGAGGCCGTAGTGCAAATAGCGCATTTTGATGTCATATCTTAGCGTTTGGAGTCCAAAAACGCTATAGCGCGCTATTTAAAACACTGCTTACAAATAATATACGGTTGGAGTCGTTGAGAATTATTTCTTACGTTTTTGGATTACTTATTTCCAACTTGTACAACTTGTCAAATGTCAAGCAATAATGCGCCTTTAACAACGGTTAGTAGAACAAATTTTTATGGGGCTTAATTAATGTACAAAGATTTCCCAATACAGAAAAATATTCAACACATTGGATTGAAGCGTGAGATTTTTTGTTAGTGACATTAGCGCTTGTCACAATTCAAAGAAGAATCTTGACTCAACTACATTGGCTTTCACATAATGGGACACAAGCATGTGGCGAAGAAGAACCTGACAAGGCATCTTGACCAATTTACCACTCATAAGACTTGTGCGCTAGATTTTGAAGAAAAATATGCATCTAAAGAAATTAGAATAGTCTTTCATCACAAAAAATAAATGAAAATAATAATGATGATGATAAGATATGATAATAAGACAAACAGAAATTTTGATTTTTCATCATTAAAATTGGACAAAAAGTATATAACATGCGTTCAGATTGAAAATGCCTATTTAGAGAGCGGACCAAATTAATAATATTATTATAAGTTCGGCTAGTATGATATTGGTATCATATGACACTAATTTCAAAATTTATTGGATAGACTTCAAACGACGAATTCAAATCATTTAAACCGATTTATTGTATGAGTAATACATTTACATACAATATTTATATTTTCTGAATTTTTAGTATCAAGTTAAATAGTAAAAATTATTAAAAAATAAATACATTAAAATTAACTTCCAACTTGATATCATTCCAACCGGACTCTCTACTAAGCCCCACATGTCGGCTTCCTATAAAATTTCCCAGAATTAAAATATCTGTTATTTACTGTATGTGGCTGGAGCACGCTACTTTAAGTCAAACAATATGAAAATAGAGTCTATCATCTATAATATTAGCAAATAGTTGCTTACGTTTTTGATAGCTTCTATATATAAACGCAGTTGCTCTTACCTGGCTGGTTATCCTCGGTTTTTGTTCTCCATATGATTTGCTAGCTAACTACTAATCCAGGTGAGGTGAGCCTTGTCATCGCTTTCAATTATCTTCAATTGTTCATTGATTACTTTTTGCTACACTTCCTCCACAAGCATGCTATTTTCAACATAACTTAAGGGATTGAAGGTGTTGTGTTTGCCATAATGCCTCAATGAAACAACGAGAAATACAATGTCCCTTAACTCGAATTCTCCATAATCCAGAAAGATATTATAATTGCAATTCTCTAAGCATCTCTTAGGAACCAAATGGAAGGTCTAAAAGAGGCTGAAGAGATAGAGAAGCTGGAAGCGATGGAGCAAACCGAATCAAAGTACAACAAAACTGACCAGCCAATACCGCACTGGACAGAGCAATTAACCTTTCGAGGCCTGGTGGCGAGTTTTGTTATCGGTACAATGTATAGTATCATAATCATGAAATTGAATCTGACGACTGGTCTCTCACCCACTCTGAATGTCTCGGCCGCGCTTCTCTCTTTCTTTTTTCTCAAGGCCTGGACTAAGATTCTCAGTCAGCTCGGCTGGAAGACGGCGCCTTTTACGAAACAGGAGAATACGGTTGTGCAGACCTGTGCAGTGGCTTGCTATAGCCTCTCTGTTTCTGGTAAGGTTGTAATTGTTTACTCTTTGGGGGTCTCTTGTGTATATTTGTGTGCATCAAAGAGAATATGGTGCCAGTTGATTTGATTCAATATATTACCCTGGTTGGTATGAGGTACTTGTAAAGGTACTAACAAAACAAAAGTGATACTCATGAAACGGAACCAACTGGTCAACTGGATTCATCCTCCTGGTTTGTTGGTGTAAACAAAGCACTGAACCCCAACAAATTAAGCATAGGTCTGACTAAATTACATTTTGCAATCTCCGCTTAATTCTTTTTGTTGGTGTTCTTTGCCATGAAGAGTTAACGTTAGTCCATAAAAAGTGGTAATGAGAATATATACAACACACTAATTTTAGAGCTATCCATAGTTCAATACACAGGAGTACCAGTTTTGCATATACAAAAGTGCACAAATTACATAATAGTCCTGTAAAATTTCAATTTGTACTAGATTGGTCCTACTCTTGTTATTACTGGACAAGAAGCTTGATAAAATCTGTGTAAGCATCCATGCCATGATGATATACATGGTGAGATGCATGTAAATAATAATTTTATTATATTTATGTTGATAGAAATGTTGATGCTAGTACTTATTGCCATATGATTATGTAGATAATGATATTAATGTCCACATCATTTACTTGTGCGACTGCATTTATATTTGCAATGCTAAAATAATGCTGAGATGAATGAAAATATGTTTTTTTTAAATGGTTGATAAAGGTAGGACCAATTTGGTATGGATTGGAATCTTTAAGGACCATTTGTGTAATTTGTTTTATAAGAAATAAAATTAACACTTTATATTCAATCTGATTGATTTCAAATTATTGTTCATTTCCTTCTTCTCGTTTGTATAAATCACCAGGCGGTTTTGGGTCCTATATGCTTGGTCTAAATAGAAGGACATATGAGCAGATAGGGGTGGATGTACCAGGAAATGTAGGCTACAAAAATCCCACTATGGCCTGGTTTACTGGATTTTTGTTTTCTATTTCCTTTGTTGGGCTATTCTCTCTGATTCCTCTCAGGAAGGTAATTTTTGCAAGCTCATGTAATTCTGAAATCTTTCATCTTGCATATGCTTAAATTATGATCAGCTGTCAACTTTTGCTACTGGTATCATACAATAGATATTACAAGTGGCTAATCCTTTTATGCAGTTATTTGAAGCAAACAGTATTTTACTTGAAATTGTCTTAATAGAGGCTCGAGTCTAAAAGACTATTTGGATTGTAGGCCTAGTATCAAAACTAACATTTCCAGCTCATTGTTGATTGATGGTGATATATGTTAGTTTGACTTATTTCAAGTTTTTCTTCTTTGCCTTTTATTTTTCTTGTTTCTCTTCCTTTTTTTGTTTCTTGCAGATCATGATCCTTGATTACAAATTATCCTATCCAAGTGGAACCGCTACTGCTATACTCATAAATAATTTTCACACCCCTCAAGGAGATATTGAAGCTAAGTATGGACTCCAACTTATACTTAAAATCTTGAAAAATAATATAAAATTAGTTGATGGTTGAATTGAAAATGTTATTGCAACAGAAAGCAGGTTCGTGGATTTTTGAGATATTTTGGAATCAGTTTTATTTGGAGTTTCTTCCAGTGGTTTTTCACGAATGGCGACATGTGTGGATTTTCTCAGTTCCCTACTTTTGGGTTACAAGCTAGAAAACAAACGTAATGCCTCTACTATTATCTTAAACACTCTCTTTTCATGTATTGCAATTCCAGATTTCAATACTGTACCAGTTCAGTTGCAGCCAAAATGTCAATAAGAAGCCATCTGTACTTATACTTTACTGTATTAGTTAGGTCTGTACTAGCATGGCATGACAATTGCTATGACGTTTAGTATTTAGAAGTTTTAATACTGATTTCATCTTGGTATTGCAGATTTTTCTTTGATTTTAGTCTCACCTATGTGGGAGCAGGGATGATTGTGTCACATCTAGTGAATCTCTCTCTCCTTTTGGGTGCAATTATTTCATGGGGCATAACATGGCCATTACTTGCTAATTTAAAAGGAGATTGGTACCCAAGGAACCTTCCACAAAGTAATATGCGAAGCATGGCAGGCTATAAGGTCCATTTTGAAAAAAATGTTCTTGTCGGGTTGTGATATTAGTACATGTTAGCTTTAAAGTTACTTACTTTTGTTTCTCTTATATCAGGCCTTCCTTACCATTGCTCTAATTCTGGGGGACGGTCTCTACAATTTTACAAAGATACTCATCTTTACTTCCAAAAGCTTGTACGATAAATCAAAACCAAAGAAAATTGGGAGAGGTAGATCTGTTTGCATTAAATATTTTCTTATTTTTGACATTTCTTTTGTAAAAGTCCTTTGCATCAAATGCCACTGGTAGAATGCTTATCTGTGCCTGTACAGTGCAGCACTACTAAAGGCTGTTCAACCAAACAAAATTGGAAATCATAAATGATCCCCAACAAAAATCAATTAGGGGGAAAAGGAGTAACATGGTTTTTTATTTCAGTCTTGACCACATATAATAAGATATTAGAAAAGACCTTAAAAAATTAGGGAACTCTGTTCTGTTATAAGAAAAACACCACTCTCTGTTTTACTGTACTGGTGCAAAATGAGGACCTGTGAGCCATACACAAAAGAAGTAACATTAGCAAAATTCTCTTGAGCATATTGCATTTAAAAGTTATTGAATTTTGTTACAGTGGCAGATGAAGGTAATCACCTCGTTCAAGGTGATGAAAAGCATGACGAATATTTCGTGAAGGAGACCGTCCCACTATGGGTAGCTTATGTAGGCTACATAGGGTTCACTATCATAGCCATTATAGTCATACCTTTGATGTTCCCTCCAATAAAATGGTACTATGTCGTCATAGCATACATCCTCGCACCAGTGTTAGGCTTTTCCAATGCATATGGCACGGGCCTAACCGATATAAACATGGCGTACAACTATGGCAAAGTAGCCCTGTTCATTTTTGCAGCCTGGTCAGGCAAAGACTCTGGTGTCGTCGCTGGCCTCGTAGCTTGCGGTTTGGTAAAATCTCTTGTTTACATCTCGGCAGATTTAATGCATGACTTCAGAACTGGTTATCTCACGCTAACATCCCCAAGATCTATGATCGTTAGCCAAGCAATAGGAACGGCCATGGGTTGTGTGATCGCTCCTCTCTCATTTTTCCTTTTCTACAAGGCCTTCGACATAGGCAACCCCAATGGTGTATGGAAGGCGCCGTATGCATTGGTATATCGTAACATGGCAATCTTGGGAGTGGAAGGGTTCTCGGCTTTGCCAAAAAATTGCTTGAGTCTTTGTTGCGGTTTCTTCGGTTTTGCAATCGGGGTGAATGTGTTGAGAGACTTTTTACCGGCCAGGTACGGGCGGTGGATGCCGCTTCCTGTGGCCATGGCAGTGCCGCTCATAGCCGGTGCAAACTTTGCAATTGACATGTGTGTGGGGAGTGTGATTGTTTTCACTTGGAATAAGCTTAATAGTGCCAAGGCAAAACTAATGGTGCCGGCGGTTGCGTCTGGTTTGTTATGTGGCGATGGGCTTTGGATCTTACCTTCGGCCTTGCTCGCCTTGGCAAAAGTAAAACCGCCGATATGCATGAAGTTTGACAAATCATGATTTTGCAATTTTGAGGCTTTTGAGGTTCCAGGATGGTTTGTCATGGAATTTATGATGAATGTGTTTGGTTATGTAATTTGAAATTTGGGTGTATTATACTAGAGTTTGAACATGTAGTGATTCATTTTGCGCCATTAGAGGATTAACTGATAGCGCAATGGAAAAAAAAAAATTATAAAGCAGTTGACCATAGCCATCAATTGAAAAGTTTATTAAAATTTATCTTTTTATCATCAAAATTGCCTATTGATAAGGTCATGAAAATAAAATAAACACAGATTCATTTCCATAATGATTTTCACTAATTGGTTCATAGTGTTCATAGTATTTCTTAACTACTGACGCTGAACATCTACAATATAGTTTTCAGGAGAATGGCTAATATACAAATATTTGTTCCTAGATTCAAGAACAAACGATTCGGTTCTCTGATTTTCAAAGTTCAAACAGTCGATCCAAACTGTTAGATATTTAATCTATATTAAAATGTGCTGGGAGACCAAATTTTACATTTTTTAGAATTTTTTTACTATTTATTAAGCTGGTTTGAAGGTCGCTGAGCAGTCCTATAATTTTGACCAGATTTAAAATTCAATTTAGAGAACATGGCTACATGGATTTTTGTGTTCTTTATATAAAAATAAAGGTATGAAAGTCTAGTTTTTAGATAATATAATTTCTCTATACAAAAATATTACAGATTGGTACATTTTTAACAATTAATTGACAGAGGTCAAAATTATTGGACTGCTCACTGAAATTTCAGCTTTTCTGATTTCTGACCTCTGTTAATTAATCGCTAAAACTGTACCAATTTGTAATATTTTTGTATAGAGAAATTATATTATCTGAAAACTAGACTTTCATACCTTTATTTTTATATAAAGAACACAAAAATACATGTAGCCATGTTCTCTAAATTGAATTTTGAATCTGGTCAAAATTATAAGACTGCTCACTGGAATTTCAGCTTTTCTGATTTCTGACCTCTGTCAATTAATCACTAAAACTGTACTAATCTGTAATATTTTTGTATAGAGAAATTATATTATATGGAAACTAGACTTTCATACCTTTATTTTTATATAAAGAACACAAAAAATCGTGTAGCCATATTCTCTAAATTGAATTTTGAATCTGGTCAAAATTATAGGACTGCTCACTGGAATTTCAGCTTTTCTGATTTCTGATCTCTGTCAATTAATCGCTAAAACTGTACCAATCTATAATATTTTTGTATAGAGAAATTATATTATCTGGAAACTAGACTTTCATACCTTTATTTTGATATAAATAACACAAAAATTCATGTAGCCATTTTCTTTAAAATGAATTTTGAATCTGATCAAATTTATTGAATTGCTCACTGAACAAAGCATAAAAAAAAATTGAATTTCGTTTTGGGCTGGGCCATTGCGGCTCGTTTAATTTTTTTTATTTTTATTTTCCTTTTTTCTGGGTCAGCCTGAGCCATGGCGTCCCTTCCTCTCTTTTTTTCTTTTTTTTTTTTCCGTTTTTTTCTATGGGTTTGAGTATGCCATGGCGTTCATCTCGCCCGCCTGCCTTTTCATTTTTCAAATTACCCTGATACGTTTCTTATTTTTAATATTTTTTTATTTTATTTTCTTATATATAAAAATTGCTGCTTTTCTTCTTTCCCTACCGCCTATTCATTTCTTTTTGTTTTGTTGTTCTTCTTTCTTCGAAAGATAACAGAGAGAGAAGAGAGAGAGAGAGAGCTCTTGTATTTGAAAAATAAGGATTTGGTTGTTGGATTCTTGCTCCGCCAATACCTCAGTGCATTTAGCACAATTAATGGGTATTTCCCTTTTTCGGTTTTAGTTTCTCTCTTACTGATATATGGCTTGGTAACGTTTAGAATTGAATAACCAAGCTATATTTTGTTGTGAATCGTGTTAGAATCATTTGTTTGGAAGTTAGAAATTGATGAACTTTCGGTATTTTGTTTTTCCTTTTCTGTTCTTTATCATGTTTGAACTGAGTTTGGTACTGATCCCCGAATAGCACTGTATCAGTGCTTTGTTATTCTTGTGAGAACATGGATGTCGTTCTGACCATGGTACCGAACAGTACTAGTGGGCAGTGTATTAAAATTCGGTTCATTCGGCCGAATTCGTATTCGGTTGGAATCTGAATAGAAAATCAGTATCGGTTCAATATTCGGTTTCGAATATTCGGCCGCATATTCGGCTGTATATTTTTTTCCGCATATAATATATTCAGTATTCGGTTCAATATTCAGTTTTGAATTATGCTTGTATTCTTAAAACACTTGTTTGTACCGTGGGCTGTTGGCTGTGCTGTTGGTTACTGGTACTTGTTGTGAGATACCGAGATAACTATTAATATAGATTGGCTGTGCTGTTGTGGTTACTAGTGCTTGAATTTATGCAGGATATAGATTAGCTCTCCAACATCAAATCCGAATAACTATTAATATTTCATATGTTTATCATATTTCATATGCGGATTCCATTGATCTCAAAGCAGCAGGATATTGATTTGCATAACTATTAATATTAATTCTTATTTGAAAATCCGAATAAAAATCTGTATATTCGGCCGAATACCGTATATACGGTATGCGGTGGCCTTCCGCATACCAAATGAGGACCGAATATTAATACACTGCTAGTGGGTTTTACCCTCTGTTTTGGTTTCTATGGACTAATTCATAAGAACATAAATAAATAAGGGTAAAATATGCTATATATTATTGGTTTGGTAATATTTCCTTGTCAGAGGGGTTAAATTGTAAAAAGGAAAATTTTCATAACCTCGGCTGGAAGCAGAGAATGAAATATGAATTTAATTGTGGGCTTTGGGCCTTTGACTAGAAAAGGAGAACAAAGAAAAGAAGTAAATCCTAGAATTATTGAACTTGACATTCGGGCTTGGTACAGAAAATGTGAAATTAGAAAAAGTATCAGGCACAGAACGCGCCGCCGCGCGGAGTATCCAGTTGTACCCAGTAGCCACTCTTCTTTACTGTTCTCCGTGCTTCCACGCCATGATCCTCTCCGTTCCAGCCAACTCTGTACTATTTCAGCTGCGACCTTCCATTGCTCCTTCTCTCCGTCTCTCAAGTGAAGTGCGTAATATCGCTCGAAGAAGGAAGATTTTGTGCAAAGCTGAACTAATTCACGACGCACCTTTCGCTCTCGCCTTAGGTGCGAGCGTGCTAAGCTCACTTGTACTTCCGAGCAAACCTGGTGAGGCCCACGATGAGGGGGAGGAAGGTGATGGGGCCATGGATTCGACTGATTCGAGGCTGGCTGTCATGGCGATTATCAGCGTCATCCCTTACTTCAATTGGCTGGTGAGGTTTGTTGAGCGAGATTTTATTTCTCTTTTAGTAAAAAATTGGACCTGAGATTATATTTCTGATGTAGTTTTAGTGTAGGGATGGGTTTTTGCCTGGATGGATACTGGGAAGCAGAGATATCTCGTGTATTCTCTGGTGTACTTGGCTCCATACTTGAGGTACTTGTTTTATTGAGAAATTTTGTGTTGGATTTGGCGAATTTCATTGTGTGGTGAGGAATTGGAGTTCATGAATCTGTGGTTCGTGTAATTTTGGCTGCTTTTGAGAGTGGGGTGCACCTCACACTTCAGTTGTACACATCTCTCTTGGAGTATACTGATACATATCTTTGCCTGGTAACCCACCATACAAATTAGACAAGAACAGATTTTGCCATTGTCGAGTAGCTTGTTCTTTTCATCTTGCAATTGACATTTGATGTAAGCTCAGTCAGAAACAAAATTATATCAATGATGTTTGAAAAAGGAAGAACAATTAGGCAGTAGAAATGATGTAAACTAACAAGTTGAGAATGTCTGTTTAAACATTACAAAATCTATTGAAATAGTTAAGACCTTATCTTACTTTTCTTTTAAAAAAAGATTGTTTTAATATTTCAGGACAAATTTGTCCCTCTCGCCAGAAGAGAGCTGGTTGCCTATTGCCAGTATTCTGATTTGCATTCTACATGTACAGGTTTGCTACAAGATATTATAAAATGTTTTGGTCTGTAGGAATGCATTTTCCTTTTATTTGAATCATATGTAAATTCATCTATGCAGTTGGAAACCAGCATTAAAAATGGTGATTTTGAGGGTTTCGAATTTCCATTGATGAAGAGCAACACCAAAAGTCGACGGGCTTCCATGACGGTACATACTTATTTTTTCCTAACCTATAGCAAGAATAATTTATGCTATATTTATCTAATTGGGGTTTAGGCTACTCAAACCAGTTTGGGCTGCTACTTAAAGAAAGGAAAAAATTGTTTTCAAAATGAGTTATAGAAGTTGCATACCTGTTTGAAATATGATAGCGGGGTAATGTTCTGTGGTGCTACAATGCACACTCGTGCTTGGTTTAGCTGAACTCTGCTTCAATTTGATTGGACCCACAAAGTCTGGACTCATAATTTAACACCTTATTTTCAGGGGCATGGGAAAAGAAATAGAAAATTACCTTCATCAAATGAGTCAAGAGAGAAGCTCCGTGATTGGGGAGTCAACCTTAATCCAAGTGATGAGATGCTACAGCTAGATGAAACTGATGATGATGACAAATTAAATTAGGAGTTTGAGAACCGGTAGATTTGTTTTCTTTATTATTTTTTTTTTTGTTTACTGAGAATATTTGGTGGAATGTAGTCTGTGTTAGGTTTACGTTTGAGGATTGGATGTCTTCAATAAGTTTGTAGATGAGATTTGTTAATATATCTGTAATGTCTCTTTTAGGATAATATCAGCACAGCACTGATGAAGTCGGATATTATAGTGCTAGTGGAGTTTGTGTTGTCATGAATGTGACCAAATTTGGTGCTTGCTGTCTGTAAGTTGATACTCTCTCAAGTCGTAATCGCTATATAATGCTCCAACAAGTTACAGTGGTATGCCAATCTTTTGACAAGAATAATCCTATTTGCAACGCTGGAGTTCTTTTGTAAATAGATAGTCGTGGTACATGTTTCAAATGAATGGCATTCTCACTGGTACTTGTAAATTATTGTTAGGTCCTAGAAAGTTTTTCCTGGCGGCCTGTAAACCTTACTACTTTTATCTCACTTTGCTAGATGGTTATTTGTTTGCTTGTTAATGTACGAGTTTTGAATACTTTGGTTTATTTGGTTCTTTAATGCTGTACTTTTGGGGTTTTAATGTACTGAAAAAAGTGTTACGGCTTTCCTGTTTTACTGAGCTGTGGTTTCCCTGTATTTGGTTTATAAAGCCTGCCTTGCTGCCATAGTTGTTTTTTTCAATACTTGTTTACTTGCTCTTTTTGAACCTTTTTTTGTTTACTGATGATGCGTCTTTTAAGCAAACATACCTTCAACTTCAAATTGGTTTCTGCTTTTAAGAGCGCTTTTTTTTTTTTTTTTAAGCCAATCAGCTCAACTGCCAGCACTCATCAACCATTTTTCTTGGTTTTTTTACGAGCTGGCAAGCGCAATGAAAAGATATGTATATATGTCTATCAGTTGATTGTTTGCTCAACTGCAGAAAGTGTTGATTACAATTGGAAATTTTCTTCTTTTAAGTTTTAACCAGTAATTATAGGATATCATGTTTTATTTTTAGAGACGAAGAATTGTTGACACCTAGAAAGCTAAGATGATCAGATTTCCCAATGATTATATTTAAGATGAAAAAGGATTTAGTCAATCTAAGTGGGGAATGTTTTAAAATGGGGTTTTTAATATGTAAACAGTGATAACCGTAGAACATACAATTAATATTGCGATGTGTATGCTGTAATATATGTCGACATATGTTATTAGTGAAGTTTCAAATTTTATGAACTATATATTATTGTTTTTGGGAAATTTTAACTGAAAATAAGAAAAGAAAGTTAGGTAGTGATATAATTTCTAAATTATGAAATGATGCAATCAGATTTTTTTTTTTTTCCAATTTTATGTGATTATGAAAATTAAAATTTGTTATTAAATTATGCGGTCATCATAAGTGCGAATTACACTAAATCTCCCATGTGTTTGTCTCTAATAAAGCTGTTTCTTTGTCTTTGCCTTTCAGAAAAGGACGCAAATTGGAAATTTTCCAGTATAAAGGCTTTTGATCTGATCTAAATCAGACAATAGAATCCATGTCAATTTCACGTATCGTATTAAACCACTATCTAAATTGACATTACATAACGTTCCAACATGAGAAAAGAAAATTGCATTTCTTTTGGATGACGTAAAAGATGCATTAGTGGGATTCGAATCAAAGCTTCTAGAGAGGTTCCGAACAGGATTCAATCTGTTTAGCTTAAAAGAATTAAATTATGAAAAGATCGATTAAGGATTAAGTTACTGAGGTTGGCTAAAAGGTCCCAGTCAAACGCCGTGTCCGGTAAATCATATCTAATGAATATATCTATCTATCTATCTATCTATATATTAAAACATGAGATAGGAGTAGGTCCGATGCCCATCGGACCTACATTTAGGTTCAATTAGCTCTAGGACCGTACGATTAGCATCAAGATCTATGCGCACGGAAATTGATACAGACTTACACGGATTTTGATACAGAGTACACGAATCTTGATGCAGATCGAATGGTCATCACACTCATCGAACCAAGGTAGGTCCGATGGGCATCGGACCTACTCTGATTCCATTAAAACATGGGCTATGATTTTGTACTACCTTTCCGGAACAGGTATCGAGTGGATGTGGTTCATCTCCAACCCCACCAACGCATCAATAATTTACTGTCAGAATTTATGAGCCTGCCAGAAGTAAAATTGACATGACCAAACCTATGATATGTCTTCTGCCACAAGTGCAATTGATTAAAACTATGACAGTATATATCATTCCTTTTTATCGTACCCCAAATTTTATATTAATATCCAAAATTAATAAATAATTTACAAATCTACGTCTTTGTTTCAAAATCTGTCCAAAAACGGAGATTAAATTTCCGGTTTCATAAAAAAAATTGGAAAAAAAATATTTACGGTTCTAGGCAGTTTGAAACCGGAGATTAAATTCTCGTTTCTAAGAACCAGAGAATTAATTAAACGGATAATAAATGGATATCAGAATACGTATTCGAATACAAATACGAAACCGAGGATTAATTCTCCGGTTCTTAGAACCAGGAATTTAATCTCCGGTTTCAGACTGCCTAAAACAGAAAAAAAATTTGCAGAAAGTTTGTATGAAACCGGAAATTTAATCTCCGGTTTAGATATATTTTAAAATCTGGCACACCAAGGTGTAGATTTGTAAATTATTTATTAATTTTGGATATTAATAAAAATTTCGGTAATCGTACTAACACAATTTTACTGGGACTTTCAGGTATACACCTCAAAAACTTGAAAATTATGTATTTTCGTCGAAAATTCATAATATCATATTTGTACTTCTAAACTCAAAAACTCACAAATTTACTTATTTATTGACTTTTCTATTAAAACTTATTTTAAACTCATAAAGTATCCATTTTACCCATCATTAAAAAAAATTAGTAGCATGTTTCAAAAAATAGCTGTCTTCTATTTTGTCGATTTTTCGAGGATATATAGTTCATTTCTCTATTTCGACACTTACACAAGCATATATCTAAATGTCACTGTGTAAGTGTCAGAATTAGAGAAATGACTGTTTTGCCCTCAAAAACCATCCAATAATTAGAATATTGATATTTTTTTTTGAAACATGCTACTGGTTTTTTTTATTTTATTTAAAGAAGAGTAAAATCGATACTTCATAAATTTAAAATAAGTTTCAATAGTAGATACATTCAGATGGGTAAATTCGTCAGTTTTTGAAGTTTAGAAGAGTAAATACAATATTATGAATTTTAGAAGGAAAAACATGTAATTTCTATGTTTTTGAGGGGTATACATGAAATCCCCCGGCCAAAATAGCGGGACTAGATATATAGATGGGGCTGACACTAATAATCAGATCCCCGTTTTCTTTCATACGCCAAGTCGGTATCACATATATCTCGCACTGTTTCTGGAATAAAAATGATTTTCATCCGAAAGAAAGAAGAAGGAAGCAAAATAAATGAAAAGATACAAATTGTTTAAAGGAAAACCTGAGATCTGAGGCTCATAAATTGGAGAATTTTTTTTAAAAACCATAATTAGAAAAAACAAAGTTAGCAAACCAACATAATTACTGCAGTTTTTACAAAAATCATAAGAACCGAGATGCCAATTCGGTTCCAAGTGTTTTTTTCCCTGGAACCGAATTGGCATTTCGGTTCCAACCCCTTTTCACAATTTTTAACCTTTTCACAGTTTTTCCGCGCCACAGAAAATCGAAATGGGGTGGGAACCGAATTGCCATTTCGGGTCCCATTTTTTTTTTTTTTATATAAATAGCTAAAATGATGAAATATAATACTAAAAAATCGAATTTTTTTCCCTTTGTCAAATTACTTTTTTGATAACATATTTATACTAAAATACGCTAAATAACTTGAAATTACGTTAATTTATGCTGAATTACACTAAATTACTTGAAATTACAATAATTATGTATAATTAACATAATTTTAGCGTATTTTAGCATAATTCTACATAATTATTGTAATTTCAAGTAATTTAGTGTAATTCAGCATAAATTAACATAATTTCAAGTTATTTAGCGTATTTTAGTATAAATATGTTATCAAAAAAGTAATTTGACAAAGGGAAAAAAAATCGATTTTTTAGTATTATATTTCATCATTTTAGCTGTTTATCTAAAAAAAAAAGGGACCCGAAATGGCAATTCGGTTCCACTCCATTTCGATTTTCTGTGGCGTGAAAAAACTGGGAAAAGGTTAAAAATTGTGAAAAGGAGTTGGAACCGAAATGCCAATTCGATTCTAAGAAAAAACAAACTTGGAACCGAATTGGCATCTCGGTTCTTATAATTTTTGTAAAAATTATAGTAATTATGTTAGTTTGCTAACTTTGTTTTTCCTGATTATGGTTTTTAAAAAAAATTCTAAATTGGAAGAAGGTGCAAAGTGCAAACTGTAACCAACTCAGTAGCTGCCAGCTATATAGGTTTTCTATTGGGCCGCAAAAGGTGGTCGTGGGACCAGGAAACACTTTTGCTGGTTTACAGCTAGATTTACATATTTTATTTTGAGTTGTGCAATCCGTGCTCAATATTTGAGTTTTCAAAATTCTAACGGTTGATCTGAACCGTTCAACATAATTATAAAATGAATATGTACTTGCAAATCAAATTTTATATTTTTTTTGAATTTTTTACTATTATTTTTAGATAGATAGAAAATCACTTTATCTGAAAATTCTGGACCATCCAAAAACAGTGATTTTCTATCAAATAGCATAGTACCGTAGCCTCACTCTTTTATTTTTATGGTAAGAGATGTAAATCTAAAACATTTCTAAAATAAAAACCAATAGCGCAACTAAACAAATTAGGCAACACTTCCTGGTTTAGAAACTAGGAATCATTCATGAGTAGAACTAGGGTGTTCCTAAGCTCACCAAGCCCTCCGTGAGCTCGACTCTAAAACCTATCGAATTGACTTCAAACGACATTTTCAAACCGTTAGATGTTCAATCTATATTAAAATGTGCTTGGAGACCATTACATTTTTTGGATTTTTTTTACTATTTATTAAGATGGTTTGAAAATCGTTGTTTTTATTAAAATTCTGCACCATTGAAAAACAGCGATTTTCAAACCATCTTAATAAATAGTAAAAATGTAAAATTTGGTCTCCAAACACATTTTAATATAAATTCCAAAAAATGTAAAATTTGGTCTCCAAACACATTTTAATATAAATTGAACATCTAACGGTTTAGAAATATCGTTTGAAGTCAATTCGATAGATTTTAGAGTCAAGTTCACGGAAGGACTTGGTGAGCTTAGGAATACCCTAGTTCTACTCATCATTCACTACTACATTCGTACAATATTGAGATTGTTTAATGAGTGAGGCTATAGTGCTATGCATAGCACGGATGGCTAGTGTACTACGGCTCAATATGGTACTTTTTAAAATTCTAACGGTCGATCTGACCGTTCAATGTGATAACCATATGAATATGTACTTGCAAACTAAATTTTATATTTTTTCGAATTTTTTTACTATTTTTTCAGATAGGTAGAATTTTGATGGTCCAGAATTTTAAAAAAACACTGATTTTTCTACCTATCTGAAAAAATAGTAAAAAAATTCGAAAAAATATAAAATTTAGTTTGCAAGTACATATTCATATGGATATCACATTGAACGGTCGGATCGACCGTTGGGATTTTAAAAAGTACCATATTGAGCCGTAGTACACTAGCCATTGGTGCTATGCATAGCACCATAGCCTCACTCTTGTTTAATTTACACCGTTGAATTCTACTGTACTAGAGACATTATTCAACAGCGACCCGCTACTTTCCGAACCAGACGAAAGGAGCCCTTTGGCTTTTATCAAAATATTTGTGTTTTCTCTGTTTTTTTTTAACCTTTTCATTAAGGAGAAAATCAGAGTTTCTAGACTCCTATCCTATGCTTCTTCTAATACACTAAACAGTTCTAGCCTTTCTATGCATGATTCGTAGAGCACAAGGTACCTGTGCAATCCACGAAGGAGAGAGTACAAGGGGTCCCGTTTTAGATTCCCAAACAAACATGGAATCGGGGGAGATACTTTCTTTAAAGAGAAGTCAGTTTAAAAAATTTGGCACTAATTCTTTACCCCAAGCCCCGTAGAATCAGTACAGAAAAGATGAGAAAAAAGAACAGGGAATATAATCCCCCTTTAATTTCAAATCAGCATGTCTTGCAAATATACAGTTTGACCAGTCAGGTAAGTTGTTCCTTTCATTCTAGTCATCTTTAACAGTTTAACCAATTCTACTACTAAATCCCCCCTATAAACAACAAAGACATATTCCAAAACGAGCTAATCAAAAAGTAAAAATAAAACTACTTTTAACTCCAATTCTTGGAGCAACCCATTAAAGAAAACCCAAAAAAAGAAAGAAAGAAATAAAGAAACAACAGTAACCCAATTGCACCTTCTTGAATATGGACCAAGATATCTTTCAATTGATTTATTTAATCACCTAATTCTTTCTTAATTCCTCTCCCTTTGATCACCCCTCCTTTGCAATTCTATAGGGATCACCCGGCGTAGTCGGCATCCCCTCCGAAATAGGAGGTCCTTCCCTCCTGCTCTTCACCTTAATTAAACCATATAATTTCTTAAATTCTTTAATGGTGGAATCCCTTCCAAAATGCAAACCGCCGGCTTCTTCTCCGACCCGGTTCTCTTCCCCCCGCCGGGTCACTAACCCACTTCGTGAAGTGTGCTGGAGAGCACCGATCACTGTCTTAATTGCCCGATTCGGGGATCCACGGTTGGTGATCATAATCTCTCCCACCTCCGCCGGGCTGAGCTGAGCCCCATTCTGAAATTCTTCTTCAACTTGCGGGTACAATTTGTGATCCTTTATCCCAAGATAGCTCCCAGCTAGGGTTTTAAAAGCTGCAAAATCACACATGGGAAAATGAATATGTACATCAAGCCGACCCGGTCGAAGCACGGCTGGGTCAATTCCTCCTTCCTTGTCATCACTGCTCATGGTGAAAATCATGACCCGTTCTTCACCGCAACACGAAAATATCCCATCCATGAAGTTCAAAATCTCCGAGAGATGAACCGTGCCCTCGGCCAAATGGCGGTCGAGGTCTTCTATGAGAATTAGAGATTTTGGGGTGGTTCTTGCGAGGAGAGTTTGGAGATCACTACCGGCTACACGCGTCAAATCCACGTCATAGACGTCGTACCCCAAAAACCGTGCCATAGCAGCCGCAAATGAGGATTTACCAGTTCCAGGGGCACCATACAGTAAATAGCTACGGCGCCATACTCTACCTAAATTATGGTAATAATTCCGGCCCTTGAGAAAGGACTCAAGATCGTTGCTGATGCGGTTCTTCAACTCCGGATCCATTGCAAGAGTGTCGATCGAAGCCGGGTGGGTGAATGCAACCGAGCTCCAGACATGACCCCGATCAAATCCACTTGTTGAATTGGTGAACAGTTTCAAATCACGCCTCCTCGCCTCAGTTTCATCGGAGACTGACTCGACATACTGCAGGTACGGGCGGAGCACACGTGTCCTGTCCTGGCGCCTGACACGCAGGACCAGTTTAGGTGGACCCCCACCACCTGGGTTGCTCCATGACAACCGGGCTCCTTGGAATGAATCCTGCACCGTCTGACCAGGACCCAACTGGAGGGATAGAGAAAAATCATTAGACTTACGGGCTGGAGAGAAAAAGAGGGACGCCGAGTCGGAGTCCTCTAAAGAAGGAAGGGAAGCAACATAAGAAACCGCCTTGCGGTATAAGGGATTCTCGGCCTCTTCGCTAGTCTGACTGTACCGCGGGATCTCAAAATACTGGTAAACCTGTGCCTTGTCATCCAGCCACCGCCACCACCGCGACAGAAGAAAGAGGATAGATTTGTAAGATAGGATGAGACGCAGGAGTATCAGACCGACGGCTGCGGTTACGAGGATCGGTGGCCAATGGGGAGGAATTAACATGGCGATACGAAATTCTCTGTTGAATTGCGTAGAAAAGTGAAGAGGCGAGGGGAGGAGGTTAATTAGGAGAAGCGGTTTTGAAATTTATATGGAGGGGAAGGGGAGCGGTGGCGTGGGAGGATGGCCGGTTTTGTGATTGGTCAAGACTCAAGAGAGAAGGGGAGGAGGAAGGCGAACCGCAGAGAATCGGTCAAACTATTGGAGTTGGCCGTGTGTGTGCAGCGTTCAGCGTGAGGGGGTAGTTTAATTTGGCTTCGTGGGGGTTAGAACTAGAACTTATAAATTCGCTCTTTTTCTTTTGTTAGGTTGCGAATTTATTTCTCTTAAACCAGGGGCGTATAAATATAATACAAAGATTCTCGGGGTGTAGATTTGAAAACGATCAATTATGACTTTATGAGGCAACTGTGCTCAACTCTTTAAAAGTTAAAACTACAAGTTATGACATTAATGCATTTTAACAAGCAAAAAAAAAAAAAAAATTAATGCATTTCACACCGCGTGCTTTCCTCAAAAGTTGCACTCTCAGCATCTCTACTAAATAAAATACCACCGCTTGAAAGTTAGAAATTTTTCCTACTAAAAGTAAATTATTAAATGACTAATCACATGGGTGCCCGACACCGACACGTGAGCTTCCTCTTATAAAAATAAAATTTTGCAATTTCTTTTTGGCATAAATAGTCCGTGGGCAGTAAAAATTTTCAATTAGTAATTATAGTCAATCTTAAAATGGTTTTCCTTTTATAATTGTTTTATGATGTTTTCTATAATGATAGCAGTCGAGAAATCTGAATTGTTGATTTGTCAAAATTATAAAATTGAATAATGGCTAATTTATTTGTAAATTCTCAGTTATAAATATTGCATTCAATGCACATTATTTTCTTTATTTTTTTATTTAGTCGTTATTTTCTATTTTTGTAAGGGTTTAGGGTTTAGTCATCAAATTTATACTTGTAATTACTTAATTAATTTAGAAAAAACTTTGTTTAAAATGTTTCTCACTCTTATTTTTATATAAATTTCGTGATAGTCCCAACTTCGCTCACTAAATTCCCTACTTAGTTTCACATACATCTTAAGAAATGTTCGATTATGAAATTTTTTATAGAAATGATAATTTCAATTTGTCAATTCTTAAGTGTAAAAAACCTATGAAAAAAGTTTAAATCATACCTGTTCATCAAATATATGGGAATTTGAAAAGTTAGTTTTTCTTTCCTTTTTATAATTAATATTGTAGAAATATTATGTTAACATCAAACTTTGTTAAATGCATTGATATTAAGCACTTAGATTGTGCCCGATTGTAAAACTTAAGGCCTGATTGCACCTATTCAATTTTACCCGATTAAAACCTTTGTATTATTTATGTTCCAAAATTATAGTCAATTAAATATAATCTTTCTGAACATCGATCACTTAGTAAGATAAAAAATTCCTCAGCTTATTTTTGCATGAAGAACTTAATTCATGTTTGGGCCTTAAGAACATTTACTCCTGAATTAAGTCTCTTTAGCGTCTATTTACATATTAAGATAATCGAACATGAGTTCCTTAGTGTGGATTAAGATTTAATTATACTTTTGTTGTTGAACAACCCCTATGGGATTAAATATCCGAAAGTTATTTTTCTCAATAAAACCCATGAAAAAGGATGTGTTGAACATATTCTTAGAGTGCACCCTTGAATATTTATGAGATGCATACTTGTCTAGTTTATTATATATAAATACTATATACTAATTATATTGAGAATAAAATCAATTATATAGTACTTATGACATTTTAGTATATAATAATTGTTGGCGGTTAATGTGTAATGTAACAAAATTAAAACGTACTTTTACAGCTATTTTAATTGATGTACTTCAGTTGAATAACTTATTTAGTTAGTTAACTTATATCTATACAAACTGGAAAATAATAATTAATCAAATTTTATTTAGTTTGAATCGAACTGATCAAGAAACATCCCTACGAAGTGTCATATTTTTCAAGTGCTTCTGGAGTAGACCTGAGTGTACTCCAAAGGTGGCCAATAGGCCAAGCCACTTCATGATTTTAACTTTTTTAATTATGTATATTAAAATTTAATTAAATTTTTTCCAACTCTCACATTGTATATTTTATTTTCCAACTTCCTATCTAAATTTTCTAATCCTGCTCCTGAGTGCTTCATTTTAAATAACTGATACGAAGCATGTAGATCCGCAAAAATGCACTATGTAAAAGGTCGAAGGATTCAAATGTGTGAGCATATGACGTGAGAGGGAGGGAGGGAGGGAGGGGTGAGGGAAACGGAACCAACTCAGGTGCTTTTCTTAGAGTTCCTCTTTTTCCGATCCGAGCCATTCAAATTTGTTGAGATTTGTGTATGAAAAAGTTACTTTATCGAGATACACGAATAAAAATTTTGACTGGTTCAAATCAAAAAAGCAACAGAGTTGGATCCGAGGGAAACGGATCATTGACTTTTGTTCTGCTTCAAAATTGGAGAGGAGAGGAAAGGGGAGAGAAAAAAATGTAAAATTTTTCTCAACATTCGGATTTGAGGGATAAACTCTCAACAATTTTCTATACAGATTTTTCTTTCATCTCTTTCTCTCCTCTTCTCTTATATTCGAATTTTAATATTCTTGAACAAGTAAATAAGGATTAGCTAGATCCGTTCATTCCTCCCCTTTTCTAAATTTGATCCTTAAAAGTGCAGAGGCGTATAATGACTGAATTAAAAAGAAAAAAAATAGCATAAGAGTGACAATACAAGTGACAGATCCACACAAGTTCAAAAGGTGACACATAACCTCTGACCCAATTTTTTTTTATATGTTTTTATATTTAAAAAAATTGTAAATATAGATTTATTGTATAATAATTATAAAATTATATTTTATGTTGAAAATTTTGTTTTTTTAACTTATTATGTAGGGATGATGACTCAATGCGGGTAAGTTGAATTCTCAATAGTTTGTTAACCCACCAACTGCTCAAACTACAAGTGGTTCTAACATTTGATATTTTTTTCTGGCGCATTTGTAGGAATTTTTTTAATAAACCATAATAAAAAAAAAAAAATTACGAAACCAACATGATTACTTTTTTTTTTTACAAAAACCATAAGAACTGAAATGGCATTTCGGTCCGATTTTTTTTTTTATTCCGGACCGAAATGCCATTTCGGTTCGGTCCCCTTTATGGATTTTCTGCAGCGGCTCATATGAAAACTTGTGAAAAAGTACCACAGAAAATCCAAAAATGAGACCGGACCGAAATGCCATTTCGGTCCCACAAAAAAAAAATTTCGGGACCGAAATGGCATTTCGGTTCTTATAGTTTTTGTAAAAAAAAAAATAATCATGTTAGTTTCCTAAAAATCAATTTTTTAATTACGGTTTATAAACAAAATTCCATATGTAGAGCCTTCGGCGCTTATGTAAAGCCTGCGTAAGTTCCAATTCTGATTACATTATTACACATTCTAGATAATACGGTAACTTAAACACTCCAGACTTAAACTGAACCAAGAACATGAATTAGAGCATTATATTCTTCGATTGATTAATAATTTTAATGAACTAAATTTATCAGCTTGTGCCGCATTATTGAATGATATATACTCTTATTACATATTATTTGATCATTTAATTATACGTTGTGCAAAACTGAGCACTACTTAGTTGTTTAGAAAAAAAAAAGTTCACCTTGATATCATTATTTAATTTAAAACTTGTAAATGTACGGAACTATAACTCAACGAGCTGACTACAACTCAAAATATATCTTTTTCATTATTGTTGTATTGCAGTTCTTAATTTTAGTTGTGCTAAAAGATTTTTTTTAATATAAAATTTGAGTCAGAGAGCAGGATTTTCATGAAATATTTGGTGCATTGTTGACGTCTGAAGCCAAACCGTATTTGAATACATTTCTATGGCCATATTTTCAAAGTCAAGTGCTTGAAATAATTGAAGAAAATAGTAGAAGTCGTTGGTTTCATGTCTTTAATTTCAAGCATGCGGCCTATAATAAATTGGGGTCTTCTGAACTTCTTTTGTTTAAGCTGTTAGGTTTGATTAAGTGGGAGCCTGACGCTGTTCTTCCTTTGTAGGCTTCATTGAATTTAAAATTTAAATTCTAGTTGTCGGTATCAAATATTTTTGACGTAACTAAATAAAAAACATACCTTTATATTAAATTTTTAAAGTCATGTATGGGTAGCATATTAGTATATAGAGTAGAACTAGGGTGTTTCTAAGTTCACAAAGTTTTTTTGTAAACTCAACTTTGAAATTTATTGGATTGGCTTCAAACGATGAATCCGAACCATTGAAACCCGTCTACCTTACGAGTGATGCGTCTATATGTAAAAAATTAAAATTTTTGAATTAATTTTGTATAGAGTCAAGTGGTAAAAAAACGTTCAAAAAATGAATGCATTAAAATTAATTTATAAACCTTCTAATTTTGACCGCTTGACTTTATACTAAGGGTCCAAAAGAAAGGCGATTGTGGAGGCGAAAAAATCTGACCACGCAGAGATGGAGAAAGGCGATTGTGGAGGCAAATGGCTATAGGCCCGAAGAAGGCGTTCGTTCCCGACCAACTGGAGACACGCTCAACCACATCAACCAACTGTTAGTGTAATAATCTAGAAGTCAATAAAACGATAAATGTATCATATATATTTTGTTCATGAATTGGATGATTAATATCATCTTGTTGCCTTGAGTATTATTGTATTTATGAATCACTCATTTATCTGACTAGAGTCAATGAATGGAATTGTGAAACTTCATAATATAGATGATATATATTCTTAAAAGTCACTAACCAAGGTAATTAGCAGGAACACTAATTACCGCTACAAGGTTAGTATGTGGGTTAAAAGATGGTTAAGTTTTGCAAACCATTGACAAGAGATGTCATTTTAATCACATAGATACATGTTTCAGGAACATGATATTTGACAGACCCCGAATGAAACATTAAATGGAATTGTGTTCGTGTCATTAATGTTTTCATTCAGTGTTTAGTTCTAAAGTATGAGGTATTCATCTTTCCTACTAAGAGATGTGTATGTGTGACTGTTACCTAACGCTGTCGGTAAAACGCAGTTATAACGGTAGCTCTTCGGTATACATAGCTTAGCTGAGGTAGTGATGGTTTACCAAAAGTACTATTGTCCCTCGTATCTCTATACGAGTTATAGTATCACTGGGCCCCTTGATAGAATAAGATTATCTGCATGCGGTATAATTACAAGAGTAATTATATTTGATAATCTGCTCAAGATCAAGAAAAGATTAAGTTTGCAAGGATGACACACGCCTACCTTGAAACTGATCTGATAACTATGAGACAAAAGAATTAACACGAGTAAAATAGTTTACTGGATCGTGATATTGTACAGTACATCATCATCTGTGTAATTGGATGGTCATGATGCGTTATGCCAGATGCCTCTCATGATTATAGAAGTTAAAACAGTTTTAATTCTATTTACCAACATAACACAGATCCTATCGGGTCACACCGTATAGGAGTTAATTGGAGAATCTTACTGACTAATTATAAATTGATTATAATTAATATTAAGATGGTTATAATTAATTATACTTGATATAATTAATTATACGTCATTTAAAATGACGAACAAAAACACTGGTTAGTTTATAAATGTGTTTGACACGTTGTATAAAAATTACCGTACGAAAACCGCAGAGGAATATAATTGTATATGACAATTATATATTTGATTTGGATATTTACTATACATAATGGGTTTGGGTTAATGGGTTTAGAATCCATTAAAATAATCAAACCATTATGAAGAAGTCAAAATCAAATTGATTTGGCCCAAGGGCATTTTGGTAATTTCGGCCAAATGGCAATTTTGTAAATACCACAAAAACCGAGGGCATTTTGGTCATTGACGAACCTCCTCATTTGCCTATAAATAGAGGGTAGGGGTAGAGAGAAAAACACAAATTTCTGAGATATCGAATCTGTCTGATCGGATCGATAATCTAATTTCTCTCCCAAATAGTGTCTGCCGTGAATAGTGTTCCCGTGAAAGTTTGTGAATCTATTTTGCGTTTGACGTAAATTAGTTTTTACTAATTTCACGGTGAATAGTGTTTTTACGGGATTCGTGAATAGTGTTATTACGAATTTCGTGATATTTCTGTTTTTGCTTATTAGTGAATCAGAATAACTGCAAGTCGTGAATAGTGTTTTTACGCCCCCGTAAATTCTGGTGAATAGTGTTCCCGTGAAAGTTCGTAAATCTATTTTGCGTTTGACGTAAATCAGTTCTGACGAATTTCGCGGTGAATAGTGTTTTTGCATAATTTCGCGGTTTACGGTATTTCTGGCAATAAGAAATAAACCGCTCTCCGGTTAGTCCTGGTGGATAACCGATAGAGGCACCAGACGTCTGGTGCTCCGAGACGAGTCATTCCCAGATGTCGCTCTTCTCGCTCGGTCTGCTTTCCAACTGAGATTTGGAAACAAGGTATAAACATGTTATATTAATCTATTTAATTGGTAAATAGATTAAAGTTTTAGAAATCAATCAAAGGAGTAGATCTATAAACTGATTAAAATACAAGTAAATACGGTTTTACTACTTTGGGTCTATACAGGATTAATCTGGTATGTAACTCTCGGTTATTATCCGACATACTACTTAATCTATGATCTGAATAAGTAAAGTTTTACTTACGGGTTTTTAATCTAAGAAAAGGATTGAACAGGTGTGTAACTCTCGGTAGATTATCCGACATACCACTTCAATCCTTTTGGCTTGAGTTAGAAGTAAAATTTTTGTTTTACGGTCTTTCCGCAGCTTAAGCCTAATGGCTTTGGGTAGCCTCAAAACCCTACACCAACAACCAAACCCTACCATCCTTACTCCCCTGCCACCTACGCTCAAGTGCTCTGCCGTAAACCTCCCAGCCCCACCATGGCTTCTGTAGAAGGTGTCCAAGCTGTTCCACCTTCTTCTCGGCCTAACACACCACCCACCAACCAGTACTACGTTTCCCCACATAGCTTCTAGACTGAGATTCTCACCTTCACACACCTTCCTGGAGTGGAAAGGAAGATGCTTTCGCTGCTGCCGCACGGGACATTCGGCTGCCAAGTGCCGGAACCCTAAAAGATGTGGTAGATATTGGTCTTATGGCCATATTGGTTCCAAATGTAAGCAAAAGATGGTGCCCCCCACCACCACCTCCACCAACTAGGCAAGTTCATCAACCAGTAGCTAAGATGCGAGGTGAACCGGATTTTGAAGAACTACTAACCAGTTCTTTTCCCTGTAGAGGACTGGAAATGCTTGTTGAGTGTCCTACACCGCTTCACTGTTTCCTTGAAAGGTATGAAGAATACTTTGCCGAGATACAACGCCTTAAGCAGGCAGTGGCAATGCACACTAGTGGTTTTCAATGGAATTTAAGTGTTGACAACGCCTTGGGCATACTTGAAGGATGTTATGTTGGCTAGAGGTTTCTCATTAAGATGGGTGAGATGGATTGAGGATTTATTGAGCACAGCATCTTCAAGAGTGATTATGAACGGTGGTGTTACAGAATTCTTCACTCATAGGAAGGGTTTGCGGCAGGGGGACCCTCTGTCGCCCATGCTTTTTGATATTGCCGCTGATGTGCTTCAGAGGATGGTTGATGTCATTAATAAGTCGGTCAGGGGTTGTATTTCTTCTAAGCTTAAAAAAACGGTCATAACTTATCAATACGCAAATGACATTGTATTTATAGCCAAGGCTGAGGTAGATACAATTGCCTCTTTAAAGGTCATTTTGCGACTTTTTACTACTATCTCAGGCCTCAAGATCAATTATGAGAAGAGTATATACATACCGATAAATGTAGCAAAAAATCATACGCCAGTTTTGTCGGCAGTCTTGGGTTGCTCAATCTCCAATTTCCCAATTAAGTATTTGGGCTTACCTCTGACAATAAACCGCCTTAGTAAATCACTTTATGGCCCTCTGATTGAGAAGGTTGAAGCTAGATCGGAAGGATGGAAGGGTCATTTGATTTCAAGAGGCAGCCGCTTACAACTAATGAACTCGGTATTAAGTTCAATCCCTATTTATTTCATGTCATCATTTCTATTACCTCAATGGGCTATTAATAGACTGGATAAGATCAGAAGAGACTTTTTATGGGGAAAAATTGATACGAGAAGGGGTATATCGCTGATCAATTGGCCGGTGGTTTGCCTAACGAGAGAAAACAGAGGAATGGGAGGAGCCAATTTGCAAATTCACAATTGGTCTCTACTTATTAGATGGTGGTGGCGACTGTATCGAAACCCAAACTCCTTATGGACTCAGACAATAGTATCAATCAAATATGTTGATAAAGGTGTGCACACGCCAAGGATATGGGCTCTTCAAGGTTTGTTCTTTTGGCATAAGTTACTAAAATCAAACCTTTATTTCTTTGGAGTACAGGTTGGATAGTTGGAACATGCACAAACATCTCATACTGGTTTGATTCTTGGACATCACCCATTATGCATCTATTTCTGCTTCGGTACCAGTAAACCGGCAATGGTCACTCAGAACGGCTTTTGATAATGGTATGCTTCAAAATGTCAGGCTCTCTGACTCTATACATGATCAGATTATATGGAAATGGGCGACGGACAATGAGTATTCTGCTAAGTCTTTCTATGATGTGGTAGTCAGAGGTGGCAAGGAAAGGTGGTAGTTTGAGTTCACATGGCATCTGAAAATGCCACCAACAGTTCACTTGTTTGCATTTTTATTGTTGAAAGGCAAATTATTAACATGATGTAATGGAGCGAAGGGGAATGAACTGTGATCGACAATGTGTTTAATGCCAGTCATGTCGTATGGAAACGACACTTCATTTGTTCTTTCAGTGCAGTTACGCACTAACTGTTTGGTCAAGACTAACACTGTTGGTAGGGCGTACTATGTTACATAGGGGTGACTCTATTCAATCCATATTCTACAATTCATGGAGAAAGTGCAAAGGTAGGATACTCAAGAGAAGATGGTGCGTTTTCTTCATATCAGCATGCAAGCTTATATGGAGAACGTAATAAGATGATTTTCGAAGGAAAGCGATGTGACCCAAGAGTGGCAGCAGAATGCGCATGGGACGAAGCTCGTCTTTGGCTGCAACACTGTTGAGAGTAGATGTTTGATGTAATTTTTATTTTTTTACTGTTAGCTGTAATCTGATAGCCACTATCAGAATTTTAAAAAAAACTTTATACTAAATTAATTCGAAAGTTTAAATTTTTTGCATGTAGACGCATCACTCGTAAGGTGGATGGATTTCAACAGTTTAGATTCATCATTTCAAATCAATTTGATAGGTTTTAGAGTTGAGTCTGAATACCCTAGTTCTACTTAGTGTGTGTGTGTGTGCACACACACACACACACGCACACACACACGCACGCACGCTATGGCTAGCATGCTACGCGTAACATAGAGGGCCTCCGTGCTACGGCTCAATATTTGAGTTTTCAAAATCCTAACGGTCGATCTGAACCGTTCAACATGATCTCCATATGAATATGTACTTGCAAACCAAATTTTACATTTTTTAGAATTTTTTTACTATTTTTTAAATAGGTAGAAAATCACTTGATCTGAAAATTTTGTACCATTCAGATCAAGTGATTTTCTACCTATCTAAAAAAATAGTAAAAAAATTCTAAAAAATGTAAAATTTGGTTTGCATGTACATATTCATATGGAGATCATGTTGAACGGTTCGGATCGACCGTTAGGATTTTGAAAACTCAAATATTAAGCCGTAGCACAGAGGCCCTCTATGTTACGCGTAGCACCGTAGCCACTTCCTATATATATATATATGAGTGAAGCTATGGTACTTCGGCTAGTGTACTACGGCTCAATATGGTACTTTTTAAAATCCTAACGGTCGATCTGAACCGTTCAATGTGATATCCATATGAATATGTACTTGCAAACTAAATTTTATATTTTTTCGAATTTTTTTACTATTTTTTTAGATAGGTAGAATTTTGATGGTCCAGAATTTGTATAAAACACTGAAAATTCTACCTATCTAAAAAAATAGTAAAAAAATTCGAAAAAATATAAAATTTAGTTTACAAGTACATATTCATATGGATATCACATTGAACGGTTCGGATCGACCGTTAGGATTTTAAAAAGTACCATATTGAGCCGTAGTACACTAGCCGAAGTACCATAGCCTCACTCTATATATATATATATATATATATATATATATATATATATATATATATATAGAGAGAGAGAGAGAGAGATAGGCTACCATGCTTTGCAAATTAAAGCCCCTCTTGTGCTTTGCGCTCATTTTCGGATTTTCAAAATTCAAAATGTCGATCCGACCGTTCAAGTTGTTCTCCATATTGAAATGTGCTTGGGGACCAAATTTTACATTTTTTGGAATTTTTTTACTATTTATTAAGCCACTTTGAAAATCGCTGGTCCAATGGTCACAGCTCCAAAACAGTGAAAAATTCTGGACCAATGGATCAGCGATTTTCAAAGTGGCTTAATAAATAGTAAAAAAATTTCAAAAAATGTAAAATTTGGTTTCCAAGCACATTTCAATATGGAGAACAACTTGAACGGTCGGATCGACATTTTGAATTTTGAAAATCCGAAAATGAGCGCAAAGCACAAGAGAGGCTTTAATTTGCAAAGCATGGTAGCCTATCTCTGTATATATATATATATATATTTTAAGATGCAAATCTCACCGCAAGGTTGATTACTTGGACCTAATTTTGAAGGTAATAGCTTGTCTTTTCTATTTGCGTGGCATCAGTTTTGAAAGTGAATATCTACTCAGTGTTTGACAACTAAATAACAAATAGGCAAGACAAGTTCTTGGCATACCTTATATTTATGTCAAAAATAAATAAATAGAAATAAAAAAAATCACAGCTTTTGTCATGTCATGAACAGAAGGAATCAATTAATATACACAACAACTTGTATAGCTGCTGGCGCAATGTCAATTGTCGGTTTATCCACTGTGTAACTTCCCAAATTTCTAATTTTTTCATTTAAACAATCAAACCATACTATTTTTCATTGAAATTAAATATCACTTCTCTTTCTTCATTTAATCTATTATGAATATTTTAATACATGTTAAATCATCATTCATCTAATGAAATATTTTTTATATAAAATTATGCTAAGCGATTACAAATTAAAGTCTCTCCCTGGAGTGAATTTTTTTTCAAGGTGGTGGTAGCAAAATTTATAATATTTGTTTGCGAGTAGAACTAGGGTGTTCTTAAGTTTACCAAGTCTCTCTTTGTGAATTCAACTTTAAAATTTATTTGATTGACTTCAAATGACGTATCCGAACCACTGAAACTCATCTACCTTACGAGTGATGTGTCTACATGTGAAAATTTTAAATTTCGAATTAATATATTATAAAGTCAAGCGGTCAAAATTAAAAAAATTATAAATTAATTTTAATACATTCATTTTTTGAATGCTTTTTACCACTTCACTCTAGACAAAATTAATTTGAAAATTTAAAATTTTTGCATGTAAAAGCATCACTCGTAAGGTAGATGAGTTTCAATGGTTCAGATTTGTTATTGGAAGCCAATCCAATTTAGAGTTGAGTTCACAAAGAGTTTGATGAACTTATCTAAATACACTGAAACATATTTCTGAAAAAATATTTTATTTTCCGTGTAGAACTGAAATGGCATTTTCTTGCTACTTATATTATTATTACAATACACGCTTCTTAAACGGAATTTGTATTCTCCGCATTAATTTAAACTTTGAGTTAATATAGAATGAATCCGGACCATTGGATCCATATATGTTGGCACAAATATTAAAGGGACCCGTGCATTCCACTTTGAGCTGGACGGGCCCGGATCCTGATCGGACGATTGAGTTAATGAATAGAACACGGATTCTCTTAAACGAGTTACGAGTATAATGTACTAGCAATCCTTTTTTTTTTTTTGGTTGTCGATTCTTGTCCTTGTAGGAATCCACATGTGTAGTTAATAAATGATAAAACTGTATATGGTAAAGAGTAGGCATAGCCGCGTCGCCACTCTAGACCGCTAGCAAGTGACGAGAGATGTAGAGGTGGTTGGAATCCATATCCTCCCGGTACTGTAAAAGGAATCTTTTACAATTAGCAAAAGAATGGGCCAGATTATTTCTCAGTCGGTGCCTATTCGGAATGGCGCAGGGCCCAGTATTATTTGTGTGTTGAGAATCGTGCAAAGTTAAAAGAACGGTCCAGATCCACTAATATAAAAGATTATTTTTTGCGGTACCGGAGAGGATCTGAGTTCGATGTGGTTGGATCCGTTAGCTAGGCCTAATCATGGCGCTATTGTTGGGACCGTTACTTGAATTGGTATGCCTGTTTAATTTGGGTCCGACTCTGCTGTTTTTCTAGCAGAAAAGGAGGACCCTCCTCTTCCAAATCCAACGATTTAAAATTTTCATTCACGTATCTCGATAAAAAACTTGTTTCATGTACAAATCTCAACGAATTTTGAATTGTTGGATTTAGAAGAGGAGGGTCCTGCTTTTCTTCTAGAAAAGCAGCGGAGTCCGTTCCGTTTAATTTGGTCTTGGCTTAATGGTTTTTGGGACAAATCAAGTACATGTTTCCTGAAAAAAAAAAAAATCATGATGGTAAGTAATTATTATGACATTGAGAATTCAAGCACAGTTACAGGCTTGCAGCAAATATCTATGCTGTGTCTTTATAAAGGTACAGAAAATTTAAGTGGTGTGGACCAGGGGTAAGACTTGCTACAAGTAAATGATGCAAGATTTGTTTGCCAATTTTAGGTTGTTAAAAGAATAAAAGTTTTTGAGTGATGATATTACTATAAACTCATATAATTATATTTTAATTTTCAAAGTTTAAACAGTTAATCTAACTATTAAACATGATTTATATATGAAATGTACTTGAATACTTGATTTTATATTTCTTTTTTGAACTTTTTTGCTATTTTTTTTAGATAAGTAGAAAATCACTTGTTTTGAAAATTCAGAACCATTTAAAAGTAATGGTTTTCTACCTATCTAAAAAAAATACAAAAATTCTAAAAAATGTAAAATTTGAGATGCAAATATATTTTTTATATAAAGATCATGCTGAGCAGTTCAGATCGACTACTTGAGCCTTAAAATTGAAAATATGAGTCCATAGCACCGGTTATTGTGTAATATGCATTTACCGTAGCATCACTCAAAGTTTAATTTTCTATACCTTATTAAAATTGGCGGAAAATTTAACTGGTCGTTCTCTTGTTCTAGAATATTTTAGTTAGGCTACTATGTTTTAGGACAAAAATTAATAAAATAAAAAGAAATAGAGAAGTTAGATGATTAATTTTATATAAAAACTTATGAATTTGAATTACGACTTTGACATTGCCTGCTTCTGGTAGTGTTTTATGTAGACAAGTGCAAATAAACAAACAAAAATTTAAAAGAAGATGACATTTTTCCGTTTTTTGTTTTATGTGTAGAGGAGACGGATTAAGAAATTTTCAAATTGATCCTCATATACTTTGTTATTAGCAAACGACTAATCAGCGGTACTATGATTATGACTTGAACAGTTGACAGAAATAATAGTAAATAATATATATTCAGAGTATACGGATAAAATATTCAAGCAAATCTTTTTCAAGGCTCCAATATTCCTGCATATCGCCATCAAAATCATAAAAAAGGAGGAAAAAAAAGAATATGGTGGGAAGTCGTTTTGCATGATAGATTAATAGTATTTCAAAAATCATAAAAAAGGAGGAAAAAAGAGAGAATATGGTGGGAAGTCATTTTGCATGATAGCAGATTAATCTAGATGAGGTTTTAAAATATTCGTTTAAGTATTTCAAAAATCTACAATATCTTATGAATCATCTTAGTAATTATTTTACAATTGTATTATAAAATATTTTAAGCTATTATAAATTCAGATCTATTTTATAATATTATCAGAGGGTTATTGAAATTTATAACCATATACCAAAGTTCAACAAAAGTTGGCTGAAAATACTAATATTCCCTCAGCGCAAAATTTGACTAAACTCATATTCCCTCCTCCACATATAACAAAATTATCAATCAATTATTCTATGATTGACTCAACAGCATGCGCGCGCGCACATATATATCTTTGTTCTATTATTAAGCATATTGATGTTCTTATCCGTCAACGGCTATGATTAAAAGATAAAAATTCAGATTTAATATGAGCCCTTCAATCAAATAATTTTTCTTCTTTTGATTAAATACATTTTTTTTTATATTATAAGTATATATTTAGTTAAAAATATATTCGCTACATATACGGCCACAATATGTTAAAAAAACTGATTTCCAGCGACATCTAATCGGAAACGATATGCGACATCTGATCGGAAATTAATGATATGTTACGATTGACATTTTAAAATCTGCTTCTAGCGACTTCTCCCTAGTCTCCAACGCTCTGATCGTCGAACACAAAAACAGCCACACGGGCGAATGCTTTTCGTATAGAAGACCATGATTCGGAACTGAACCGGTGAAGGGTTTTAGTTGAATACTAATAATGTGGGACATTTTGTTAACCAAAAAAAAAATTAAAAAATAATATTAACTCTCATGCATGCTCATATTAGTAACAAGGTAAAATGTTAATTGTATTTTGCAACTATAACTTTAATATTAGGACAAGATACTATATGAAACTAAAAAAAAAAAACTAACGAGACATTTTATTTTAATTTCTAACGAATAAGAATAAAAAATGTAAGTCCACTCTTGGATCTCCTTTACTCTTTACTGGGTGGAACTAATTAAGAAGTCCACTTCACAAACTATTTGGCACTTTTTAATTGATGGTTAATCATAGGATTTTTAACATAAAAAGGTGAACAATTGTAAAAATAAGATAAAAATTTATGGGATGACATCAGTAGCGGAGCCACGTAGCTCTGGTGGAGGCACTTGCATATTGCGAACACAATTTCTTTTTAAAAATATGTTACTTTTATCACTTTTTTTTTGTATATAAAAATATGGCAAATGCTTCGGTGCACACAAGGACCTATTTGTAAAATGATTCCTATTTTCATTTTCAAAGTTCAAACAGTCGATCCGACCGTTCAACATTATCTCCATATTAAAATGTACTTGGAGGTCAAATTTTACATTTTTTTTGAATTTTTTTACTATTTATTAAGTATTTTACAAAAACTAGTCAAATTCAGACCATTGAATTTGTAAAATACTTAATAAATAGTAAAAAAATTAAAAAAATGTAAAATTTGACCTCCAAGTACATTTTAATATGGAGATAATGTTGAACGGTCGGATCAACTGTTTGAACTTTAAAAATGAAAATAGAACTCATTTTACAAATAGGTCCTTGTGTGCACCGAAGCATCCCTCTAAAAATATACTTGTATTTAAAATAGGCATTTGCTTCGGTGCACACAAGGACCTATTTGTAAAATGAGTCCTATTTTTATTTTCAAAGTTCAAACAGTCGATCCGACCGTTCAACATTATTTCCATTTTAAAATATACTTGGAGGTCAAATTTTACATTTTTTTGATTTTTTTTTGCTATTTATTAAGTATTTTACAAAAACTAGTCAAATTCAGACCATTGAATTTGTAAAATACTTAATAAATAGTAAAAAAATTCAAAAAAATGTAAAATTTGACCTCCAAGTACATTTTAATATGGAGATAATGTTGAACGGTCGGATCGACTGTTTAAACTTTGAAAATGAAAATAGGACTTATTTTACAAATAGGTCCTTGTGTGCACCGAAGCATCCCTCTTTAAAATAAGGCATTTGCTTCGGTGGACATAAGGATCTATTTGTAAAATGAGTCCTATTTTCATTTTCAAAGTTCAAACAGTCGATCCGACCGTTCAACATTATCTCCATATTAAAATGTACTTGGAGGTCAAATTTAACATTTTTTTGAATTTTTTTACTATTTATTAAGTATTTTACAAAAACTAGTCAAATTCAGACCATTGAATTTGTAAAATACTTAATAAATAGTAAAAAAATTCAAAAAAATGTTAAATTTGACCTCCAAGTACATTTTAATATGGAGATAATGTTGAACGGTCGGATCGACGGTTTGAACTTTGAAAATGAAAATAGTACTCATTACAAATAGGTCCTTATGTCCACCGAAGCATCCCTCTTAAAATAATTATACAATTTAGTCCTATCTTGAAAAATTTGCCCCGCTCTGTAATATTTCTGGCTCCCAAACCTCTAATAACATTCTCGATAAACATGAGATGAACGGAAGAGCAAAAAAAAAAAAAAAAATTTTCATCATAAAAAATGATATAATTTTGATCGTATGTACGGGAATTTTTTTTTTTCCTACGTTGAAAGAACTGGATAATGAAAATAAAAAAATATAACTACAGATTGATTATATTACAGTAACAACCGATATAATGTTTATCATAATAAAAAAGAATAAATTTGGATAATTCTCTGTAATTTCAAAGGAAGGAGGATTTTGGTCCTCTTCAGAGACGAAGCCAGACTTTTAAGTTATGGAGGTTAAATGTGTGTAGGTCAAGCATATAAAATTTTTGCTGCTGCAAATTGATGGGGTCATTTTACATTACTCGTAACATTTTACTATAAATTATATAGAAAATAAGTTATAAATAACTTTTTTTGAAGAACCAGCCTTTGATCTAGTGACAAATACACATGTCTCTTGTGTAAGAGATCATGAGTTCAAAATTCAAATAAAGAAATATTTTATTACAAATGTTGAAATAAAGAGTTTGGTGACTTGATAGCCATTACTCATTTAAAAAAATAAAAAATTGTGAATAAAAAAATGGAGATCAATTGACCCCATTCTTACACTATAGCTCTGCCTCTGGCTCTCTCCTCCTTGGAGAAAATAGAAAGAGGGATTTGGATGAAGCCGACGGAGGGACTTGTTCTAGCCAAAATTAACTACACCAAAAGGGTTATATAAACGGTCGATCCAATGACTAGAAAAACTGAGACAAAAATAGAAAAGTAAGAGATTTTATATGGAGATGATACATGATATGATAAAGTTTTGTACTTTACCAATTAAATTTCCATAATACAAATTAGTTGTATTCATTATTTTTTTAATTTTGAAAAATATTTCATCAAAATTTCAATGGAATGTTTTTATCCGTTTACTTGGCCTGCACTGTATTTGAAAAGACAGATAATAATAAGATTTTTTTTTTGTAACTCATCGAGTACATGTACGGATATCATAACGTGTAAATATTTTTTTCACTGTCATAACGGATACGGTATGAAAATGTGTGTGTGTGTGTGTGTGTGTGTGTGTGTATTAGCGTAACTGACCTTACATGTTTCCTGATATATTAATATATATTGTTGTATAGCATCTAACAAATACTCACTGTAAATGATCTAGCATTAGCTCATCAGTATATGTATGGATAAAATTTTGCATCGCAAGAAGACGTCAATAAAGAAATTAGTGTTATATTATTTTATAGAGTTTAATTAACACATTTTAACTAGTTCATTAACCGTACTGAAAATGTAGCATGCAGGTAACAATCATGTTTAGACTGATGCTTTAGTACTGAAAAGAAATATGCTCAATTCAAATGTTGCTTCTATTATGATATATTCTTAATCTATTTATTTGGCAAAATGTCTATCAACAAGCCTAAGAAATCAAAGGATAATTGTCAATATGTTGTCGAATTAAACCTACAAAATTCACTTGAATTGTGTTCCTTTGAAAATGAGATATCTTTCCCATCTTTTCATCAAACATATGACTAGAGACGGAGCCACTGCTATTGAATGGCGGTCAATTGTCCCTCATTTTTTTTTTTTTTTTTCAAAATTTGTTTATTTATACAATATTTATATGAGGAGGGTTCAAATGCACCCACATTTTTGTGCTTCCAATGCACCTACATCCTTTATCTCCGTTTTTAAGTCCGAACAGTCGATCCGAGCCGCTCAACATAATCTTCATAATAAAATATACTTGGAGACCAAATTTTATATTTTTTAGAATTTATTTACTATTTTTTTATATAGATACAAAAAATCACTTTATCGGATGGTCCATAATTTCCTTAAAACAGTGATTTTGTATCTATCCAAAAAAATAGTAAAAATAAATTCTAAAAAATATAAAATTTGGTTTCCAAGCATATTTTATTATGAAGATTATGTTGAGCGGCTCGGATCGACTGTTCGGACTTTAAAAATGAAGATATATTTTTTTTTTGGTGCATTGGGAGCATAGAAATTTGAGTGCATTTTTGAACCCTCCTCTATTTATATATAGTTTACGATGAAATTGACCCTATTCGTAATATGAAAAATTGATATGATTAATCTCTATTTATATTGTTTGAAAGTCTGACTCTGCCCCTGCATATAACGAATTCAGATCTAGTGAAGTAACCCAAAAATTGGGTTTTGGATCGGGACTATCCCATTCGAATCCGTGACCATCCATCTAAAGTGGAGCGCACACATCTCAAGCGACAAATTTGAATCCCGAGACGATCTCGAGCGACGGATTCGATTCAGACTGTCCCGATCCAAAACCCAAAAATTGAGTTACTTTGGGGGATCCGGACCCGCGTATAACCAGTATACAACTTTTGAAAAAGAAACGGTCCCACGTTGATGGTATGTAAAATTTTATTATTTTAGAGAAGGCCCAAATGACAAGAAGTAATTAATATTCAGCCCAAGGCCTGATCAGCCTGTGTCCTTGAATAAGTTTGTCACCTTCAAAGGCTTTCTATACTTTTTTTTACCTCTGCTGATAAAATTCACTAGTCTTTCTTGGCGAAGGCGCCTAAATGTTCTCTACCTCGTTTTCTCACTTGCAAAGGGTTTTTGCTCTCCGCTGCTCTCCCCGCCGCCATCCTCTCTTCCCTCTCATGGCCGACACCTTGACCTCCGGTTCTCCCAAGAAGCCCAGGGTTTGCGCCTTTTCAGATGTAGCATCTGGTCAAGCGAGTCAGAAGAAGAGAGTAGGAACCCACAATGGAAGCTTCCATTGCGATGAGGCGCTTGGCTGCTTTTTGATTCGCCTCACTTCCAAGTTTGCTAGTGCTGATGTTGTCCGCAGTAGAAATCCTGAGGTACTTTAATCTGTTCTTTCATGAAGAACCTTTGATAAGTAACATCAATTAGGTATTATTTGCTTAGTCTGGCCCTGGTACTTAGATTTTAATGTATCATTGGACTTGAATATTAGTTATTAAAATCAATACTTAAATTGAAAAGGTTCCACAGTTCCTTTTTGGGTGTAGTTCATTACTATTTTCATTGTTATTTGAGCTTAATATATCTTATTGTTAGATCATTTATTCCTTTGGTTTGTCATTTAAAACCTAATAGGACCAGAACCAGTTAATTCTCTTAGAGGATAATAATTGATGAAGCTAGATAAATAAACAAAAAGATATCGTGTTGTGCATACACTTTTCAATTGGTTTTTCACCTCAGGGACAGTTGAAAACAATGTAATTGGGAGTTGCTAACCAGGATAATTTATCATCTGATTTTAGCAAGGAATTTTAAACTATAATTATTAGCATGCTGAAGCCTGAAGGTTTCTGTTGTTGATTTATTATCGCTAAATACTTTAATGAAGAAGCCTTTGTGCAACAATGTTGCTGATATAACTAATTACACTGTCTTTCAATATATTTTATCTTGCACTAGCTACTAGAGTCATTGGATGCGGTGCTTGATGTAGGTGGTGTATATGATCCCAGCCGAGATAGGTACGATCATCATCAGAAAGGATTCTCTGAAGTGTTTGGTCATGGCTTCAACACCAAACTTAGTAGTGCTGGACTAGTTTATAAGGTATTTGCATCTGTTTTGTAAAACTGTTAATCACCCATATAGGGGTTATTGGCTGTGGCCCATTAGACTGGTCCCTATGTGATTCTCCATGTCACTTTACAGTTGTTCTTAGGAATGAGATTAAAATTTAAAATTAGAATTATTTATATAATCCATTAGGTTGGTGTTGATATTATGCTAGTTAGGTCCAGTAGTACTATACCAACAGGGAACATACACAATTACAAGTACAAATCTCCAACATTACCCTACCAAAAGTTCTATAAAGGTGAAAGTTGGTCAATATGCTGTTTACTTGTTTACATTCTGTTACTTTCAATTTGTTTTTGACAGCATTATGGTAAAGAGATAATAGCAAAGGAGCTTCAACGTGATGAGTCTGATCCTGATGTGCAGCGGTTATACCTTGCTATTTACAAAAGCTTCATTGAGGTACTTGGTGGTTTGTTTTTGTCCTCGACCATACTGTAATGCAACATATCTGACGTATCTTATTAATTTGTTCTTGTAAAATAGGCCATTGATGCCATTGATAATGGTGTCAATCAATATGACACCGACCAGCCTCCTAAGTATGTAAATAACACAAGTTTGTCTTCTCGGGTGGGTCGGCTCAATCCAAACTGGAATGACCCTGACCAGTCACCTGAGAAAGAAGATGCGGCTTTCCACGAAGCAATGTCTCTCAGTGGAAATGAATTTTTACAGGTTAGCCAGATTATAATGCCTTGTTTCAAAGTTACTTTTAGTGAATCATTAAAAGTAAAAGATACAATAAGCTTGCTTTAAGCTGTTTTTGCACAATGTTATGTATTGCGTTTTGGCAGAGCCTACGTTTTTATGTCAGATCGTGGTTGCCTGCCAGAGCCATTGTCATTGATAGCTTATCATCAAGAAAGGATATTGATGCAAGTGGAGAAATCCTTGTTCTGAATCAATACTGTCCTGTAAGTGTGTTTGAATAAATTCTTCTTTCTTTGGTATAGTTGATTACTATCTAATTATATCAGGACATTTTTTGTACCTCTTTGTGCAATCTTGGCTTCTCTGGTGCAAGTATTTACTCTTTATTCCTGTATTTTTTCAGTGGAAGCTGCATTTGTTTGAGCTTGAAGAGGAACTGAAGATTGATCCACAGATCAAGTATGCTTTGTACCAGGTAGCCTTCTCACACATTATGCTGATGTTAGTTACAGTGAAATAATTGTATATGATTTATTGGTTGCTGTGCATCATCAGCACATTGCTGAAAAGAAACTGTGTTAGTATTAAATGCACAGGTGCCGAGTGGTCCAGTGGAGAGTTGAGTGGTCAATTGACTCTCTATAAACTTGTATATGGCCGGATATGTCCTAAACTTTCCACTGTTGATACCTCCAACAATCCATTGTTCCATGAAGCAGATAGAAAAACAATATACCTCTTGTATGTTTCTAGCTAAGGAAATAGTAATCTATTATTTCTGTAGATCTATTTCTCTGGAACTCAGGCATGACTTCTTTTATAATTTCAAAAAATTACTTGGATCGATCTAAGCGAGTTCAATTTTATGGTTTTGACTTCAAAGAGAGAAATACAAAAATTTCACCAAAAATTAAACCATGTTGTTTATGTTTCTTACATATGTTACATCTTTAGCTAATAGAGTAGTATATTTTTTAACCTCACAGAGTTTATACTAAAAGAAAATCTTCACAATTGTTTTGTTTTATAAATAAGGTTCAGTTACATATCCTTCTGTGCAAACTAGGTTGGGGTTTAATTTTCTTATTATCAAACATTTTTTAATATCATTGAAGGCATATGTAGGGATATAAATAGGGGTGTAAACGGAGCGAATTCGGAGCGGATTCGGAGCGGATAATGCCAATACCAAATTCGTTCCTCCTTTCAATTAGCTGATATGAATACAAATACGGATGGTAAATGGATGTCAAAATTTAAAACCAAATCCGCCTTACGGATACGGCTACGGAGCGGATAATTCACGAATACAAATTCGACTTCAGATACGAAACAAATAATTGTCGGATAATTGATTCATATGAAATTTAAGATACAAATACTAGTTAAAAAAATTAAGAAAACAAATTTATGAATAAGAAATAAGAGAATTTGCTTTGCCTTAAAATAAACCATAAAATAATTCATACCTTGGTTGATAAATATGAAACTGGGGAAAGCCTAGTGGAAGATTGCCTAATAGTAAGGTCTCAAAACACTAGATAACAATTTGTTGATTGCTAATCTATGGTCTAACCTGTACGGACTGGAGCATATTAGTTCCATTAGTCCCACAAGCAATGCTAAAAGAAATTTGAAACACTAATATATAGTCCGGGATAAGAGAGGTTCGAAGTTGAAAGTGGATTTGGATGGGTGTAACCGGATATCCACTCCGTTTACCAATAGACAATTTTATCCGAATTCAAATCTATTCTTCATATTGGATAAATAGCCGAATTCGATCTGTGAAATAATCCGGATCTGGAATGAATACGGAGCGGATTCGGATGGATTTTTTCGGATCCATTTACACCCCTAGATATAAAGGATCTGTTATTACTTCCTCTTGGTGGGACTGGAGGCCACTATCTTATTATGAAATGCTTGCAACTCTGCAAGTGAACCAAGCCAAATTGTTGAATATCTTGGCTAAATCGTATTTTGGATTTCTATATAAATAAGTTTGATGTTCCATTTTTTAAAAGATTGAAGCACTTAAATTAAATTTATTATTTATAAGATATATGGGCAAGTGATGTAATTCTTGAGTTCAAAGTTTGAATTGGTACTGTTTGCTTGTGATTTATGTTTATAAGTTAATAATTTATGTCACCAATAGGTAGGTACACTGGATTGCTCCTCATAGAGATGTCATACTAGTATAATCCATTGTTCTACAAAACTTGTTGCATATTAGTTTTTCCTTTTGACTGCCTACGAAGTTATAATTAATTGTACGCAATTTTATAGCACTCTTGACTCTCTGAGTAGCAAAGACTAGGATTTATGTCATAACTATTCTCATTAGCTTTCTGATACCCATGGCATAAATTTGTCTCTGCCTCATAAAGTTATTCCTTATTTGTATCCTTGAAATTCAAATTCGACCACTGTTACCTACCACTTTCTGCACACCTGTTGCAGAGTATGATGTTATCAGTGGTAACATGGACATGATAGTACAAGGGCCAAATGGAATTGGTACCTTCAGTGATGCAGTAAACTTAAGTAGCTGAATTAGACTTTACCTGAAAAGCGGACATGAACACATACTACCAGAGACCCCAATTGTACATTAATTGCAGCAAAAGGGAGGAGATTACAAAGTGGTCCCTTATGACCTTAGAAACTTGAAAATTCCTATCTGGGCCGTGACTTTCCAAATGTTCAGTCTCTACAGTCATCTTTGACTAGGATTATGGTTCATTTTTGAACGAAAAATGGGGGCATATAAATTGAACACATTAACAGGTTCTGTAACTGATGGCTAGGACATATGCTGGTTATGCTTCAATTATGATTCACATGATGTACTAAAAATGCTTGTATACCTCTGTATGTTTTATCAGAATTAAGTACCGTGTTGGTAATGAAAGCCTTGATTTATAGGATGAGAGGAGCAAATCATGGAGAGTACAAGCAGTTTCAGTATCACCAGAGAGCTTTGAGAGTCGAAAGGCACTTCCTTCAGCCTGGCGAGGGCTGCGAGATGATGAACTTTCAAAGGAAACGGGCATTCCAGGCTGTGTTTTTGTGCATATGAGCGGCTTCATTGGTGGAAACAGCACATTGGAAGGTGCCTTGGCTATGGCTAAATCTGCTCTCAGTTTATGAAGCATGGATACGTTTGACGGCATTGGATGTAACTGAACAATTTAGGCTTAGTAGTGTTAGCTGGAAGATTTTTATGTTCTTCCTGAGGAAGAATTCTTGCTTCTAATGCCATTCCGGAGAAGTTGACACAATTGGTTGGCAACTTGGTTATTTTATAAACGTTATAGAAAGTTCAAATGGTTTAAAGACTGTAGACTTAAGTATATTAATTCAGACTTGTAGCGAGCTTTAATTAAAAACATTTTTTCTGTTGAACTTCCTATAGTCTAAGACTTAAATTTTGATGTGGTAATGTAGTAGACAATCACAACATCAAATTAAGTCGCTTGTTATACGGCATGTTAATTTTTATTTTCGGTATCCTTTACATTGGCATTTTACACAGCAATCCAAATCACAAGGTGTCTACGTTTGGTGAATTTTTTTATCCTCTTTATCCTGCATTTTTAAAAGTAATATTTCGGATTTGAAAAATCTAACAAGATTATATTTAAAATTAATTTATAAGTTCAGAGCTTATAGCTAAACTTGTACATATTCTAAATTCAAAAGTTGTGAGTTATAGAGTTAAAAAAATAAATGTAGTCTTGTCAAAAAAATATTAAACCTAAATATTATTGCTGTTTTTTTAACAGACTAATTGGTGGTATACTGGTATGTCCATTAAAATAATTGAAGTTTTTCTATCGTTTCATCCCCATTCATTCATAAATCAAAAGTCTTACTTATCTTCCCATTTCGCGATTTGAGCGGAAAGTTTTGGATTGAATTCATCATATATTTTTACAAGAAGTTGAAATGTTTAGTTTGTCATTTCTTGATAATTATCATGTCCATTCTTCTTTGCTCTTTTCGGGCCTTTAAACGATTAATCATAATTTTATGGATAATTTTTTTATTAAAATTATGTATATATACTTATAAGAGTGAGGCTACGGTACTATGCATAGTAGGGATTGGTCCGTGCTACGGCTCAATATTTGAGTTTTCAAAATTCTAACGGTCGATCCAAACCGTTCAACATGATTATAAAATGAATATGTACTTGCAAACCAAATTTTACATTTTTTCGAATTTTTTTACTATTTTTTTAGATAGGTAGAAAATCACTTGATCTGAAAATTCTGGACCATCCAAAAACAGTAATTTTCTACCTATCTAAAAAAAATAGTAAAAAAATTCGAAAAAATGTAAAATTTGGTTTGCAAGTACATATTCATTTTATAATCATGTTGAACGGTTTGGATCGACCATTAGAATTTTGAAAACTCAAATATTGAGCCGTAGTACGGACCAACCCGTGCTATGCATAGTACCGTAGCCTCTTATTAAAAATAATTAATTTAACTCATCAAACTTATCAAATAAATTTATTTTAACTTAGTTTTATTGTTAATTAATAAAATTTTATGAAATTGTCATTTAGAAAAATTCAGATAAGACAAACAAAGTATAATACATATAACAGATAAATGCAGAAAATAATAATAAAAATGACTAATTAATTGGCCGTATAAACAGAAACGAACGATTCGTAACGGTTTGGTCACCGCCAATACTTAATCAACAGATTAGTCGGGCTAAACGGCCATTTTTTACAACACTGCTGCATATACTTCGTCTTTTAATATCACATCTATAACGAGTTATAAGAATCTCGAAAAGTTAGAACAAATATTTTGCTTTATGATATAAAATCAAAATATAATAAAGTAACGATGGACACAATTTTAAATATACTGTAAGATGTGTGCAATTTTTTTTTTTCAATAATATTTGATCCATATTAAACAGCCAGCATATTTCATTAACTATTTCAGATCACGCGCAAATCTCTATATAAATCCAATGGCTGAGACGCATCCACGCAGGGACTGCTTCAATGCCCTTTATTTCCTATTACAAGACTAATCAAAATTGTAACAGAAGATATAATTTTTTCTTAAGCTTCAAGTTGAGGTCCACATCACAATGTGCTAAAGGTAATCATTTTTGCTTAGGCAGAGCATTTACTCGACATGGGATCCTATAGAGAGATTTGTCTGAACTCTGCTGGAGTGAGTGGGAGTATTCTAATTTCTTGTACTCTTTGGTGAATTCAGATCTCTTCAGTACCGTAATAGAGAATCTTTTAGAATTATTGGATCTGGACCGTTCTTTTTAACTTGACACGAATCTCATCTCAAACCGTAAAGTGAAGGAATCTTTTACAATATTGGAGATGATACTTGTCCCTCTTTGGTTGGGAAGGAAAGGTTTTAATGCTGCCCTAGGATAAGCATCGCTTTCTTGTTTTAATGCAGCCTAATTTTCAAAGAAGCAAAAGATGGGCCCAATTCAAGAAAAGGATAATCAAGTTATTTTGAACTTACATAAAAAATATTAAGAGTGAGGCTATGGTGCTATGCATAGCACCAAAGGCTAGTGTACTACGGCTTAATATGGTACTTTTTAAAATCCTAACGGTCGATCCGAACCGTTCAATGTGATATCCATATGAATATGTACTTGCAAACTAAATTTTATATTTTTTTCGAATTTTTTTACTATTTTTTTAGATAGGTAGAAAAATCAGTGTTTTCTGAAAATTCTGGACCATCAAAATTCTACCTATCTAAAAAAATAGTAAAAAAATTCAAAAAAATATAAAATTTAGTTTGCAAGTACATATTCATATGGTTATCACATTGAACGGTTCGGATCGACCGTTAGGATTTTAAAAAGTACCATATTGAGCCGTAGTACACTAGTCATCCGTGCTATGCATAGCACCATAGCCTCACTCAAATATTAATAATATACTAAAATGAAAATTATCAGGTTAAGCAAAACAGGGAAAATAAGAAAGCTTTTAAATGAGAAACTAAAAAATTCCAATATTTTAATGTATGAATGAATATAGCAAAATAGGTGGATAGATAAATAAAAAAGGGATTTAGATACATTGATTACGTGATTCTCTCCATGTTGGATATCATTGTATATGGGCCCGTGTACTTTGGATTTATATGGAGGGCTTTTTGTCGGTGGAGGTGGAGTAATATCTATCGTGGTCGTGCCCTTGTGTCAAGTTATATTTTCTTAATAATAAATTAGTTCAGAAATGGCCTCTCACAGGGATCCGTATCCTCCCAGGTACCTGATTCAAGCAAATTGAAACGGACAGCCCAGATTAATCATATCTGGACCAAACTCAATCCGGTGTCTATGGAGACTTAGGGGGTCTGTTTTGAGATTCATGTCACGTTAAAAGAACCATCCGATCGTAATTGTCTTCAGTCAGGTAACCTGAGGTGATGTGAATTCCTCTCACAGTGTCCATTCTGAGTACATAGAATAATTTTTACCGAGCTAAATTTTTTTCGGTGTTTATTTTGAATTATGAATTTATATCCTCTCAAGTACCTGATTGAGTACAATTAGGTTCCACTAACTTCTAGTTAAGCAATTGAATTTTGGTGTCTATTTAGATATAGAGAATCTGTTTTGAGATTCATGTCATATATTACATTGAATCTGATTCTTTTAAATTATAGGGATCCATTGTAAAATTTGTGTTAGATTAAAATGGACAATGCAGATCTGGATCTGAACCCGCCTATATACAAGGTCAGGTCATAAAAAAGAAATTTACAAGCAATATTGATTGGGTTATGCAAGGCCGAATCAGATTGAGTTTAGATTCTCTGAAGTAATTCAATTTTTGAGTTTAAAACCAGTCCAATCTGAGATGAAATATACTGACTCTCTTTAATATTTGTGCCAAAACAAATTGGACAATATGAATCGAAACTCAAAATTTGAGTTAACCCTAAAAAAATTTGAGTTAACTCGGGTTATATGAATGCATACCAGGTTCCGTAACTTTAAAAATGAGTAACGCAACTATTTCGGTTTCAAAAGTTTGACTACATTCGGACATACAATTCTGTTTTTTTTTTTTTTTCAAATTACAAGATTAAAAAAGAAGAAGCACATGTGAATGCATACGATCATGCAGTTTTTGAAGTATGCTTAGAGCATCTACAACGGTGATTTCTTTTAAATTGTTAATATAATTGTTGGGATGTACTACAGTTTTTAAATTAGCAAGTTTGCTTTAAAAGCAACTCTAAAAATTTCTGGAATGGAGTGATTTAGAAATAATGAATTCTTTTAATTGCTAAACTCAGTGATATGGTCCAAATTAATTGCTAAACGTTTGTAAGAATGGAGATGCTCTTATGGCTCTGCTTCTTCATCCTGTATTTAGAAAAAAAATTTAAATATCTGACAACATAAATTTAGTTAAAACTACTAATGCATAAGTTAAAAATTAAACATAGTTCAATCAAACTTTTCAGGGATAGGTGTAGGTCCAATGGGCATTGGACCTACATTTAGGTTCAATTAGCTCTAGCATCGTACGATTAACATTAAGATCTTTGCACACGAAAATTGATACATAGTTGCACGGATTTTGATGCAGAACACACGAATCTTGATGAGATCCAATGGTCATCACACCCATCGAACCAAGGTAGGTCCGATGGGCATCGGACCTACTCTGCTTCCCGTACTTAAATAGACATAATAGCATAACATAGGCAACTACAAATCTACAATCTGCCTGTGAGGACAGGTCAGATCCAGATCCGGGACCGTGTTTCATGATTCATCGCCTAAAACAAATCTGCCGACATGGAAGGATCTGTATATATTTTCTTATTCTTTTTTCGGTTTTATAAAACCAAAAAGAAAAACAAATATTCCGTCAAACCTAAGTTGACCTTCAGATTTTCCGTTTGGTCCAATCCCACAAAATGTCTGTTGACTGTTGAGATTTGCCAAAAAAAAAAAAAAAAAAAGGATAAGGAAACATGCATGCTTGTTGCTTGTGCTCCTAACTTTGTATATATTTTAATCGAAGATCCGAGTGACCGAGTGACATTTCGCCAGCACGACATTTAAAATATTACCCAACCACCCAGGCACCCACCGTTCGTTGGAATTGTCTCGATGTGCGGAGTCCTATGGAGCTTTTAATTTGGACCGTTCGTTTTGATCGGACGGATCAGATTAGATTTTGTCTGAATTGAAAAAAAAAACCAAAATTCTCCTGCCCGATAAGATATGATCTGGTCTGTTCGATCAAAACGAATGAACCAGATTAAAAGTTCTGCATGACTCTGCAGAGGATACTGGTCCCCGTTCGTTGCCCGTCAAGATTTTTTAACGGATAAACCCTTGTGTTTTTCCCAATCAGGATAAGTTTGTGGGTTTAATTAGACAACTATACTTCTAGATACTTTGCAATTTCTTAACCTCGGTTTGAGTTGATATAGAGTATGTTCACGGACATAAATAATAAAAAAATGCAAATACATGATATACTAGTTCTATGGAATTTATTAGACGATGAGTTATATTATTTATATAAACGTTTACCGGATTTATTTGTTTTTTTATTGTTTTATTTACTGTTTGATTAACATGCACAAAAATTCAGAGCGTTTTAATTTTACCAGAACTCCTAGTTACAGAAAATGTAAATGAGGCGTCATCATGAGATTTTTTTGACGAATCATCTTTGGACTACTTGATATGATTTTTTCGCTGATGTATTTTCCTTTCATGGACAAACAAAAGGGCTTCAAATGTCATCAAAAGACGAAAAGATGAAAAAGGATGCAGCAAGCATGCGGAATTGCGGAGTGAATTTGGTACTGGTGTGTTAGAGCGGTGAAGTCCGATTGTAGGGAAAGTTGGAGAGGTTGCAAAGAAAAAGAGGATTGGAAAGAAAATGAGCGTATTTTAATAATGAAAGATAAAAAAAGAAGACAAATATTTTCTGAGGTAGAAATCTTTTGTTGTAATTGTTGGGGAATCATAAAGGTCAAATAATTACGTCTTATTTAGAGATCAAACAATTACATCTCATCTAGGGGTCAAACACTTACACTCCGAAGAAGGAGAAACAGTTCTCCACCTTAACCTAAGGACCGTCTTATGCCAAAGCCGACTCATAAAACATAAATCTTAAGTGCGGAACATAATACCTGATTCTATGGATGTTACCATGGAGTAACTTGATCCTTTGAGAGATCACCAACCGTCTCTGTGAGCGCGAGACTAAACTCTAATGGCAAGAAGCCCTTCTTGTTGTTTTGTCGTATGGTCGTAGGAATAAGTCTTCCAAGACAGCAAGATATGGCCCTTGAGAAATCCTCTCCAAATTTTCTAATGAATTTTCTTCTCTATTCTTTGATGGTGGAAGAAGAAGAGAAGGCACACAGAGCTGTGTTTTTTTAAAGAGAAAAACGTATGTTCAGTTTCTGTGCTTTTCTGTGTTATCTTGCGCCTTGAGGACCAATCATTATATATAGTAACCTATGTGGTTATCTGTCAACTTGAAAAAGGTATTTTGTGCAACTGCATCAAAAACCGTGCTGTCACATCAAAATCCGTGCAGCCGCATTAATATTCGTGTGGCCCACACAATCCTCTTAAATGGCAGTTTTCTAAATTGCAAATCTCAGAATAAGTCCATCAATGATTTGATCTTTGCTAAAATTGTTCTACACATTTATGGACTACATCCTAATGAATATATTGATTGTCTATTACCTTATTTGATCACTTTAATTGACAACCATATAAGAGTCGTGTGGCTAAAATTTATCACATAAACGAAGTTGTGTAGCTGTTATATGATAAATTTTGCAGGTGCATTTTTTGGTGGTAAGGGGTCAAATAATTTGTATTAACTTTTGTAATATGATTATATAATAATCATTTACTAGCTTGTTTGTTTGTTACTTTTTTTTTTTTTTTTTTTCCATTCAATGGTCCTATATCCAAGTTCCACCAAAATTGTTATCTTCGATATCTTTCCGGGTACGGGTATCACGGGTCAAGGGTACGGGTACGGGTACGGGTTAGGCGGGTACACGGATCGGATCGGATCGGGTGGTCCGGATTTGAAATGGACCGGGTTATCACGAATTTAATGGCAAAAAACCGGATCCAGCTCTTTTCAACCCTTACCCGGGTTATCCATGGACCCGTGTCAAACCCAAACACGGTCCGGACCGGACAAGTATGGGTCACTGGCGGACCGGACAAGTAGGACCCGGTAATTTCAAAACACTAGTCACAGCAAATCACAATCCTGATTGGGACTCAACCGAGCATTGCATAAATATCCATTTCACACTTCTACCCTTCCACTCTCTCCTCTCCTCCCTCCCCTCTCTCTCTTCTCTCCCTCCCTCCTCTTAGGTTAGAAATGGAGGTTTTCTATTTCATAGTGTTCGGCGGTCTGGCGGCAGTGGTGGCGACCCTAGAGCTGAGCAAGTCGAGCAAGGATCGCGTGAATACCACCTCCGCCTTCAATTCCTTCAAGAACAATTACCTCGTTGTCTATTCTCTCATGATGGGTCCGTCTCTTTCTTCTCCCCAACCAGATCTTACCTTTTTATCTCGAATTCGATCCATTCTCTAAAAGGGATTTGGTCTGAGATTGTTTTGTTTTTAAATTTTGCATACTTTGTTTCTTTCCGTTAACAATTGGAGAGCGATTATTATACAGGACTCGTGAGATTCCTCTTACTTTTGCTCTTATGGGCTGTGATCTAGTCATCTTGTTGTCGATTTTGGCAATGTGGTAGTTGATACTCACTCGATTCGTGTCATTACCATTTGTTTTGTGGTTTTAGCTAGATCTGTGATTGTAAAACGGAGCTATTTCCAAATTACAAGCAAATTGTTCTTGCCTCGCTAATATCTTTTCTTTTTTTATATATATGTATATATAGTTTTCCTCATTAACATGTTATAACTTTTGTTTTGTAATCAGCCGGTGATTGGTTGCAAGGTCCCTATGTCTATTTCCTCTACAGACATTATGGCTTTGACAAGGGGGACATTGGCCGACTCTTTATTGCCGGATTCGGATCCTCCATGCTTTTTGGCACAATCGTTGGATCCCTTGCTGATAAACAGTAGGATCTCTTTCTGAATTGATTAAATCTGCTTTTATTTTTCTTACTTTTATATTAAAATTCTCCTATCTTTTGTATGTACAGAGGTCGAAAGAGGGCTTGCATTACCTACTGTATCACCTACATTCTTAGCTGTATCACCAAGCATTCGCCACAGTACAAGGTTCTAATGGTGGGTAGAGTTTTGGGAGGGATAGCTACTTCTCTTCTCTTTTCAGCCTTTGAGTCATGGCTAGTTGCAGAGCATAACAAGGTAATGTTTGCAATTTGTTTGTAGTTGTCCAGTCATTATTTAACCATGCAAAGATGGAGTAATGGGATCATATTTCATTTGTTGACCTCGTATCGGTAATCATATATAACTTTCGCTTGGACACTAATTGACTTGAATGTGACCTGAATATTCATTGACCAAAAGAATAATAATGGTCTAGGTAGGTTTTGCTTATTATTTTCCATTATGTTCTTTAAATATCTAAACATTTATATAATAGCCCAGTGGATATTCTTCTCTTGCTTTAAATTCCATTTATAGAATCTTATTTATCTACCTGCCTTGTTCTTTTCTGATTATGCTGTACTTTTATTGTTTGATTGGTTACAAGATAACTTTGTTTGTTATCAAAACTAGTGAAGTGCTTTTGATACAAATTATGTATAAATAATACGCATGTGCTTATGTTTTTACAGAGAAGCTTTGACCCACAGTGGCTGTCATTGACTTTCTCCAAGGCCATATTTCTTGGCAACGGGCTTGTTGCAATCATTTCTGGACTGTTTGCAAATCTACTAACCGACAATCTAGGGTTTGGTCCGGTTGCTCCATTTGATGCTGCCGCATGCTTTCTGGCCATAGGCATGGTCGTTATTCTGTCATCATGGTCTGAGAACTATGGGGATCCATCTGAGAACAAGGACTTGATGTCTCAATTCAAAGTTGCCGCAATTGCCATTGCTTCTGGTAAAACTCCAAACAAACTTTTAATTCCAATTTCTCCTTAACCATGACCTCGGCATTATTAAATCTCCCCCCAACCTCTTAAGCTATCCTTTGTCAGACTTGATGTTCTCCTTCCACTCTATATTTCATTACACCAAATAAACTCTGGATTAAACAATTTTTTTTGCATAAGCTCTTAGCATCAATGGGCTCCTAAATCCTAATACATCGTTCAGATATGATCCATAATTGCTGTTTTTATGTGAATTATTTCAGATGAAAAGATTGCTCTTCTGGGTGCTATCCAATCACTGTTTGAAGGCTCCATGTATACCTTCGTCTTTCTGTGGACCCCGGCTCTGAGCCCCAATGAAGAAGACATCCCTCATGGGTTCATATTTGCTACTTTTATGCTATCTTCTATGCTGGGTAGCTCCATTGCATCTAGACTGATGGCACGACCGACCCTCAAAGTAGAGAGCTACATGCAAATTGTGTTTGCAATCTCTGCCTTCACTCTCCTCCTCCCTGTCATCACCAATGTAAGGCACTTGTGTATTTATGAATATTGTGTTCTTTCATGAATAAGAAGTTCAAAATAGAATTGCTGTCTGATTTGGGAAATATGAATTGGATACAGGAGCTCTATTTTTTTTTTTTTTGAACTGAGATAACAATTAGTTGTTGTTCCCAGACTAAAATGTTTTGTGTTATTCTTAATCATGATTAAGTTACAGCGATCCTTCATTGTTTCTGGTTTAACCAGTCATTGCAATCGGTCACAAGATACATTCCAAATGAAGATGGAACTAGGTTTAGAAAAATGGACTGAAACAGTCCCAGACCAGTTTCCAGCTTTTGTTCACAAGCATCATTTCCAGAATTGAAAGAGAAGGACATACTTCTAAGTTCTAACAAGAAGAAACTAACAAATGGTCATTATCCTAAAACTTGAATAACTTATGATCTAAAACTTAATTTCAAAACCTTGGCAGCTTCTGCCAACTTATAAAAAAAAAACTTAATATCAAAATTGAACAGTTAGATGTGATTAACATCAAAAGCATGTAAAAATTCAGTGATGTAGACAATTTCTAGGTGTTGATTTTTCAATCTCTTTCTTCCCATCAACACAGTTGAAATGCTTTGATTTTATATGTGCATGTAGAGAAGGTAATATAGATCACATCTAGCTGTTTTATTGTGTTATTTGAGTTATGAAACTTTTGCTATTATTTAAAAAGTGGTGGCATGAAAAATGGACACATTTGAATGCTCATTCTTTTGCTTTGACATGTGAAACAGTTCTTTTTCGTAACATCTGGGGAGAAAGGTGGCAGCATGTCATTTGGCGGATGCATCCAGTTGATGGGATTTTGCACATTTGAGGCATGTGTGGGTCTATTTTGGCCATCTATCATGAAAATGAGATCACAGTACATCCCAGAGGAGGCAAGGAGCACAATTATGAACTTCTTCAGGATTCCCTTGAATATCTTTGTCTGTGTTGTGCTTTACAATGTGAGTTTAAATTATCTTTATCTATAGAATTTTTTTTATAAACCGTAATTAAAATTTTGTTTTTTACGAAACCAACATGATTACTTTTTTTTTTACAAAAATCATAAGAACTGAAATGCCATTTCGGTCCGAAATTTTTTTTTTATTCCGGCCCGAAATGGCATTTCGGTCCGGACCCCTTTTTGGATTTTCTGTGGTACTTTTTCACAAGTTTTCGTATGAGCCGCCGTAGAAAATCCAAAAAGGGGACCGGACCGAAATGACATTTCGGTTCTTAAAGTAATCATGTTGGTTTCGTAAAAATATTTTTTTTAATTATGGTTTATAAAAAAAATTCTTATCTATATGCCAATTTGCTTGGTACTTGTGTCTAATTGAAGTGAGTGAAAGCTGAATTGTGCATTCTGTTTTGCTTTTTCAGGTGAACGCCTTCCCAATCACTGTTATGTTTGGGATGTGTTCCATTTTCCTCTTTATGGCGGCTATATTACAAAGGCGTCTCATGTCAGTTGCTGAGAGCCACAAAGCATTAAGTAAGCTCAGTCATATCTCATATGCTGAAAGCTAAATTTGTTTGAAGATGCAGTACTATTTTTCTTTGATCTTATGGGTAAAGTTGCATGGTTGTGTTTTGGCAGAGGGGGAAGATTGGACTGCTATGCGAGAAGTTGGAGGGGAAGAGGAGCCGTTGACTGCATAAATCAGCAAGTGAAGATATCGCAAGCTTTTGACTAACAATGTCAATCTCACCAATTGAGCAATTGGTTTACGAGCTAGTAGGTAATATAGTATCTAGTTGATTCCCCTTTTCTTTTGAGATCAATAGGGAGTTTGAAAGGTTGTCACATCCAGGCTCGTCAAGCTAGCCAGGGTTATTATTCTTTCTATTAGTATTTCCTCCATCATTTTTTCTTATTTTGTTTTCCTTTTTTTTTCATCCCTTTTCTTTTTGTTCTCTATCATTCTAGTTTTGTTAAATACTTCTTTTTCACTATGTAATGAGGTGCTGCAGAATGTTGCTGACTTGATAGTATTCATTCTTCATCTATTGCAAATGTTTATTTGTGAGCTATTTTGTTAACACCAATCTGGTTTGTACATACCCAACTTTTAAGAGTTGAATGGATGATCCTTATAGACATGCTAGTTCCAAATTTTGGATTTCAAAGCTTCAATCTGTGATGGTACTTATTCAACCTGATTAACTACAATAGTTTCAACACCTTCAGCCTTTTTTGAGTAAATATTCTGTATTATTTGTATTTGCATTATTTTTTTCATCTGATAGTGTAGTTGAAAAAAAATTACATTTCACTCATTGAATGTTAGTTTACTGTTTGATATGTATTTTTTTTCTTTTGTATAGTTGATATATATTTTATACTTTCAAGATAAAAATGTGTATAGAACTCGATGCGGTATTCATATGTTGCTTTATATTAGACAAGCAGCATGTTGATACCGTTGCAGGATTGCTGTTAGAATTTTTTTATATTTTTTTTTTGCATCCAAAACGCCGTAGGCAAATTCCATTCAACCAACAAAATTCATTACATACCATCACATTCTAAATAAAGGAAAACTATATCCCAAAGAATCAGCCATCTCAACGTGGCTTTGAGGTACATAGAAAATTCTTTTGCTGCGCGCCGACCCACATCAATTGGGGGTTGCAATTGTGTGACAGCATTTGAAAGGGTGCTTTTGTAAGTACAGGAGCAGGAGAGGCGCTCCGTACCAGTAATCACTGTACCAGTCATCACCGTACCTTTAGAAAATTAGGTTCTGAGGTAGGAACTATATACTCTCCCGATCTTCTGAAATTGACACTCGGCCTTAACACCACAACCAGACAACCTGTCGTTAACGGCAGATACAAAATTAAATATGGGCCATAGGTTTTCCCATGGGGGAAAGTTTGTACCAGTCAACTTTTTGCCTTTATGCCTCTCTCCCTTGAATAGGGGTGGTAAAATCAGATCAAATCATGGCTTGTATAACAACAAATGAAGGATATCCAGGCAACCAATTGATTACAAGGATGAGCACATCAAGAGGTGGAACTGATTTATTGCCGTTTGCCAAATGCAGTATCCATCATTAGGGACCAAAATATGAATTCAAATTAGTGATGTACATAGAGTGAAGAATGTGAACTTAAAATTTATTACTTTATCAGATAAATGTTTAGATACATGACTGTGCGCAGTATAGGATCACTGCATGGTAAACAATGAACTTGATGAATAATAAAATAAAAAATGATCAGATAACATTAATGGCTAGCTATTCCAATCAAAGATAATGATTTTCAAACTATACAAATTCATTAGAAATTGACCCGTTTGGCTTTAGCACAAGCAGTCTCCAAATCACCAAGGAAAAACAGGAGGCGATCAGAAATAGCTGATCCCTCTTCCTGCTGGGACATCTCTTTCCCATTTTTGTTTTGGCACGACCCGAGGTACCGTTCAATTTTACCTTGGTGGATAAGATAATAGTCATTTCCTTCTTTGATGATTTTCAGACTCCTGAAATAAGGAGAGAGGATTTCAATTTCTTCCTGCATTAATTGTTGCAATGACTTCATTTTGGTTATTATAACCAGGTTTTACTCTAAATAATTCATTGAAAAATCTCAAAACAAAAGACATGCTTAATTGGTGCTTACTAAAGTTAGTACTACACTACAAATTGAGACTTCATAAAGACATGCTTATTTATGACTTACAATCCATAGCGATCACATCGGTGTTGTACTGTATAGACATCCTTCCATGTTTGGGGCTCTGTTGGGGCATAGAACTCAGCCGAGACTTGTCCCCATCTCTCCTTAAATAGGTTGTACCAGAATGATTCGTCAGATGTCAAAGCCCTCCATCTCCTGGAGACTATTTTTGTTCACAAAGGATTTATTCGCCAACTATTATTATATCGAAAAAGTAATTTTTATTGATTGGGTTTTAGGGGTGTAAACACAATGAATTCAAAACACATACTGATAAAATCATATATGTATCCACATTTCTTTGAGCAAATACAAATACAAATACAGATATTAGATGGTAATCAAAACTTAAAACCAAATACGGATTTGAACCGACTAATTAACGGATAACAAATATGAAAGTATAAAAATATTCAATATTTATAGTCAACTTGTCTGTAAAGTATGAGAACATCTCAACAGAAAGGGGAAAAAAATCTAGAATTTTAAATACACAACTAGAAATTCAAATAATTCGGATGTGCGTATTTTTTAAGGAACTATAAATTATCCATATCCGTATCAGAGTATGGATATGAATAATTTCTCTATGCGGGTTTGTACATTTACACACCTTGTCTCCTTTATTTTTATTAGCAAGATAAGGGTGAATTTGATCACCCATTGGTCAGAATTTATGATAATTTTGGCTTAGCTGTACTTAATTGAGCATGGCACCTAATTTTGGTCTGACCAATCAATTATATTCTATTTTACATTCTTAACAACAAAATTTCATTTCTTTTCTTTCAAGTTCATTTGGGGGAAGAAATTTTAAAAACGAAGTTATATGATTCTATCTGTAGTAGCCAATTGAGAATTTGCATGATCAGAGAAAAAGCTTTAAAAATGTTCTCTATGATCAGAAATCAAAACATAAACTCTTCTTTTAATACATGGGTGCAGCCTTACAATTTTGCACTCAAATTTGTTGATTAAACTGAAGACAAAAGTAAAAACAATGAAATGAAAAAAAAAAAAACTCTGATTTCAAAAAGAGTTTTTTCAAAGAGAGAGAAAGAGAGAGAGAGATCCAGACCTTGATTAGCAGTTGCAAGACTTCGGTAATCCAATAGATGAAAAATCCTAACAGAGATCTCAATTGGCAAACTCTGCATCTTGTTGGAATTGAAAATTTTCTACTGATTGATTCAGGAATTGCGAGAAGGGAGAGATAAGTAGAAAACAAGGAAATGATTAGTTTTGGTCTAAAGAAGCCAACCTGAGTCCTGAGATGAAGAGTTGAGACTTGAGAAAGTGCCAGGTGCAACCCACAAAGGCTGTAAAATGTAACGATGCCTCACCTGTACAGCTGGACCATGTGCACTTAAATCTCACCATTTCTTAAAATCAGATCTACCCGGGAAGGACTTTGGGTTAATTAGTTCGTTAGGCGGCAGTTTATTTATTACAAGACGCTTGTTGATTGCTAAGTATTATTTACTTAATAAATATAAAATTCAAATTAAATCTCTGAAACAATAATTAAATAAATTTTGAAATTTAGAATGACTGAGATAAAAAAAAATTTGGTAATTATTAATTTTGTAAAAAAAAAAAACAAAAAAAATAAGATACGAATATAAAAGTTCAACCCTTCGAAAATTAAGATATAAAAGTCAGAACCTTGAAAAGAAAAATATTAAAGTCCTGTCCTTTGAAGATAGGGATTTAGGAGTTCGACCAATCTTTCAAAAATAAAAAATCGAAATTTCGTTTCTTCATTTTTTTCTCAAAAAAATTGAGCTTACGATCAGATTTCAAAAGATTTCCTTCTTATGGCCAGATAATAAACCAGCAACTTATTAAATTTTTTCTTATTTGTTTCAGAAAAAAAAAAAGTAACTAGGATCGAAATTTCTTATTCTGACCTTTCTATATCTCAAAATATATCTAACATTTTTAAAAAATTTAATTTGGAATTTATGCTTGTTAAATAAAAATATTCGGCTGCTTATTGTGCCCAAATAAGAATTGAATGAGAGATGGAAAGTTACAAAACGTTACTAGACACATTTCAGAAACCAAGTTCTATAAAATTGAGAACATCGTTGCTTTAATCCTTCCTATCGTTTGGTTGGCTACAAACCTTTTTCTTTTTTCTATTTTCTTCCATTACAGTTTAATTTGGAAAATAACACAACTAAAGCATTTGAATATTTTTTTTTTTTGAGTAAAGTTGGAGATCAAGCCATCCAACTATTTAATACCCTTGTTATTACAATAAAAGATTTCTCCCATCCGGATTTCGAACTCATGACCTCTTACATAGAGACCATGTGCATTTGCCACTAGATCAAAAGTTGGTTCTTTAAAGCATTTGAATATTACAAGAGATTAACAAGGACACCTCCAATAATCTTAACCTTCTATTAAGATTCAAGCAAACAAGATTATTTTATGTACATTTTTTTTCTCATCTTTCCTTCCATTACTCGCTACCCTCCATCCGAAGTCCAAACAGGGTGGTGTAAAGGAATTGCTCAAGGGACTGTACAGTCAGTATATATAGTTTATCTTCAATATAGCAATTATCATAAAACAAGAACCTTATGGAACCAGAAACAATTTTCTTAGGTTCACCGCCTCTTCAATAGTAAAGATTCGCTAAAGAGAAACAACTGGACGATCCAACTGGTGGGTCCGGATCCCCTAAAGTAACCCAATCTTTGGATTTTGAATCGAGACCGTCCGATTCGAATTCGTCACTCGGGATCGTCTTGGGATTCAAATTTGTCGTCAGGATGTGTGCGCTCACTTCAGAGAAGAATTTTCACGGATTCGAATCGGACGTTCCCGATCTAAAACCCAAAAGTTGGGTTACTTCCCTGGATTCGAATTCCGATCCAACTCTGGTAACAAAAATATCTGTCATCTTGTCTTAGATCATAGTCTCATAGATACATACATGTATGCATTAACAAACATTATATTGTGCACCCTAAGTCCCTAACCAATATGTATAACATTATTGTTAATTCAACCTAATTTGTACAAAATACTTTCCGAACATCAGCAGAACAAGTTCTTAGTTTTTTTGCGCTGATGCTATTAGATATGGGTATTTTGCCAAATTCATTCGAGTATTTGATCACGATGAATCCAAATCCAGTTGACTATTGAACCGATTTTCAAGATTCAGAAAACTAATCCAATAGTTGAGTCATCACATGATCTGAATTCTCTCTTCCATTACATTCCAAAACTGGCAATTGAAATAGCTCTCAGATCAGAGATCATTCCAAGTGTCTGGCCTAAATCAAATCACATATAAAACATGTGGCTCTCCAGTTATGTCAGTAAGAAGCCCAATTTTTCCATCATAACCCCGAAAAAGAACATATTGTAGTTAGCATCTCTTACTCCTAAACAAGAGCAACCCTTTCCAATAGATATTATTTCAAGTAAAATTAAAATACTGACAGAAGTAAATTAGCAATGGCAAATCAGTTAATATTTATTGCAAAACTTTTGTTTCTAGTTGCTTATTTCTTTAATTACTCAATCTGATCATACTATTATGTAAAACAAAGCTAATATTTGTGTGAAAAAAAAGCAGCTATTACCAAACATGGAAGGAAGAAAAAATAAATAAACTCAGAATATAAAAAAGTAACCTTAATTCTTAATATCTCTATTTTCCTATTCCTCATAAATAAAAAGAGAAAACATAAACAGTAGGAGTTTATTACACAGCATAACCATTTCAACCCTAACAATATAAAAAAAGTCTCCCAGCCAAACCCGAACCCAATACCAGGTACCTTGTATCTCAAAATTCTTTTTTGATAGAAAACCCTTATGCTTGTATCTCAAATTGGCACATATCTCTTCATTACCTGACGACCAGCGACCGCACCAGCAGCCATCAACCCGCCAAGTGCACCGGCAACTGCCGCGGATCGGACCCCACCAGCTGCCCTAAAAGCCGTACCAGTACCGAGACCCGCAACCACTGTGTTAATCCAATCATCAGTACCTCTCAATTCAACCATACCACTCTCCATACCAGCAAACAGCAACCCAATCACCCCCATCCTATTGCCAAATCTCCTCCCATCTTGACCGCACGAATTCAGGATCCGGTTGGTACGGATCTTGAACGAGTCTCCAGGCTCGGCGGCAATGGTGGCCCGACGGAATCCCACAGAAGCTCCGGCGACGGAGCCACCGAGGTAGCCAAGACCAGTGTAGTAAGTGAGGTTCTCACCCCAAGAGCGGCGCTGAGCGCGGGATTCTTCTTCAAAGAGAAACTCAGGGGAGGTGGGTAAATCATAGAGGGTTCGGTAAGGTATGTTTAGATCCTGGTACGGGTTGTACTGGCGGCGGCCCGAATCCTCGTCGTGATTGGCGCTGTTATTGCCGGACTGAAAAGTGTTCGGGCCCGCCATAGGAGGGGACGTGATCAAAGCTTGGAATATGGGTTAGGGTTTTGAAGATTGTTTGATTTGTTTGCTGTCGGTGGGAAAAACAGGTAAATAACTGAGAAGAGACGGCGCGGATTTACAAAAAAAAAAAAAAAAAAAAAGAAGGAGAATTTTACATATATCCTACGAAAACTTTAAAATTACTCACTTCCCTTCTAAAATTTATAATATCATATTCATCTAAATTCTAAAAACTCACACATTTACAAAATTTATTGTAAAACTCATTCTAAGAAAATTTCACATCCATCGTCGTTATTGACTGTGGAAAGAGACTACCATTAAGAGAATGACAAATGAAGTTAGATTCATCAGTTTACATTGATAGATCAATGTTGTAAAAAACATTCGTTTAGCCCGACTAATTGGCTGATTAGTCAGTGGCAGTCACCAAACTGTTACGAATAGATTTTTAGAAAGATTGTTTGCGGTTAAAACTGACTAATTGGCCGATTTGTTCGATTAATCGCCCGCTTTCTGTTTTAACAGCCTGATTAATGGTCCGTTTTTCATTTATACGACTGATTAGTTGGTCATTTTGATGATTATTTTTTTCTCTGCATTTATTCATTATATGTACTATACTTTGTCTTGTCCTATTTAGATCTTTTCTAAATGACAATTTTATGAAACTTTATTAATTAACAAGGAAAGGAAATTAAGTTAAAATAACTTTATTTGATAAATTTGATAAGTTTAATTACTTATTTTTAATAAATTATGTTTTACGAGTATATGCACATAATTTTAATGAAACGCAAAATTGCTCACAAAATTCCGATTAATCGGCCAAATTAAGTTAAAATAACTTTATTTGATAATTTTGATAAATTTAATTACTTATTTTTAATAAATTATGATTTACGAGTATATGCACATAATTTTAATTAAACGCAAAATGTCTCACAAAATTTCGATTAATCGGTCACATACTGATTAATATATTAAAGAGTTGAAGGGCAATATAATATATTAAAGAGTTCGAGAAGAAATAAGAAATTGAAGTAAATTAACCAAATTTTAAATGTGTCACTTGAGTCTTAAATTATCACCAATTCATCATTTTTATCCTTTAAGATTTTTTATTTATAACAAGTTAGTCCTATTAGTATCACCCGTCAAAATAAAAATAAAGATTCGCGTTCAACTGCTAAATAATTCATCAGTCCAACTCATTTCAACAGCTGAGTTATTCAGCAGTCCTGGTATTAAAGGAAATTTGATGAGATTGATGAAATGGGTTTAATTTTTTTTTAATGCCACCTATTAAAAAATCGGCAAACGCTGACTCTAAAGAAAGGACTTTCATAAAAAACCGTTTTTTTTTTCTCTTATTACAAAAGGCTGGGTTCGTCGGCTTATTAACAAGTATGATATATGATTCAAATTTTTTAGGGCTTACATTTGTTGATAATATATTGAATTGATAATTATGACAATAGTAAAAGAATAATTTCGTAATTTTAAATTCAACTTCTGGAACAACATTTATATCGTACATATTAAAATAATTAAATTTGACGCATACTATTAATAAAAAACTTGAAATTTTTAACTGTCTACATTTAACGACTATGATGAAATAACAAGCAACATTCAATTTGTATAAAATTCTATACACATCTAATTTGTGACCGACAATGTCTATATATAATTTATTTTTAAGTTTTGAAATTCTCTTAGCGAGATTTGTAAAGGATCTCAACCCTTAAAAAAACAATTATATGTGATTTAACAAACTATAGGATTCGATATGACCTTCTTAAATAGTTTCATAATTAGACTACATCCGTTATCAGGTCAAGAAAACAAGGCCCAGAAATATTGTTGAAAACGTTGGGGCTCCTTTTCAATTGAACTTAACCAAGATTGTCTATGATCCCTTTTTTGACATGATTTGGTCCAATCAAAGAGACCGCGACCTATTACACAAAACTGTTCCCTTACCAGAAGATAACAAAACAGTGATCCCTACATATTGGAAGTATCAAGAAACATGTCTAATTTACTCATAACGTTCTTAAGAAAAATATTAGGAAACATACTAACACTTCTATATTATTTAACTAGCTTGATATAAAAAAAATTAAAAAGTTATGGATAATTAAGCTATATCCCAAATTAAAGAAAAATATTAATACCAGCAAAAGAGAGAGCCCAAAAAATGAAGGGACAATAGGAAAACACAAATCAACGAGCCTCCCATCCAAGTTTCAAAATCTTGGGAGCAAGAGGTAACCCACAAATGCAAATTCTTATGCTTCAATTCCCATGGGCTTTCCTTCGGACGTAGCAAAGCCTGATGGGGTCGGTGGATCGACATCCATAGATGCACTTGGTCTAGGAGGTGACATAGGCTGAACCTCTACATCTGGATATGCAGCTTTAAACCTTGCCCTTAGACCTTCATCTACTAATCTCACACCATTCAACTGATTTCCGAGAGAAAGCCACCTATATACATAGTCATAGAGAACAAATAATTTAAAAATAAAAAAAATGAAGTATGAATAAAAGTATAATATTTTCACCTATCAATCGTAAATAAAAATTATGTTATGCGTACCCTGCTTGTGTGTTGTGCATCCTAGCAAACAATTCTAGCTTCCTTGTCCTTGGGCTTATCCTCTCCAGCAACGGGTACATCTGAAATTTTAAAAACGGAAAATAACTAAGTCAAGACAGATCTACTCAATTAGTACAATTTTTCATTTCGTTCATTATAAACTTAACATACCTCATCGGGCTTTCTGCTTGTTTCACGAACTTCAGCTACAATAACATCAGTGTCAATATTCCTATTCACCTCAGGATTGCCCTTTATACCCACAAGGCAGTGCTCTTTGCTGTGGTTCAGCCAGTGACCAGTCCGACCTGTTCGAATGATGCGCTGTAGCTGATTTGTCTTCACCCAAATGATTTCCTCGACTCGTTTGTATCCCCACGCCTCCAAACTGGAACCCACAAAAAATATTAAGTATGAGAAAGCTTATGGATAAAAATACCATCCATTTAAAATGATATACTCACCAATCACGGCCAAGCTCCATAGCACGCCCAGTGACCCAAAGAAAAATCAGGCCATCAGTTTGTAATGCTGGGACATTGAGGTTTCTCATCTCATCGTCAGCCATGGTACCATAAGGCAGTTCCATGTGGATATCCCATGGTGGGTCTGCCATGATAACCCCAAATTGACCCAATATGTCCATCCGGAAGGATCGGATGTCACAATTTATCCACTGGGGCTCACCAAGCTCAACCTCCGAGCAATACTCGGCACGTTGTTGTTTCATTGGCCGAGGAGGTGCAAGATTGCCAGATCCCATTATAATTGGAGTTATGTCAGTTGACTGGTCAAGCTCATAATGTACATACTTGCATGTCTGCAAAGTTTTTGAATTTATTGTTTAAATATATATATATATAAAATATAAAGTTACTATAAAATCAATGGTTAATAAATGAGCTTGACCTTTGTGTGTCGGCAGGTATCCAGAAAAGAACAATCACCTAAGTTTGTATCAGTGTGCGGAGCAATGATCCGTCGAAAATGCACCTGTTAAAAAAGTAAAGAGTGATTATGTTAATTTAATGCTCTGAGACATATCAAATACTATTTTTTTAACTCTAAAAATGTAAATGCAGTAGAATTTTTTTCTAATTTCTAGTATAATATCGTTATCATACTAGCCTTGTCACATGCGACGAAAGAACCACTTTGGCGCCGGCAGTCCTCTTTGGTCAGATTAGAGCAGTATTCCTTGAGCTGTGACCCACCCTTGGTCTTAAACTGAGCAAATAGGTGAAATCAACATTAGACTCCAACAGCAAACCTCAATAGATAAAACATAAAACAAAATAAAAACAGCCACTTGATGAGTCAATCTAAAAAGAAAACACCTCAGAATCAAACCTTTGCAGCAACAGCTGTCTCTTTGGCAGTAGGTCGGTGAATGAGGTCCAAAAGTTCTTCTCCAGTTTTACTTTGTTGCTTCTCCTTGTAAGTCTTCTTGTTAAGAAGCATCTCTAGATCCTTCAAATCATCTTCTTCAGTTCTTGGTTCATTGGAGCCACCACTATTAGCCCCACCCGGCCTGACAATTGGTCTTGAAAGTGGGGTCATGCCCATTAACCCGGGTACCCTGGGGCTACTTCGGTTCATACCAGAGAACATTGGAGACATCATATGTGGGGTTTGGGAACCCATCCATATTTCACTCTGTGATTGCTTTGGTGTCATTGTAACTCCTGTTATACTAGTGTCCTGACCTGAATTCGAGTTATCCGCATCCAATTCCACCTCATTGCAACTATTACGATTAGATGTTTCAGGTAATTCTTTCAAGAGCCTACTTCTATCAATGCCCCAGACCATTATAATGGGTCGATCACCTCCAAGTGAGAGTTCCTCGAACTGGATACTTCCATTCTCCTCTCCAATTCTCCTGAGAGCCATCTCCACTGCTTGAACAGATCCACCCAACCTGTTCGAAAGCTCTGCCAGTGCAGCTCTCTCCGTAGGGCCCACTGATGACTGGTCGTTCTCCAGCCGCCGTAGAAGAGCTGCCGAGTCAATCTCAGTGAAAGGGACAGACTCGAGGAGGCAAACTGCCACCATTGTTCGAACAACGGATAAACAATCGGTGGAATTAGAAGGGGATGGAGCAGGTGGCAGCAGCGTTTTATTAGGGTTTATGGGAGAGTGGTTTGAGGGAGAGAAGCAAAGGGGCCGTGTGGGAAAGGGTTTAGGGTTAGGATTCGGTGTGGGGGTAGGAATGAAAGGACGGTGGTTGAAGGCGGAGATAACGCTGAGAGAGAGGTCGAGAGAGGGGATAAGGTCGGGGTAGAGCGGGTGAAGAGAGGAAATCAGGTCCATTTGAGCCTGACGCCTGGCGGAAATGGAGTCCTCTAATTTCTGGCGGAGTTCTTTCACGGTGGAGATTTCATCGGTGCCGGCAGCGCCTCCGCCGTCAGCGGTGGTTATCGCTGGTTGCTGTTCCATGAGATCACTCTCTGCTGAAGTGCTGAGCGGAGCACCTTCTTTTCTTTTCTCTTGTTTTCTTGTTCTTTAAAAAAAAATAAAAAAAAAAAAATAAAAGCCTATGAGAATGGCCATTGACCAATCTAATTTACATAGGCCTTAATTGGGCCATTTTCAGGCCCAACTCTTTTAGTTCCTAACAAGGCAATGACCGACTAGGTTCCAGACTCCAGATTACTCTTCCCCTAAATATATATAGGCCGCTTCATTAAATCGAACCATCGCGAATAAAGTTACTCGCAGGTTTCTTCCATCTCCGAAGAGAAAAATAACAAGGTATCCGTGTTTTCTAGGGTTAGGGTTTTTTGTGTTGTTCCGTATTCGCCGACATATATCCTCATCCTTTTTCCGAATCAATTTCTTATTGATTTAGGGTCCGGAAAAGATGAAGCCAGTTTTTTGTGGGAATTTGGATTATGATGTTCGCTATTCCGAGATTGAGCGCGCGTTCTCCAAATATGGAAAGATTGAGCGCATCGATATGAAGTCTGGTAAGTCGATTCTTTCTTATTGTCTACATCTTTTCGTTAGAAGTTAGGTATGGAATAATTATTTGCATTGATGGAGCCAATATATTATTCATAGCAACTTATGATAAGTTTCTTGTCGCATGTAATTTAGGGATCCCTTTAGATTTTAGTTTAGACTGACTCTCTGTACATGGCAATTTGTACTTGGTTTTGGAGAGCTGTTTTAGGTTTGGGTCAGGTGGGTTGGAATATGGATCATCTTTTTGTTTTTTGTTTTTTTGAAAAACTTGGTTTGGAAGTGGTGTGACTTCTTCTTTCTGGTCAGGTAAGCTTGCATTGATAGGTTCAGTAGATCGGCAGTTGGGTTTATCAGGGCTTCGGGTCACTCGTGTTCAGTTGAATTTGAGGTACCAATTTGGTTGGAATTGTTTCTGGTTTGGGGTTCATAACTACATATTCTGGCAATAGTAGGGTAGGTTTTCTGGGTTCGTCAAATATGTAAGATCAATTGCTTTGTAAAACTATTATGATTGGTTTAAGGTTGACAGGATAATCAAGTGATGTCAATGTCATTCCTTCATAGTGATGTAAATTATAAAGACAGTTTATATTTAAAAAGTTTGCTATGGCGCAGGAACCACCCATGTAAAATAGAGCTCAATCAGGGCTCCCCAACTGTTTTGGTATACATTTTACATGGATTGAACTTAACCAATGCCACATCAGCTTTTTCTATTTTGCACTCGGTTGTATTCTTCTCATGGTCTCCTCTTATGCCCACACTAATTCCATGGTCAATCAAAGGGCCCTTGTCTTCATGCAATGTGCCATCTCACATCATGCCATGAATAACACTATCATGCCATGCCTAGTGAGACAATGACATCACATGCCATTAGATACCTCCTGTTCTGCTCGTTGTAATATTAGAGTGCTTCCATCATGACATTGATGCTGACTTGTTCTATCCTGTCATGATGCCTGAGCTCCCATGCCATGCTGTTTTCAGGCCAATGAGTTGAGTCTTGGCATGCCACTTTGCAGAAACGCATTTTGAGTAACAAATCAGGGTTTGTTGAACTATCACATGCCAACTTGCCATCCTTGCCATGCAATGTTCAGAATAATTGTTTGATGAACAAGGTTCACAGCACCATCTGTTGCCCAACCTTTGCCATCATGTCATACTTGCTGAAATCAACGTGCTGTTTCATTCTTCTAACATGTGTCGTATGTTTGCTCAATTAATGAATGGTGAAGCATGTCCAGAAACATCTTGTTTACTTTGGTTTTACCTGAAACAACACACTGATACGTAGTGGGGACTTCTATCTATTCACTTTAAATGTTCTCCAGACTGTTACTGACAAGGCAGGTGCAGTACCTTTTCTTGATATTCCAGCAATTCTAAAAGAGTAAAAAAAAAGAGTTCTATGAATTTGTTGACCTTTTTTTTTGTCATTAATTGCCACTTCTCTTTCCCTGGCTATATGCATGTCTTTCCTTCATCTGTTGTGCCTAACAATATAACTTACTTTTTTATAGGGTATGCGTTTGTGTATTTTTTTGATGAACGAGATGCTGATGATGCTATAAGAGCACTTGATAACACGCCTTTTGGCTATGGCAGGCGCAGACTAACCGTTGAATGGTCAAAGGTGACTATTGACTCTCCTTTTAACCCTTAAATGTCAACTGTGGAATTTTGATGGATGACTTGTTGAAATTTTGTGGTTATATCAGCAAGGAGAAAGAGGCCCCGGCCGTGACAAGCCGCCAGCAAACACAAGGCCAACCAAAACCCTGTTTGTGATTCACTTTGACCCAGTAAACACAAGGGTCCGTGATGTTGAGAAGCATTTTGAGCCATATGGGAAGGTTTTGAATGTGCGAATCAGACGAAACTTTGCATTTGTTCAGTTTGAGACTCAAGAGGATGCCACCAAGGCACTGGAAAGCACTCACAACAGGTTCTTAAAACTAATCTTCTTTTGTTGGCTTTTTGAATTCAAAACTGTTTTGTTTGAGCTGCTCTCTGTTAATTGTTCACATACATCCATCTTATTTGTACTGTAAATGCACTTTCCATAACCAACCTCTTGTTAAATTGATGTTCGAATCTTGAGGTCCAAATTCTGTAATATGTTCTATTATTAATCAATGCACCAAGAAAGATAGTAGGAAAATTTACCTAATCAAACTTTGACCTGATAATGGTGTGGTGGTGTTCGTATTTTACAGCAAACTGCTTGACAGAATAGTGTCAGTGGAGTATGCGTTCAGAGATGATGGTGAACCAGGGGACAAGTATGACAGCCCTAGAAGAGGTGCTGGTGGATATGGGGGGCAGTATGATGATCCATATCGCCGCTCAATCAGCCCAGATTACCGCCGGCCTCGGGCCAGTCCTGATTATGGAAAGCGCAGGAGCCCTGTGTATGACCGCTATGCTGCGCACTCAGCCTATGATCATCAAAGGAGTCCTGAATATGGTTATAGGAGTCCTGGTTATGGCCATGGTCGTTACAGGAGGTAAAAGTTGCATAATATTTGCTCCAGATCATTATGGTCTTTTAGTTTTTGGTATATGGCTAATATATATATTTTTACTCTAAATACTCAGTCGAAGCCCAGTCAGAAGATCATCCAGGAATTGAAGATGGTGTCTTTTCATGCATCTTGGGGGACTGATGGAGGCAGCTTGTCTCAACCTCTTGATGATTTCTTTTTAATTTTTAGATGATGAGTAGTGACTTTGTAATAGGGATCTTGTAGTTTCTTGTGGTTTGTTAGCTACTGTTGCAGTGCATGTCATATTTGTGGTATCATGATTTGAGTTGCATATTATTATTGCGATATCTGCTCATCTTCACAATTTGCAGTGTTATGTATTGCAAGAGGTCTGCTATTTTTCTTTACTGATTTTTATTCAAACAGTTTAAACAGTTTAAATAGGAGTTGGTTTAATTCCGGCTTATCTAATGTTGGTTTAATTGTTGTCATTTTTGTATCTAGGTTTAGGAATGATGATAGAGTCGGAAAAAAAAATATATCATTGCGTGACTCGTTATCTCTAGCAAAAATTTTCTGATTGAGCTCTTTGGGACAACTCGAATGCTGTCAAATGTTTAGGCTAACAAGTAACAACCCGGTTGAAATAACTTGAATCGTATCTCGCTGTAGAAGGTTTAATGAGTAGTAAAATGTTGTCAACTTTGTCCAGATCTAGATGTCTTTTTAATTTGCAGTCGAAATAATCGTCATTAAGCTTTCTAGCTAAAGTATTTAGACGGGTTGAGCAAATTGCGCATGCTGAGCAGCAAAAATAATATCAGAGCTGCATAGGTTTCTAAAATTTCAGCTCCTCGTTAGTTCTATAATTTATAAACAAGATTGTAGGTATACCGTATACAAACAAAATCCCACAGGATAGATATATAATATTATTAATTAATTATTAAATTGCCGAGTATCTGATTGATCGATTATCTATCACCCAATCGACATACAATGCTCTGATAACCCGATCATCAATCCGAGTAATCAAAACCTGTGCATCAACCGTGAGAGGCAACTCTGTTGAGCTCGACATCGATTTCCCTATCCAGAAGCGCCTCTGCATCTTCCATCAGTCCCGGGCTCAGCCTCACCATGAGCACACAAAACTCGGCCTCATTAAGCGCACCGTCTCCATCCGTGTCTCCCTCCTTTACCATTGCCTCGGCCTCCTCAGCCGTCATCCCATGCAGCCCAAGTGCTGTGGCTGCACCCCTTAGAAGACTGACTGGTGTGATCAGTCCGGTGTGTTCGTCTGATAATAGTCTGAATCCAGCAGACAGCTCCTTCATGAAGTCGTCTGAGTCGAGCTTGTCGACCATGACCGACATCAGGTCTTCATACTCTTTTTCATCCTCCTGTTGCTGCGATGACGATGCTCTGGTTGCTGTAGGAGAGCTTTGATCTGCCATGATTGCCTGGTGTATATGCTTGAATTGAGGCGGATTGGGAGTTGGGTTTTGGGTTGGGTTTGGTTGATAGTTACATATGCAGGTGCGTGGGAATTTCGGAGTAGGAGATGGGAATGCTGGTGTTTTACTGTTTCTTCCTTTTCTGGTCATCTAATAAATTTCTCCACTGCGTGGTCCTTGTGCTATTATTATTGCTGAAAGAACATTTTTCTATCAGCCCTTCAAAATTTTGCAATTATTGTTTCTTCCTCAACTTTTTTTATAAGACTTTACCAAAATTCAATCTATGTGATGGGATATTCATAGATGTATATGTGCGTCTATGTCGATAAACTCAATCAGTTTTATTTGAAATAAACAAAATTTAATTTATCCAGCTCATAAATATGGGGAACACTATGATTTTTTTGCCATTCTTTAGCATAATTAATTTGCAGAATATCGATAGATGCACCTATTCAGTAATCTTTGACTCTTTTTTTGTTCAAGTTATCTATCTGCTCCTGGCGCAGATCCATGTTTACTGAAACCCCACTCATTTTTTAAATTTTTTGTAATCATACATGATTTTTTTCATATAGTTTAAAGTAAAATGCTACTAATACTATAAAATTAACTTCATGAAAATTTTATATAATTAACTTTCATAACTTGAAAGTTTGACTGTGCCTTTTAGCGCCTTTTATATATGCTATGCAAAAAGAAATTTCATAAACTATTCAAATCAGTCTTCTTTGTTTCTTACATTTTATATTCATAAATTAAAAATTGTAAATAACGGTCTTTAAAAGGGCTTAGATTAAAAAGACTTGACAATAATTTAGAATATGGCAACTGTGACAAAATGCAAGGACGGAACAGATACAGATGGCTTTTGGCTTTTGAAGCTTCTTCTAGAGTAGGATTAGGAAGGTGGGGACCACGAAGATAGAGATGTAAGCGCGATTCATTGCGTTGGCATCCGTAGTTGATAATTAAGGACTGAGGTCCCAAGTGGGGGAGGCTTATTCTCTGTGTGGCTGTTTCGTCGAAGTAATAGGAGTGCAATGGAGCTGTCCATTCCAACAGCTACTGGAGATGATCACCAAGATGATTAGTTAGTTAGGCGCAGGTTGTTAGTCAGTTAGACAATGTATCTAGATTAGAAGGCTTGATTTACTCTATATATACCAGTACTTGTAACTGTAAGAATTCATTCAAGAAATACAAAATATTCCAAATCTCTCTGTATCTTTCTTCTTCTCTCTAATCTCTAGAACCTTTTATGGTATCAGAGCTTATAATCTCCATTTTTTCTTCTCAGTAACCTCACTTCCGCTGTAACAATGTCTTCGAATACTACTACAGCCTCTAATCTTGCCTCTTCTTCTCCTTTTATCTCTGATTCTGTCATCCAAATCACCATTCCTGTTTCGACTAAGCTCGACCGAAACAACTTCCTTACCTGGAAATCGCAGATTGAGCCCGTTATTGATGGATTCGGCTTGGCTCATCACCTGGATAGCTCCCTGCCGACTCCTGCTACTCACCTCACCATTGACGGGCAATCGGTTCCCAATCCAGCTTTTCAACCCTGGCACAAACAAGATCGTCTCTTGCTAGGATGGTTGCGTTCTACCATCACTGGACCGATTCTCTCACAGTATGTGGCTTGCCAGTCGGTTGCTGCACTGTGGAAGTCTCTTCACAGTGTATTCTCGGCAATCTCTTCTGCACGAGTTATGGAGCTTCGCCGACTTCTTCAGACTACTACTCGCGGCGGTCGCTCGTGTAATGACTACTTTGAGCAGATGAGGAGTATTGCCGATCAGCTCTCGGCTGCCGGAGAACCGGTTCCTGACTCCGATCTGATTCGTTCCATTCTGTCCGGGCTTGGATCTGAATTTAACTCGTTTGTAGTTGCTATTACCACAAGATCTGATCCGATCAATCTTGCTGATCTACACGGTTTTCTCCTCTCGCATGAGTCACTCATCACCTCGCAATCTGGTTCGAATGCTTCTCTTTCTTCTTTACAGAATCCCTCTGCTTTTTACTCGGCTCCCAAATCGGGTTTTAAATCTGGTTATGGTTTTAGACCCGGTAACTCTAGATCCGGTCCTTCCCAGGCCCAGCGCCCTTCCTTCTCTTCTCATAACAGGCCGACTACTCCTCTTCTACCTACCCCTCCTCACAAGCCCAATGAAGCTCCGCGGCCTGCTAAGCCCTATAACCCTGACCGGGCCGTGATCTGTCAAATTTGCTCTAAAAAGGGCCATTCGGCCAAGTTATGTTGGTATTTGGGTGATGCGGCTACTGCTCAAGCTGCTGCCAATTCTCAGCCTCCATTTCAGTCCAATCTGGTCCAGACTGATGCTCAGGCTTTTCATGCCAATGCTGCTCAACAAGCCCCTGGTTCTACTGGTACTGACTGGTTCTTGGATTCTGGGGCCACTCACCATGTCACTCATGATTTGAACAACCTTTCTTCCTATATGCCATATGAGGGATTTGATGCGCTACATATTGGTAATGGTACCGGTATGCACATTAAACACATTGGTTCTTCTTCTCTTCTTTTATCTAATCACAGTTTTGTCTTGCGTGATGTGTTACATGTTCCAAGTTTTACTAAGAACCTCTTGAGCCTCTCCAAACTTTTAAGGGATAACAATTTACTAATTGAGTTTTTCTCAAATTTGTGTGTTATTAAGGAGCGCCACACATTGAGGCCGCTTCTTCAAGCAAGGCTCCTTAATGGTCTTTACCAAATCTCTTCCACTCCGCAAGCTTTTATTGGAGAGCGTGTTCCGGCGGATCTTTGGCATGCAAGACTTGGTCATCCCTCTTCTTCTACCACTTCTCGAATTTTACATGCTTTCTCTCTACCTTGTACTACCAATAAATTGTCCTTATGCCATAGTTGTTGTATGGCTAAGGCACACCACTTACCTTTTTTGGCTAGCTCTTCTTCTACTTCTAAGCCATTAGAGTTGATTCATTCGGATCTTTGGGGGCCCGCTCCTATTGTATCACACAATGGTTTTCGTTACTATGTGATTTTTGTTGATGATTTCACAAGATATACATGGATTTATTTTTTGCATACCAAGGATGAGCTTATTTCAGTTTTTACCTTGTTTAAATTACAAGTTGAGAATGTGCTCAATACCTCGATTAAAACTATTCGCACCGATGGCGGATCCGAGTATAAACCTCTTACACGGATTTTTCCTTCTATTCTTCACCAAAAATCGTGTCCCCACACGCCGCAACAAAACGGCCTTTCCGAACGGAAGCATCGGCATATTGTTGAACTCTCCTTAGCTTCTATGAGTCATGCCGCTATTCCCGATCGATTTTGGGATGATATTTTTTCAAGTGTGGTCTACTTGATTAACCGTTTACCTTCATGCAACAATTCTTCTTCTCCTTATTTTTCTCTTTTTCGAAAGTCACCCGACTATGCGTTCTTGCGGGTACTTGGTTGTTTATGTTTTCCGTACATTCGCCCGTACAATGATCATAAACTACAAGCTCGGGCTAAGCCTTGTGTTTTCCTTGGCTATGCTCTTGCTCAAAAGGGGTACAAGTGTTTTGATTTAGACACACATAAAATTTTTGTGTCTCGACATGTTCGATTTGATGAATTTTCCTTTCCTTTTAGAAATTCATCCTTCTCAGGTGATTCTGGAGCTCAGGATGATTTTTCTGTTTCTTGGCTGCCTCTGCTTCACACTCCAGCGCCTACATTAAATCCGGATATCTCCAGGCCCACTTCTGTTGGACCTGCTGGGCTTCAATTCCCCTCCTCTACTCCTAATCCGCCACAGCCCAGCTCTTTACTTCCTCCTCCCTGCGCTGTACCGAATCCCATTCTTTCTTCAACTACTTCGGGTGCTTCTTCTGTTGTAGCGGATCTGCCACCTAACCACACTCCCCATCCGCATGCAACCTCCTCTGTTGCTACTCCAGCTCCAAACCGGCTTCTTTTCTCCTCTGACCGGTCTACTCCCTCCATCTCTGTTCATCCCATGACAACACGGTCTCGTGATCACACCAGGAAGCCCAAAACTTTTCCCAATCATGTGGCTCTCATCTCTACAGCCACTCATCCAGCTGATCCTACAACCTATAATCAAGCCAAAAATTTTCCTCATTGGGTCACCGCCATGACTCAAGAATTCAATGCTCTCCTTTCGAATAATACTTGGGTCTTGGTTCCTTTCTCTCCTGAGCAGAACGTGGTAGGATGCAAATGGGTGTTTAAAACGAAGCACCGTGCCGACGGTTCCCTTGAAAGGTATAAAGCTCGTTTAGTCGCTAAAGGGTTTCACCAAGAGGAAGGGGTCGACTTTTTCGACACTTTTAGTCCTGTGGTCAGACCCACAACTATTCGCCTCGTTCTCACTCTTGCCCTCTCTTCTTCTTGGCCCATTCGACAACTTGATGTGCACAATGCTTTTCTTCATGGCAAACTTCAAGAAACGGTATTTATGAGTCAACCACCGGGCTTTGTAGATGCTTCTAAACCGAATCATGTGTGCAAACTTTCCAAGGCTATCTATGGTCTCAAACAGTCCCCTAGGGCATGGTTTAACACCCTAACAACCACGTTACTTGCTCAAGGTTTTCATGGCTCTCAATACGACCCATCTCTTTTCTTTCGCATTACCCGTGATAGTACTCTCATCGTACTCATCTATGTCGATGACATAATAGTAACTGGCAGCAACCAGAGGCTTATTCACAGCTTCATTTCTTCTCTTCAAGCCTCTTTTGCACTTAAGGACTTGGGGCCTTTGCACTACTTCTTGGGCATAGAAGTTTCGGCCTCTACCACTGGTCTTCACCTTTCTCAAGGGAAGTACATCAGTGACCTCCTTGTTCGAGCAAAGATGCATCAGGCCAATCCATATCCCACTCCAATGGTTCCAAATCAACCATTATCTAAGCAAGATGGCGACCCTTTCGATGATCCCAAGCTGTACCGGTCTATTGTAGGTGCTTTACAATACGCCACCCTCACACGGCCCGATATCTCGTTTGCGGTTAACAAAGTTTCTCAATTCATGTCTTCTCCTACCACTGTTCACTGGGCTGCAGTTAAGCGCATTTTGCGGTATCTTCTTGGCACAATTTCTCATGGCATTCTCTTAAAACCGGTTTCATCTTTTGTTCTACATGCGTATAGCGATGCCGATTGGGCCGGGTCCGTTGATGACCGTCGATCTACTACAGGTTTTTGTGTATACCTGGGCTCTAATCTCATCTCTTGGGGATCCAAAAAGCAACCGACGGTTTCACGTTCGAGTACGGAGTCGGAGTACCGTAGCCTTGCCTCTACTAGTGCTGAGCTTGTTTGGCTCCAGTACATGCTAACCGAATTAAAGGTGTCACTTGCTCATTCTCCTACCCTTTGGTGTGATAATGTCGGGGCTTCTTTTCTTGCATCCAATCCGATGTTTCACACTCGAACTAAACACGTTGAAATTGACTTTCATTTCATACGCGAAAGGGTTGCCAACAAGTCCTTGCTTATCTCCTTCATCTCTACTCATGATCAAATTGCAGATGCTCTTACCAAACCCTTGTCAGCCCCTCGATTTCTTTTTCTCAGGAACAAGCTGACAGTTCATTCTTCCCCATCAGCTTGTGGGGGGGCTAATAGGAGTGTAATGGAGCTGTCCAGTTCAACAACCACTGAAGAAGATCAACATGCTGATTAGTTAGTTAGGCACAAGTTGTTAGTCAGTTAGACAATGTATCTAGATTAGAAGGCTTGATTTACTCTATATATACCAGTACTTGTAACTGTAAGAATTCATTCAAGAAATACAAAATATTCCAAATCTCTCTGTATCTTTCTTCTTCTCTCTAATCTCTAGAACCTTTTACGAAGGTTCCTTGATCGAGGTTCCCTAATAAATGGTGATGTGCATGTATGCAACATTGCAAGTTTGCAACTTCATCTGTTCACACATTATTTCACATTATTTCACACTTCTTTATATTCTGTTATCGACTTTTGTTTTTTTATAAAGTTGGAGCTTAAGTCATACAACTAGTTTAATATCTATAAAAAATCTCAATTAGATTTTGAATTTGCAATTTTTCACACAGATAATAATATCTTTGTCACTGGACTAAAGACCAACTCTTATGTCGAGTTATTGACTTATTGGAAAAAAAGTTTGATTGTATTTGCACATCTCAAAAAGAACAAAGTGATAGAAACCGGCTTTTGATTTAGTGACAAAAAACAATGTCTTCGTGAAAAAGGCTGAAAATTTCAAATTCAAATGATGAATTAATATTAAAATTTATAAGGCTAAATCTCCGTCTCTTTTTAATAAAGAAGAAAAATTGAATAAAAAAAAATGAAGTAAAGAGACATTAAAAATTCAAATAATGAGAGTCGGTGGTTCGAATCTACAAAACTAATGAGATAATTAATATACTTTTTTTTAATAAATTAAAAGAGAAGTGAATTTTTTTCCCAAATATATTAAAAAAGAAAGAATATCAAGCTATGCACCTTTTAAGAAACTGACTTGATTCTTTAAAAAACAAAGGACAATTATCGAAGTTTTTCTAGTTGCGTTTCAATTTAATATGCGAGCATTCAGAGTTTATTTATGTTCGTTTTATAATGTGAACACATAGATAGTAGAATATAATGTTTGAAAATTTATTGAATTTTAGTCTGGTTTCCTGAATAATTAAAATTAAAGTTTATAAAAAAGTTGGTTCTTCTCCTCAATTATGCTACGTCACATATATTTTGATTAGTTTGATTTTCTTCTTCTCTGTTGAGTTGCACTATTCAATAGTTTATTATTTATCATAAAAAAAAGTATGTATTCAATATTTACATGGACAGTTCATTATTGCATTGAGTCGCTATCTCTGGCATTGAATGAGAAAATTTTTATACACTTTCATGGTACATATATATTGCGTAAAATATCTCATGAATAATAATACATGTTGATTTTTTTTTTATAATTTTAAATGTATCATAAAAGTTAGATTTACACTAGAATTATATAATAATTAATTCTTTATCAAAGAAGTTTTTATGTTCGATCGTTTCATCTAAAGCAATGTTAATTGAACATTAAAACTATATACAATTGTAACTTTAAAAACAATAAATCATAAAAATCCATAGATGTGAAGTTTCATGACATCATCATTCATTCCCCATCAAGAGTATTATTGTTTTTAGAAGATGACCCGCAACAAGAGTAGCAACACCGAGCAAGCATGCCTTGAGCCTTGAGGTATGGAGTTCACTATGGTCTATGGCTTTGATTTTTGTTGGGCTACTGCGGCCCGTGATATGACAACTGTACCAGTCGAAGAAATTAGGTCCATGCTCTTTTACTGTGATAGCCTTCATGTGAACATCATGTGGGGGTATTACTGTAGAGTAGAACTAGGGTGTTCCTAAGTTTACCGAGCTCCTTTGTGAACTCAACTCTAAAATCTATTGGATTGACTTCAAATGACGAATCTAAACCGTTGAAATCCTTCTACTTTACGGGTGATGCGTCTACATGTGAAAATTTTAAACTTTCGAACTAATTTAGTATAAAGTCAAGTGGTCAAAATTAGAAGGTTTATAAATTAATTTTAATGCATTCATTTTTTGGACGCCTTTTGACCACTTGACTCTATACAAAACTAATTTAAAATTTTAAAATTTTCACATGTAGATGTATCACTCGTAAGATAGAAGGATTTCAACGGTTTGGATTCGTCGTTTGACGTCAATTCGATAGGTTTTCGAGTTGAGTTCACAAAGGAGCTTGGTGAACTTAGGAACACCCTAGTTCTACTCATTACTGTATGTTTTATTTTGTTCAGCATTTATTCTACTTCCAAAAGTATATACAAATTATTATCTATCACGTACTATGTGCATTTAGCACTTATTTTCTAGTCAATTTTTTTTTTTTCAATTAAGAAGAAATAGCCACAAGATGATCAGGGGCAGAATCAGGCTGGATGGTAGGGTATGACAATTTTTTTGAATATATAATTCTATAATTATTTTAAATTTTAAACACATATTTATATTTTTTTATATTGGCAAGTATGATTAGTAAATATGAGTGAGGCTATGGTGCTATGCATAGCACCAATAGCTAGTGTACTACGGCTCAATATGGTACTTTTTAAAATCCTAGCGGTCGATCCGACCGTTCAATGTGATATCCATATGAATATGTACTTGCAAACTAAATTTTATATTTTTTCGAATTTTTTTACTATTTTTTTAGATAGGTAGAAAAATCAGTGTTTTTTGACAATTCTGGACCATCAAAATTCTACCTATCTGAAAAAATAGTAAAAATATTCGAAAAAATATAAAATTTAGTTTGCAAGTACATATTCATATGGTTATCACATTGAACGGTCGGATCGACCGTTAGGATTTTAAAAAGTACCATATTGAGCCGTAGTACACTAGCCATCCGTGCTATGCATAGCACCATAGCCTCACTCAGTAAATATTATATTTTACGAGGATTTACAATAACATCAATGGTCCTAAGGAACATATAAATCCGACATATTTGCCGTAACAATTGTTTTAATTCATTAATCTTTTTGGGCACAAAATGCTGTTTGCAACATATAATTTAGGAAATTTTATTGTAGAAGTAACCAGTTGATAATATTTATTGAAAAAAGGATGATAGCCTTTTTCTAACCAAAAAAAAAATTCAAGTGGCAAATTCAAAAACAAATAATTTTTTAAACGTTAAAACTGTGTATAATGAAGAACGACACATTTAGTTGCATGAAATTTTTTACAGAATATTATCGTTTCATTTTAAGAATTTCATAATAGCATAAACATAATGAATATTTTTTTTAAATGAGAAACAAGAAGGAAGAATATATACATGAGTCATTATCAATATAAATATAAATATAGAGGCAAAAGAAGATCAAACAGTCGTCATTGAATTGAAATTGACGTGCCTTATCTTATAAAATTTGAAGGCCGACCACATTTATAGAGTATAAATTTCAGAAAGATATTTTGTATACTGTTGGATCACAAAATTGACCCACTTACATTGCTAATTAAACATGGCACATTATTGCTGTGAATTAAGGAGAAGAATGGAACGTCAACGAAATTGAATTTAATGACTAATCACGGATCATACTTTTGATTAATCGGATAATATATATATATATATATAGAGATAGGCTACCATGCTTTGCAAATTAAAGCACCTCTTGTGCTTTGCGCTCATTTTCGGGTTTTCAAAATTCAAAATGTCGATCCGACCGTTCAAGTTGTTCTTCATATTGAAATGTGCTTGGAGACCAAATTTTACATATTTTGGAATTTTTTTACTATTTATTAAGCCACTTTTAAAATCGCTGATCCATTGGTCCAGAAAATTTTACTGTTTTGCTAGTGTGACCATTGGATCAGCGATTTTAAAAGTGGCTTAATAAATAGTAAACAAATTCCAATAAATGTAAAATTTGGTCTCCAAGCACATTTCAATATGGAGAACAACTTGAACGGTCGGATCGACATTTTGAATTTTGAAAACCCGACAATGAGCGCAAAGCACAAGAGGTGCTTTAATTTGCAAAGCATGGTAGCCTATCTCTCTCTCTCTCTCTCTCTCTATATATATATATATAAGACGTGCATTGTATTGAAAATATCAAATAAGTTCAACCTGACTGCATAACATGTATGGTGAATTATATTCTATATCATTATCCTCCCATTTTAACGAGTAAGATAATCGTTTCAAATAGTCTCCCATTCAAATAGATGAAAATAAATTCATATCATTTGATTTAGTTCATACATGTTTAATTGTTTTTTTTAAAACAAAGTGTACTATCTAAATTTCATATGATTTGATTCAATCAATTAGCTAGTTAATTAATTGGCATTATCATATCAAAACTGTGTTATTTAATGCAATCCGCGAAATTCACGAATCCAACTGTCTAAGAAAAATACAATTGGATGATTTTTTTACTTTAATTGATGAGTTATGAACATGAGAAGAAAAAATTAAATTAATCGCATGGATTTAGATAGGAGAAAAGCGCTTCAATAATTTCATGTTGCAATAGTAGTATATTTGATACAATATTAAATGTGGCTAAATACAGTCACTGACATTACTCTGAAAAAGCTCATGGACTTAAAAGAAATGGCCACCATGGAGTCATAATCTATAGAGAAAACGAAATCAGCTCTTAATTAATTATAAAAGCTAGCTCCAAGCATGGCCAGAAATAGGATTGATGGCGGACTTCAGCAACCTGGGAGCGGACTTCACCAACCTGGGAGCGGCCTTCAACAACCTGGGAGCGGACTCCAGCAGCCTGGGAGCGGCGGATAGCGGTTGGCGACTGGTAACTCGGCGCAAGGGCGCTCCATCGGTGACTACTTCCCTACCTCCATTTCAGCCTTACATTCCCTACTCTACCAAGCCCTTATATTCCCAGATGGTTCTCGCCCCCCCTAATCCTCCTCTGGACTCTAAACCTACACCCTCGGGCCCCGGGCTACAGCGACAGGCCATACTCGCCGCCCCTACTCCAGGTCTCACCCCCTCCCTCTCTCCCTCAACCAACGCACCTCTGCCAACCAATATGACTTCTCTTTCACCTCCTTCCTCCCCCCCTCCCAACCAAGCAGCCTACTACATCTCCCCCCATAGCCCTACACGACTCCGATTCCCCCCATCTGCTCACTATACCGAGTGGCGCGGAAGGTGCTTCCGCTGCTGCCGAACTGGTCACAGCTCTGCTGCCTGTAGGAATCCCATGAGATGCGGGAAGTGCTGGGGGGAGGGCCATACAGGCTCCCGCTGTAAGAGCAGTTCGCTGAACCCTGCAGCAATGCCATATTGGTCCACCACCAAAGTCCAACCACCCAAGCCCAGCTCGGCTTTACCTTTTGAAGCGGCCCTGCTCAGACCTTGCCCCCGTGCGGCCTCTCATCTGCCCACGAACAGGCCCAAGCGAGTGGCATACTTTGCCAATCGGGATCCAGCCTTCCTGTCAGAGGTAGAGAAACTTAACAATGCTTTCATCTTTGACACTCATGGTCTGGAGACAGAGTTCACGTTGAAGGATGTAGCTCAGTTTGCAACACGAACCAACATAGTGGAGATGGCTGAACTTTCGATTGGCAGGCTGGGCAAGGATCGCTTTCTCATCATCCTCCCGGCTGGGGTTGCACCTGAAACCTTCATCCATGCGACGGGTCCTGAGCTATGGGATGCTGGCTTTACCTTCCAGCCATGGTCTCCTCTTGATGGTGGACGGCTTGCCATTCCGGAATACAAAGCTCTTATAACCTTACTTGATGTACCTCCGCACCTGCGCCGGGAGAAAGAAATTGCGGGTACGATTAGCACCTTTGGTACCTTCTTAGGCACCATTCCCCAACAAGGCCTGACCGACCTTTCCACTTGGTCGGTGGTGGTGGCCCTTGACCGCTTGGAGCGTATCCCAGAGGAAATAGAGTTACACACGGCGGGGCTGGAATTCGTTATGAAAGTCCGGACGGATAATTGGATCCGGTCACCTCTATACTCTCCGACAGACCTCCCCAAACACAAACCCAAATTCTCAAAACCGACCGGCAGGGCTCCGGTAGTCACAGAGGACCTCATCAGCCTCTCTAGGCAATCTCTTCAAAGTCTCTGTCAAGGGCTTGACTCGGCATCCTTACCGCCCGAAGTACAACGGATTTTGGCCGGGAAAGCACCACCGGAAATCACCCTTACTCAAGCACACGAATTAGCGGCACTAACAGATGCTCAAGCGAGTTCAAGTGGAACAGTTAGTGAGGCGGGTCGTGTTTCAGCACAAATGATGGGTGCATCACCAATGGCCACTGACTTCGTGTCACAGCATCCCCCCTCTAATCAGGCGGGAAATTCAACAGACCAGCGAAATCCACCAGGCCAGGGATCCAAAAGAGATGCACAGGGGGTTAAACGGATAGTGCCGCAAAGGATCCCAACCCCAATCAAAATTTTACAACGGCCTCCTACTCAGTCCGTCAGATCCGGTACAGTTTCCAGGCCTGGACCTGACCCACTGGAACCTTCTGGCCATCAGAGGTCAGGAGTCAGCCGTCAGACTGGTCGCACGGATGACAGTTCGCAAGCCGCCAAGGAAAAGGAACATCACTCATCAGAGGCCCCTCTGCATCGCGACAAAAGGAATTTCAAGCCACGTGGCAAACGGATCCTCTTGGGGCCCAACAAGGGCTTACTCCAACGGCCCAGCAAGGGAGCTTTTAAAAGGGCCGGGCATCCCGCCAAGGCTGGATCGTCTAAAATGGGAGAAAAAGAGGCTTCCAACAAAGCCGACATTACACTCAACAGCGAGGGCTTCTACGAAGTCAGTGTGGAATATGGGCTCAGTGCCGATATAGCCAAAGGCTGTGGACTTCAGGAGAGGGATATACAACAGGCCCTTCATGAGGACAACATGCAGCGCAGGCTAATGACAGATCCACATCCAACTGGGCTGTCCGATTTGGATGGCGATGGGCAAATCGACCCAGATCAGAATCAGGAGGGACCCAATCTTGATTTTGATTCCTCTGAAGACCTCGATACGGAGGTGGAGCTCGACTGAGTATCACAGTCTGTTGTGTTATGCCGTTTAAATTAAGTTTCTTATGCATCACAAGAAATTTAAATTACTTTCATGGAATGTGCGGGGTTTGGGGAATAATGAGAAATGTAGCGTGGTACGCAACATCATCAAATCAGCAAGATGTGAGGTGATTTTTTTGCAGGAAACAAAGTGTAATGAAATGGGGCTTTCTCATCTTTTTCGTTTTTTGCCTTCCTTTTTCAGCTTGGATGTCGTTTTCAACCTGGCAATCCACTCTGTTGGTGGTCTTCTCATCGCGTGGAAACGCTCATTTCAGTTGATTCGGTCGTGGTCTACAACACATTCCATCACGGCTCTTTTGAAACATGTCGGATCTAATCAGGAAATATGGCTCACGAATGTGTACGGCCCAACGGATGACGCGAAAAAACCCCTATTTATCGAAGAGCTAAGAGGTGTCTCGGCATTAGTCGGACAGCCATGGCTTCTGGCTGGTGACTTCAATCTCACAAGATGGCTGGTAGATAGATCGTCGGTCAACCCAAACTTCACCCTCATGGACCTATATAATGGGTTCATTGCCGACACAGGAATCATGGAGATACAACTTAGCAACAGGAGCTTCACCTGGACTAATAAAAGGCCGCAACCGGTGCTGTCTAAGTTAGACCGGGTCTTTGCTTCGCCGGATTGGGCGATGATGTATCCAGTGATCACGCTCGAGGCGCTGGAAACTATGATTTCGGATCATGCCCCATTAACACTAACATGCAAGGGCCTACAACAAAGGAAGCGATGTTTTCGATTTGAGCTGTTCTGGTTCAGATACAGACAACCCAAATTGATGGTACATAACCTGTGGCCTACAATTCAAACCCAAGCGCCATATGGGGTAGCCTCCTTTACACAGAAAATTGCGATTCTGCACAGAGCATTACGTCTGTGGCATGCGCAATCCTTTGGGGCAATTGAAAAGCAACTGGAATTCTGCAAAAAATCAATCCTCTTCTTTGACCAAATTGAGGAAAAACGGAATTTGTTCCCACATGAATTCCGGTTGAGATTAAAGATTAAAGAGCGTGCTTACCGGTTGGCCAGTCACATCGAATCAAAGTGGAAGCAACGATCCCGCTGCCACTGGATTTCAGAAGGAGATGGTAACACCAGGTTTTTTCACGCATTTGCTTCTACAAGGCTCAGACGAAACCTAGTTCTGCAAATCGAAAATGAGGGACAACTTATTACTGAGGATGAAAAGATTTGTGAAGTCCTCTCTGACTCGATGCAGGGCCTCCTGGGCACCAGTGCAGAGGTACTACCGTTTCAACCGGGCGCCCTGTACCCATCTGATCCTAACCTGGACGCTTTACAAGTCCCATTTGAAGCTGATGAAGTTCACCTGGCCGTTAAGCAACTCGCCAATAATAAGGCATCGGGGCCTGATGGGCTTCCGAATGAATTCCTCAAAGCCTATTGGTAGGAAATCAATCAGGATATCCTTCAAATGATGAGGGACTTTCATGACCATAAACTAAATCTCCTGACAGTGAATGAGGCCAACATCGTCTTGATTCCAAAGGTTGACCACCCTAGATCCCCATCGGATTTTCGACCCATAAGTGTGCTCAATCTAATCCCCAAGCTCATCTCCAAAGTACTAAGTAACAGATTGAGGAAGGTGCTGCCGGACCTAATTTCTCCGAACCAAACAGCTTTCGTCCATGGCCGTCAAATATCGGAGAATTTCGTCACCACTAGGGAACTCCTTCACCACATATCCAGCCAGGGAACACCAGCGATTTTCGCCAAAATAGACTTCAGAAAAGCCTTCGATTCGGTCGAATGGGCTTTTCTATTAAGGGTGATGTGCGCTCGGGGTTTTCCAGATCGATGGATCACCTGGATCTCCACCATATGGTCAACATCCTCTTCGAGAGTATGCATCATGGCCAAACCTCACCGCCATTCTTTCACAAACGAGGTCTCCGACAAGGGGACCCGTTATCCCCAATGCTGTTTGATATTGCGGTCGACGTCTTCCAACAGATGATTAGAGTTGCTAACACACTACTCTCCTCACCACTATCCAATAAATTAGCCGACTCAATCATTGCACTGCAATACGCGGACGACACGGCCATTATCGCAAAAGCGGACATCACCTCCCTCATTTCATTCAAGCTCTCCCTCAGGCTCTTTACCAAGATATCCGGCTTACAGGTGAACTTCAACAAGAGCACCTTCATCCCCTTAAACATTAATCCTGCTGACTTACCCTGGGTAAGGGCGGTGATGGGGTGCTCTCAAACATCCTTCCCAATAACCTACTTGGGCATGCCCCTAACAATTCGCAAACCTACAAAAAACCTATACATGTCGCTGGTGGAAAAGGTTGAACGTAGACTTGAAGGTTGGCAATCTAAGCTATTGAATCGAGGAGGCAGAAGGGAACTGGTGCAATCGGTGCTCTCCACAATACCGACTTACTTCATGATCTCTTTCATGCTGCCCAAATGGGTCATTGCACGGCTTGACAAATCCAGAAGGCAATTCCTCTGGCGAAACCCAAAACGCAGGAATACAGGCATTTCTCTCTGTAACTGGGGCATGGCATGCACTCCGAAAAAATGGGGTGGGATGGGCCTCTCGAACTTACATCTGCGGAATATCTCCTTGCTCTTGCGATGGTGGTGGAAGTGCTACAAGCATCCTAGTTCTATGTGGTCATCCATGATTAGAAGGATACGATGGCAAGTTAACCACAGGGAGGGTCCTCTGCTCCTGTCAGGTACTGGCTCTTTTTTCTGGCGTCACTTAATCTCCATTAGGCATTTTTTCCACTCTCTCACAGCATGGTAAGTGGGGAACGGGCGTCTCATCTCATACTGGTACGACAACTGGAGCCTCTGGCAAATACTGGTTCACGAAGGCGCAACCATGCCTGGTCGCTACAGGATGCTATCAACTCCTCTATATCTCCGTATCGCCTCCCCCGGCTTTCGGACCTCCCAGATGAGTTATTATGGCATTGCAACCCCAGTGGTCAATACAGTGCAGCCTCGGCATATCACACCCTGGTGGGGATCGGTCTTGAATCCTGGGAATTCCGGAACACCTGGCACTTCCCAATCCCATCCTTAATCAAGATCTTCATCTACCTATTACTCAAGGATAAACTCCTCACGAGGGAAGTCATGATTCGCAGGAACTTCCATGATGCGGCTAGTGGCTGCTCTCTTTGCGACAGTGCTGAAATAGAATCTGGGGTTCACCTATTCTTTCACTGTCCATATGCACTGGCATTGTGGAACAAGCTGGCGGTCGCCCTGGGACACCATCTTATTCACACTGGAAACTCCACTATGGAGATTTGGCGGAATTCGGTAAACCTGTATAGATCTAGTCGGCACCTATGGTCCATATGGAAAGTGTTCGTCCCTGCAACTCTGTGGTTCATTTGGAGGCAACGAAATAGCAAAGTGTTTGACAACCAATTACCAAATCCGGATGTAGTCCTTCAATGGATAATCGATGAGGCAACGCTGTGGATAAAAGCCCTGGGGAAGAATAAGATGAAAGGAAGTCGTGCACCTTGGGGCATAGATTAGAACAATGTAGTCTTAATTTTCCCGTTTTTTCCTTTTTTTCTGTATGTGCTGTGGTGTTAATGACTGCGGGCCACAGTTGGTGACTGCTGGTCTTTACAGAGCCAGATGTCTTTTACTGTAATTGTGTTTCTCTCAGTTCAATATATCAGCCCTGGCAGCCACTGCCCGGTTTCTTCAAAAAAAAAAAAAAAAGCATGGCCAGAAATGACCTGGGCCGTGTCTCCCGTTTGATATCCAAGCACACCTCGCCAGGGAACACAAACCATATATTGAACTTTTTCTCTGAAACCTGAAACCTTACTGGACCTAAGAATGTCCATCCCGAAATGCGCATGTGATTTAATAAGTCTGAATATGCTCCAGAATTTAAATGTTTCATAGTAAAGAATTAAAAACATTTATTGATATATTTGACAATATAAAATGGCAACCAAGGTTTTTATTATATAAGCGATGTAGGAACACCTGGAACAGGCAAACAAAAGAAAATATGTACTTTAGGTATATAAACGACTCTTTTTTTTTTTCTTCTTTTTTTTAAGGTTAATAACATCCATTAGCTACATTCACAATAATAATTAAAAAAAAAGTTCTACAAACAGTTCAACATATACAGAAAAAGAAAATAATAATAAACAGCAGTCATAATCCAATTTCATCAATATGTTAAACATATTTATAAGAGAGAAATAAAATAAAACAAAGAGCATCAAGCAGGCTTTTTTCCCATCTTACGCATCCACCTCTTGCGTACATTCTCAAACGCCACCTCACGCATCCTCGTCAGCTCCTCAAACAAGTGTCTATAGTTAGGGCTGTAAACGAGCTGGGCCCTAGCTCAGCTCGTTAATTCTGAACCGAGCTTTTACTGAGCGAGCTGAAACTCGTGACGAGCCAGACCGAGCTGGCTCGCTGAGTCTGGTTGGATCTTGTTTTAACCGAGCTGGACCGAGCCAGACCGAGCTGGACAGTATAAAATGTACACAAATTCATACAAATTTACAAATTAATGCCTAGCCGAGCTAGCTCGTTCTGGACCGAGCTAGTGGCGAGCTGGCTCGTTAACAGCTCGGTCCAGTAACGAGCGAGCTGTTAGCGAGCGAGTCAGGTGCGAGTCACGAACGAGCCACGAGCTACGAGCTTTTTTGACACCCCTATCTATAGTGCTCTTTGATGTCATCAATCTCTGACTGAAGGCCGTACTCCTCGTCTTTGTCTAAACATTGAAGAGTGCTCCCATTCAAGACCTTTCCAATTGCCTCGACACCATGATATTGCCCGTTAGGAATTGTGCTGCTCTCACTCTTTCCATGTTTGCATTCTGCGACAGTAGAATCCCCATCAGTTGCAAACCCCATGATCCCTGCTGGCTTCGTAGATGTCGATAAATCATCAAAGTTGGCTTTAACCTCCTTATTAGTCCCCAACAGCTGCATAGATGCTGATGAACCATCAGAATCAGGTTTTCTCTCCTCACTGATTCCCAACAGCTGCGCAAGTGCTAATCCAAAGATGGATTCTGCCTCCCCTCATGGACCAGAGTAGAGTTTGAGCTCAATCTATTAGGTAAGTCATCTGATCTGTTCTTTAGTGACAGGTTATTTATCATCCTTTGCCCGTTTTCCAGCATCAACTCATTTTCCATTGCAAATTCGGTTTCCAAGTTGCATGAGCCATTTTCTGCAGTGGAGGTATAGTCAAGACTAGAAAACTCTTCATTGAGGGGTCTCCAGCCAGGCACAAGGCACATGATGAGATAATCTATGAATTCAGATATAAATGGCACATCATGATCTGCTAAATCAAGCTGCTCGACCATCTCTTCCGCCACCCTAAGAGATGTATCCGAGTCCAAGTAGAACACAAAGTTGACATTTTTCCCAGGAACTAAACAAAATATAATAAAGAAGAATTTAAATACTCTTTGAGATGCCTTTTTTTTTTCAATTTGATTTGTATTTACTCATCCTTTTACCAACCAATTCTGCAAAGTAGGAAAGAATGGGTCAAATAACTACATACCAATTCTGTTGGTAATATGCATGTAGAAAAAGACTGTATTCTCGTCTTGTCTCTCTCCCCTGAGCCAGAACTCATTGTCTCCATTTGTTTGTATAAGCTCCAAAGATGGAAACTCCAGCTCGACATCGTCATCTTCAATATTCTCACAGACCGAGTCTGACTGGCACTCCGCCTCAATGTCCAACAGAATCTCCTCAACACTTGCACCGCTTTGTGATTTTGGAGGGGGATATGAAGGCGGAACCTTGTTGTGTTTCATCTCATGTGAGTTATTGCAATGGAGAAATGGATCCTTTAAAAGTTCCTTAGCTGATTTTCTCTCTGATGCAGGAACTAGGCACTTATCTATGAACTGACGCACTTGCAAGTTAGTAACCTTTTCCAGTGCCGCTGGCTTCACTCCCTGTAAAAAAATTATTAGTAATTAATAAAATATCATCAAATAAAGTAGTAATTTTGTGTTTTCATATAAATCTGTACCAAGGTGACACGTTTGTAAATTTGAGCTGCGTTTCGGCATTCGCTGTATGGATAATCAAGAGTTACCATCTCTAGCATGCACATGCCAAAAGAATATATGTCGACTAGTTCATTGTACTCCTCTTCATAAAGCTCAGGAGCCATAAATTCAGGAGTTCCTGTAACATTTCTTAAGAGTTTTATAGTTTTATTTTGAGCCTTAAAACTCTTATTGATTATGAGAAAGATAAACAGATCAAACCTAGGACACTTTGAGCCTTGTCTTGCAGCATCATGGTAGCAAGACCAAGATCTCCAATTTTAACCTGCCCATTGTTCCCATTAACAAATATGTTGTCGCATTTTAGGTCTCTATGAATTATAGGAGGCTGGTGGCCATGGAGGTCCCCTTAATATCTGTCGAGCCCAGTTCTTTATGGCCTTCAAGTCAACACAATCGTGCTTCTACGATACCTACATGTTATTGGTGTTGTTCAGCATTGCACAGAATTTAATAGATAAATTACTAAATACCATAAACCAAATTAGAATCTATCAGGCTAAAAAATATGTACTTTTACTGATTGGTATCAATAATTCAGCACTCCTATACAAATTATAATAATTCCATAATTGGCAAACAACTACATTCAAAATCAAAACTGAGTAATTCGTCAGAGAAAAAGGACAGTAAAATCTCCAAAAATTGGCCTTAAATCGGGTAAATGAAAACTAATATTAATTTTGAGACTAAATGTTTGCAGATTTAATAACAAAGTGAAATTAGGTGCTCTAGAAAACAACACAACCCATTTCCACACTCTGCCAGCCTCTAGTTCAACAAATAAACCTCAAATTTAAGAGATCAAGTTAAACTGATTTGTCAGAATATTACTTACTCTCTAAGGCTGCCAGAGGTGAATAGCTCAGTAATGATGTTGACGGTTCTCTTCTCATCATCAACCCATGAACTGTAGTACTTTAGAATGTTCTCATGCTTAAGGGTCTATAGAAAATGCACCTCAGAGTATAGCCTCGAGAGATTTTCTGGCGACTGAAGCATCCGGTCTATGCTCACTCTATTCCATGCAACTTCAATGCCATCAATCTGGTCGAATGCCTTCCAACTATTTTACAAAATAGTTATTTAAAACAAATATAAATAAATTAAATAAACAAATTAATAATACCACAATAGCAGAAGGAATAACTTAAAGAGGTTCCATCATAAAGTACAGGCCAGGATTTTTCCTATATTAAATATCAAAGAACTGGTTATAGGTCATTATTTACCAACTAGAGCAGAGTTTAAATTAAGGGGAAATCAGGTATCCCTGGTACATTGTAAATAATCTTCTTGGTTTAATACAATCGTTAATAGGCTATTAGCCACTAACCTTAAAATAAAATGGTAACAGAGTTACAGAAGTGAGGATTGCGAAATGAAGCGTTATAACATGGTAAAATATTGCTGACATGAAATTAATAAGATGGTGATGAAGAACTTACACTTTCTTATACGCTCCTTTTCCCAGAGGATCGTTAAACTAGGAATCATTAAAAATATCAAAAACCAGTTAATATATGAACATAAGAAAAATATATAGTATGGAGTAAGTAAAACATTTAAAAAGGAGAAACAAATAAATTCATACTCGCATGTACCGGGTAGTGGGCCAGTGCTGTCACTTCCTGTCTCGCTCGCATGCACACTTCCATTCTTTCCCATTAACAATTAAAAGTAAAACCAAGAAATCTAAGAGAAACAAAAATTGTGAGAATTACAAGAAAGATGTAGGGTCCAAACTGAAAAATGTTATGTTGTCGATGCTTTCAGAGAAGGCTTCAGATGCAGCAGAAAAAGGATCGATTTTGGGCAGATGGACGAACTGGTGTGCGACACGATCCGACAAGACAGGATCCGGAACCCAACTTGCTGTTGCCATGCAGTTGCCCCCCATTGGTGATCACAAGGGCAGAGGATCCGTTGATCCGAGCGCTGCTAGGAAGATAAGAGGAGAAATCTCATAAATTTTATTTATTTTTTTTCAGAAAAGAAAAAAAAGGGGAAAATAATGTATTGTTGAAGGTAGATATTGGGGAAATTGGACTGTAAAACCAAAGGAGGTGCAATGAAAGCTTACGAATTTATTGCGGGACATGAAATGGGATGGCTGGGAGGAAAAAGAGGCGCCATCCAACGCAACTATTCGGGGGGATTCAGAATTTTCGTCGGGGCCAAAAAAAATTATTGAATATGAATTAAATATAATTAGATTTAAATATATTAATTAATTGAGTACTCGATAAAAAATAATACTTTAATTTATACTTTTCAATACATATTGATCGGTGATTATGCTATATTTATGGGGTTTTTTAGTTTAGCAGTGGTTGTTGATTCTTGTCAGTTTCAGAGACTTTGACTTGTAATTTCTGATACTTTGACTTATAATTCTAATTACAATCAAAATTTAACAAATTTATTTCAATTTTAATTCTAAATTTAATCCGAATTACAAATCAAATATCCAGAGGAGAGCAAAAAAAATTTCAAGAGAGACAAAGTCAGTCGGAACCGATAAATCTCTACTAAAACTCAAAATCCAAAGGAGGCAGCTGCTCCCCTCTGAATACACCTGAGTCTGCCCCTGACTATTTGCTGGTGCCTCAGAAGTCAGAACCTTTTTCTTCTTATGGACATCGTTCATGCTACGTAAATAACACCTTTATTTGATAGTTTGATGAGGCGAGGAACTACTTTGAGAAATGAAATATTTGTTAATGAAATGCTGTACTTTGAATGAAGGCGATTGAAATACTGAGATTTATTCTTTTTTGAGCAATGATTTAGGATTTGCTGTCTGAATCCGGCGTTTCAAGTAATAGCTAGGAAGTTGTTATAACTCTCATTAAATACTATAAGCGAAATTTTGCAAAAAAATAAAAAAAAAATCCCCATAACTATACAAGTTGATTGGTAATATTGTAGGGAATAAGTGTGAATTAATTATAAGCAACTAAGTTAATTTGTATGAATTTATTGGATTTTGTTTGTATGAATGTATTATGTGAACTATGTATAAATTTAGTATTGGTCCCTAATGGCACCTAGATGGGTGTTAATGTGGGACCTTTTAAATTTTAATACTTAGTAATTTAATATTCACAACTAATATATATATATATATCTAACGTGTACGCAAGTTATTCTTGGCGGAAATAAGAAAACTTAAATAAAACAGGTGTACATAAAGTAAATAGAAGAGTTAAGACATACTTGACACGAGAGTTGTTTACGGAGTTCAACACTAATGCCTACGTCTCTGGAGCTTCGCGACCTTCTTGATGGCGCACATTTCTTTACCCAATGAGAAATGAGTACAAGGTGGAACCGGTGAGCCCTTACAAACTTTGAAAAGTCACACGGTCCGAGCACGAAATTGGCTCACGAGCACTAAAGGCTTAAGTGTTTGAAACAAACAAGAGATCTCACATAAATCACTCTAATTCTTACACAATATTGAGTTTGATGGAGTATATTTGAGATTGCTGTATAGATATTGAAGTTTTGTGCATAAGCAACAATGGAGAATTCTAGATCTGAAAATAATATGAAATATTGCAATTGGGGGCGGCTAGATTGTTATCTCAAACTTAGATTTTAATTCTATTTATAGAGGGATAAACAAAACTTGGTAACTGGCGTCAACTGTTGCAACAATTAGCCCCAGTTAATAGGTTTGGCTGCGCTGGAAACCCTAACATTTGTCAAGTGTTACAACGGTTGCTACAACGAAACTCTCTGAAAATTTTAGAGTTCGAAATTGATTTATTTCGTTACAACATTTAATTTAACCGTTGTAACAATTTAAAAGAAAGGTCCGGATCCACTAATTGTAAAAGATTCTAAATAAATCGATTACACTGTGTATTTGGCATATGAATTATTCCGTTGTAATGCTATTATAACCGCTGTAACGGTTTATGTAAATTAACTCAATCTCAAGCATATTTTACCAATTTCACATATTTTTAATTAATACTAATCTTGAGTTAAGTCTTCTTAGTCTATTCTTTGGTTCATTGCAGCACATCATTGATATGTGTAGCATTTGTGCATACATCTTTGATATTTATTGAAGTTTTATATCTTCATGAACCTGCATCATATCTCAAGACAAGAAACTGTAAAATTCAACAAATATATGTTTTGCAAATCAGTCAAACATACAAGTAGATCGTTGCATAATCCACATTTAGGAGTTTGAAATTTTTGTATGTATGAATTTAGTTGCAAACTTAATTTATAGTAGTTGATTTGCTTAGTTGCACTTAATTTAATTAAGAGCATTCCTCAATAATTAATTATATAAATGTTATTTTGTTTTAGCTATAATTGACAAAATGTGATATGAGAATTTAAGATATAGTAGGAAAAAAATATACAAATTTATGAATCTGCCAAGCTGGTAACGAGCTAGCTTGGCTCACTCGAACAAGTCACAAGTCAATCTTGAGCAGTAGTTTCAACTCGGGATCTAAAATTCAAACTCGCTCGTTCAACTTGATCCACAAACAGGCTGATTACGATTGAGACGTAGCTTGCTCTTTAGCAGCTCGTTGCCACCTCTATACATGGCCCTTTCAAATTATTTGCTAAAAATATAATAATTCTAACTAATATATTTTGTTGAAATGCTAACGTGCAACTCAAGTTCACAATATTTCATAAATTCATTTTTGTTTTGGACAACTATTCAAAACCAAATTTATAAATAAACAATTTATACGGATAATCTTAACATGAGTTGAATTATTGTAAAAATATAGCCCGGATTTTGTTTTCTCTTATACGAATGGTCGATCCATGTTGCCCAATACATACTTATATATCAAAATCTTGTAAGAGACGAAACATTTTATATTTTTATTAATTTTTACTATTTTATATATATTTAATCATCTTTATTGTCTTATTATTTTATATTTATCTTTGAGAAATTCAAACAAATAGTAAATTTAAGTTCTAAAGACGATAATTCGAACATATTAAGCATCTTGGATCAACTGTTTTGATATAAAAAGACACAATTCAAACCATTTATATATTGGTCGAAATACTAAACGTTACAATAATCAAACAAATCTTATCATACATAAAAATTAATTCATGAAAACATATTATTAGAAGTTCATTTGTATAAGACCATAAATCTACAAAATATGATGATCGCAATTTCATTAGAATGAAACCATCAAGTTGTTATTCTTTGGGCTGTTTTTATCTTGCATAGAATAAACTCTTTAATTAACTTTTACATTTTTGTTACATGCATCTCTTCTATTGCAGAAAACAAATTAGATGTTTTGTATATTCAAACTTGAAGTTTTCAATGCATAACAAATGTGACAAATGTGAGTTGATTTTGTTAACCTATGTTCAAATTTATTTACTCAATAAAATCATTAAATTTTCATGATTATATATATATATTTACAAATAGACATTAAATTATTAAAGATAAGTTTTCATGAATTTCTATATTCTAAGAGAGTTATTTTTGCTACGTTTTAAGCGTGGAAAGCACAGGAAGTAGTGTATGAAAATCCTATAAAGCAATGGAATTTACAAACTTCATCATATCATGAAAATTAAAAGCAATTTCACAGCCTGTTACGCAGAAAATGTGGAATGATATTAAATATTATATAAAATTTCGATTTTTCTACACAAAAGGTGTCGTGGTGTAGTTGGTTATCACGTCAGTCTAACACACTGAAGGTCTCCGGTTCGAGTCCGGGCGACGCCAACAATTTATTTTGTTGTTTTTTTAGGGCTCTTGGGTTTGTGCTGGAGTATAAATGGGCCTCGAAATTGAGCTTGGTCCATACCCAAAAGGCCGAAACAGCGGTCTTTAGAAATTCAATGGATTCCGTGGAGGGATTAACACAATTAATTGTTAGGGGTGTTCATTGGGTCCGGTTTATTCGGTTTTGAACCGAACCGAATTAGTTTGGACCAAACGGTTCGGTTTTTTTGATTTAAATGGTTTGGTTTGGTTTATTTTTTAAAACCGAATTATAATTTCGGTTCAGTTCGGTTTGAAAATTTTTAAAATCGAAATAACCGAACCGACCGAACTTTTATATATTATGAATTTGGTCCGGACTGTTCCGGTTTATTTTTTAATACCCCGGTTTATTTCTTAATCGATTGTTTTAAATACTTCGGTTTATTTCTTAATATCCTGGTTTATTTCTTAATACCCGGTTTATTTCTTAATATAATTCGGTTTATTATAAATCAATTGCTTCAAATAAAAAAATTAATATATTTTGGTTTGAACCGAACAAATCGAAATAAAACTTTGGTTCAGTTCGGTTTGGTTCGGTTCTATTTTAGAAACCGAATTATTACTTTGGTTTGCCTAGTTCGGTTCGGTTTCAACCGATGAACACCCCTGGTTATTGTCGAATATTGACATTCATACAATTTGGATAGTCATAATGTCCTGTTAGGGATTGTTTATGATTTGTGTGCCGAAAAGAATTTTCAGCTCACTGCCAAAATTGCATAAACCTATTGGGTTACACACAAGAACAAGGTTGTAAACATATTTAATTCAATATATTAATTTCTGGCAAATGTATTAGATATGTTAATTTTTGGTTTTAGAACAAGTGGGAGACGGTAAGAAATGTTCTATAGACCAAATGATTTGGGCCAAATTAATATATTAAGATATTGTGCTGGATATATTATAGGCCTAGTGATCTGCTATATATCTCTGGATAAGTCTCTTTGAAGTGGTGTGATTGAACTGGTGCATCTGAACTAGTGCATATATATGATTTATGAATATGCAGTGATCTGCTCATTTTCGGACTATACCACTCAGTCTACACTATTCACAGAAAACAAAAGAGAGAAATAGAGAAAGAAAAACAACTATCTGTTGGTACTAGCATATTGACTTACGCTAATTTGTCAACTTGTTCATGTGAATACTAATAGAGACGCAACTGCTGTCGCTGGTGCGTATATCTGACATGGAGAAGAAGCAGAATGACAACTGCTCCTACGACTAGATTAAGATTTCCGCTGCGCGTCTAGTAGTAAGCTCTATATTAATCTTGGAATTAATTTTATACTTGAATTATGATTTTCAGGTAATGAACAAATCATAAACTGAATTGAATTGTTACACATAACGTATCCAAAAACTCTTCAAAATCATACAAAACTCTTCTCTTCACTCTCTCTATCTACTTTTTCTTTGGACAATTATCTCTCTCATGGCACATACCAAATTTGTCTTAATGTTACCTTTAAAAGAAGACTTAAGAATGCATATACGCTAGATCACATCATAAAAGAAAAGTCATGTTTTAGGTCATAAAAAAAAGAATAACTTGTGACAAAAATTTCTAGAGCAATATTTTTTATAATGATAATTATATGATGGTAATTGATGATTAAATTATTTAAATTATAAAGTTTTCAAGTTTTCCCTCCCCAATATATGTACAACAGAGTAAAAAATTAGAACTACAGGAGACCAAACTTGAAAAATATACAATTTTCTTATTTATTATCAATGTAAAGTAATTATTACTTTTACTATAATACATAATAGTTTCACATGTTCAGGTTAAATGATGTTTTAAGTGTAAAATGGAATTAGAAAACTATATATATTTTTTAGAAATACTAATATGCATATTATTTAAAAAATGACAACATATGATCATAAGATCATTAAATTCTAGTTATGATGGAATTTTTTTTATATGAACTTATAATGCTAACAAAGATGCAATACAATAGTAAGTTGAAAAAAAAACATAACGCGCTCCTCACTAACCACGGGTTATGTTTGGTTGCAATATTAGAATAGAAAGAATAACAAAATTGTCGTTTGTCTTATTAGAATAGCTTATTTTAACTTTTTGTAAGAATAACTTGTTCTAATAAGACAAACAAGTTTGGTTCCCTATTCTAGCTATTTTAACCCAACCAAACACTAAATAACTTGTTCTCAAGAATAACTTATTCTCAATCCAACCAAACATACCTATTCCTTTTGTTCTTTTTCATCAGTTCCTGCAAATTATTAGATCATATTCTTCGTAATTAGAATAAATAACTATGAGTTTTAGTTTCAATTAAACTTCAAAATCAGAAGTGTTTTCGATTTAAAAAGAAATCCTCCCCTACACAAAGCTCTGAATTATTTGTTACAATGGAGATGTCCGCGGCCCAATAATTACTACTGTAGGTTTTCTTAGGTATGGATGTTCCTTCCGATCGATATTCAAATATATTTAAAGGCTCCAGACAATTCTTTTTTATATTTGTATCGTGTGCATGCTTCCTATAAGTAGCTAGTGTCCAAGGATATTCCTGATCGTCTAATCTTAGTGACACCAACTTTTCTCAATAGCAAATTAAAATTTCGCTTCCACGATTGAAGAAAGTAAAAAGAAAATTTCCTCCCGACCTAACGTGTGTGTGGCACTAATACTGTGACTATATATCTACATATTTCGCTATCAATGCGCTACATATATAGGCATATTAAGAACAGACTAGAACTATCCATTTCAATTGGAATACTAGTTGGAACTCAAAGATGACAAGAAAAATGGTTCGACTTTTAGGTCAAACCGGTGCAATCTTTGAAACCAGATATGTCAACTGCCCAAATTTTATTCCACCAGGCCACATACTATCAACTTTCCTTTTTGTACCATTTTTCTTTTCCTCAAGTGCGTTTTGTGCTGTACGGCAATAAGCATATATACAAAGCATGCTGTCTAAAGTTGTTTACAGCACTTAGTTATTATTTATGACCAAAAGACAGCAGCAAACCATCTTTTAAAAGTGTCCTCTGTTTTTATAAAATTAGTTCTACATATATAAGCTAATTAATTTATTATCTAGAACTAACTTTCAATTTAGTGGTTAAGACTTAAGGTAATGCCTTTGTGTGAAAGATCGCAGTTTGAAAGATGATTGATGAAACTTCTGTTGTAAATATATAAATTTGAAAGGCTTGATTTCATCTTTATTAATACAAAGAATACATATTACTGCAGACCATGCACTGCTCTATTTGCACAGGCAAATATCATAGGAAGTCTGGTCCGTGAGAAACAAAACATGAAAGAATTTAATCTATACATGTAATCCTTATTTTTATTAACAGTAATATATATATATATCACTATATATGTTATTCTTCTAGAAGGTTCAATTTCATCGGCGCCTTATAAAACCTCAAAATATTATATGTACTCCTCTCCATCTTCACTATTCCCTTATTGCGAAGGACTAAGAAGGAAGTACGGGTAATTTGTTCCTTTTCCCACGTAAAAGATGGGTGTGCATGCATTGGATATTAACGCAAAACGGTACTACACCTGGAAATTTCCCTTCGTACTCTAGTCTAGACCTCTAGATCACTTCAATGGTTTTCTTCGTCTCATCATTTGAAGTAGAAACCTTCTCGGGCTTGTCATCACTAACGGGTTTAAATCCTGATAGTTCCCTTAAACTATCAACGGCATCCACGACCCCTTCAATCCGAACAGATATCTCGGTCAGTAGCGAAGCCACCGTGATAACGGGTAGGACCTCCATCAGTGGCATGGTTGCCACATTTTGCACTTGTGCCTCTTCTTGCAATTGACTTGGCAAAGATCTTAGGGCATCCTGTAAATCTTGAACTGCCATGTTCATATCACACACCAATAAATCTAAGCTACTTGACTGTGCCATTTCCTTGATCGATTTGGATAACTCCTTTAGTACCATGGCGCATTGTGTAACAAGTTTCTTGCATTCATCACTCAAACATTCCTTTACAGAGTTAGAGGCCTGAAAGTTTAAGGAAATTGAAGTTAAGATATAAGTTCAATAGAAACAAAAATGTTCTAAACCATTGCAGAAGTCATCATGATGTTATCTTAAACCATTATAGATTGTTGTATCAGTACTGGTACAAACTGATATTATAATGCAAAGTCCAGCACAGTATATCTCGTTATTTGTAACTGGATTAAAAATTTTGTATGATTTTCGTTCGTCATCACTTATGAGTTCTTTATTTTTTATGAACATTCCAGAATCACTTCTACAGATATGACAACATTGCTTATAGTTCCTACCTCAAAAGTAAAAAAAAAAAAAAAAGACATTACTTTAGTACTTTTTTTTTTTTTTTTTAAGTTTGCTTATAGTTCCTAACTTACTATAATGTTTTGTTCTTTTTTTTTTTTATTGGTTTATCTGTATGTGTCCTTTTGTAATTTTTTTTTTTAATTTACCTGAATCTCTGAATTGATGCAACCATTCAGAGTTTCTATGCAGTAAGCGGTGTACCGCATGGAGATTCCGACTTTGAGATACTCACTCCACGGGTGCCTAAACCCAAACCGACCATGCCTTGGCTCCCATGTAGCCAAATTTGCTTGGGACTCCTCTGATGCTTTCGAGTTTAAAACTGCTTTGTAACCTAGTGACTTCTGTGACCTCTTTTTTTCCGAGTTCAAATCCTCTTCAAAATACTCCTCAATACATCCTATTTGATTAAATATTTTCCATCAATAACAGGTTCACATTCTGTTGACATGTAAAAGGTCATTTACTAATAGTCAAGTAATTGAAGTCTATGTTGCAAACAATAATAGTACCTTCCAAAGATGTCGCGAGCTTCTCCATGTTGCGAACAATAAGTAGGTGGAGTTCCTGCCCAGCCCAGACGGGCCGAATCATGATGCAGACAGATAGACATATAAATATTCCAATGGCTATGGTTGAAATGCGTTGCTGAGCCATCTGAAACAATTCATCCACGCGGTAACCTGATACCGCAACCATGCTGAATGTGAGGATGAAGATGGTTATGCCGTAGTCGAACTTGGTCTTGATTGTTGGCACAAAGCGTGAAAAGGTGGCCACCGATGCTGAATTAACATTTAAATTTTTAATCAGTCTTTGTCATGTAGCGGATTAGGAGATAAATTTCTTCTTTGTTAAAGCTAAATGCTCTTGTACGTTAGTGTTAAATTATTAATTCAGTACCTAGGAGGAAAACTGAACTGCTCAAAATCACTGGTTCAAACTGTTTTCCTGATTGGTGGGCGATCCAGTGCACACCCAAGGCAATGAACCCGGCTGTAGCAGTCGCAGTCGCTCGGTTGAATCCTTTGTACAAGCAGCCGCCTACAACGAGTAAGCAAATTAATAACTAATGCATGTTTTGGTCCTTCTATATAAATTGAACCTCTGTATATATAGAAAAGCTTACCAACAGTATACTCAAACACGACGACAACTGTCATTATGGCCCACATGGCCGTTCCTCCGACTCCTTCGTACAACGGCCTAGTATAGTAAAAAAGAGTGACCAAAGCAAGGGCAAGGCCCACTTTGAAAGCATGTATCACCTTCCTGGGATCATCAACCCCGAGTTGCCATACATTCTTAAAGAAGCCAACAAACTTGTCTTTCAACATCACTAAAAACCAAACCAACCAAGCCCATGCTCTAGCGACTATGCCGGTTTCGTGTTCAACTTTCACCGTTGATCCCTCAGGTACCGTCACCTGCCATTCAACACACTGTTCGGCTCTAGCGGATGAGTTGTCAGGCATTGTCATCCTCCATTCCATACCAGAGGACGTCGTCTTACTATCTTTGGCCATCGATGCCCCTCCCTTGAGAATCGAAGAAGCGGAACGGAATAAGCGGGTAAGAGATTGGTCCCTATTGTAGCAGCCTAGGTGATAGAAGAAAGTGTTACTTGGAGATTTCTGTGTTGAAATAGAAAGGGAGGGTTGTGTGGTTTATATAGCGATGCGAGAGGAAGCCTTAGAATTGCAGGTTCACGGGATACGAGGTATAAAATATGATGGTTAAGATATTATAATTTAAAAAAGTCGGCCAAGCGAAAACTAAGGAACCAAGCTCATAAGTCATAACACACAGACAATTTAAAGTACCTTTTCAGGAATGTGGTCCTCATGAAATATAGCAAATATCAACGGAGAAAGGCACTAATTCTTCCTTTCTGAGATTTTGAAAATCAACTGTGAAAAATGACAAAAAAGAAAATCAATTTACGTTTCAATATTTGGTCTGCAGGACAGAAAAAAAATATAACATAGTGATACAAAAATTTAAAATAGGAATAATAAGCGTTAATTGTACCGATTTTTTATTAATACCCTGAAAAAATAAACAAATAGCAAATGTACCCTTGGATTCTTTTTTTTTAAAATGCCCTAACCGCCCCCTATAGGGTAGTTCACTCTGCCCACCAAACTGCCCCATAGGGGGGCGGTCAGCTATGCATACTGAACCGCCCCACAGTGGGGCGGTTTGGTTTTTTTTTTTTTTTTTTTTTTGAGATTTTGAGAGAAACCAAACTAAACCAAACCAAACTGCCCCACAGGGGGGCGGTCAACTATGCATACTGAACCGCTCCATAGTGGGGCGGTTTGGTTTTTTTTTATTTGAGATTTTGAGAGACAATATGAAGAGCAAGATGCTGAAAATTAACAATAAAAATTTGAATTTTGTTTTTAATATTTGTTAGAATCAGTGTTCTAAATAGCGCGCTATAGCGTTTTTAATTTGGACCCCCAAACACTATGCCATGACATCAAAAAGCGCTATTTGCGCTACGGCCGCTATAGCGGTCCGCTATTTGCGCTATACAATATGGGTTTTTATTTTTTTTATTTTTAAGCAATTTATATGGGTTTTAAATAAAGATAAAAAAAGCTCAAACCGAAATTGAATTTGTTGCTACTTGCTACATATAAATCAATTTGAAATTGGGAATATAAATTGAAATTTGAATAGAAAAAAAGTCCAAACCGAAATTAAAATTTGAATAGAAAAAAAAAATAGATTATGTCATGAATCATGATGCTTAAGATATTTTTAATAGGAAAAATCGATAGTTTATGATATTACTATGAATATTTTGAACCGCAATTTGGACTTTGTACGGGTTCAATATGAATATTATAATTTCTTAATTACTTTGGTGTTATTTATTGTTCTATGAGACTTTAGATAATGTTGATATTTAGTACAAATATTGAATATAGGGAATGTAAAAAAAATACTATTTGGAATAGCTTCCGCTATAGCGACGCTATTTGCTATAGCTTTTTTTTTAGCCTTCCCGCTATGATGCTATAAACGCTATTTAGAACCTTGGTTAGAATACATCTTTTACTAATATATGCTAAATTACGGTAAACTACGCAAATTTCGCTAATTATAATGAAATACGCTAAATTACGCTAAACTACGCAAAATTACACTAAACATCGTTGTTTTTGCAATGAAATATCATTGTTTTTGCAATGAAATATCGTTGTTTTTGCAATGAAACATGATGCAATTAAACATCGTTGTTTTTGCAATTCGATATTTCGTTAGCCTTAGCATTGGCAATTAAGCAGGGTAGTGCTAAAAAATATTGGTGCGTCACTGATTTTTTTTAATGAAACATTGATGCACTTCTACCGTCGACAAGCCGCGCATGAAGCATTGGTGTATCATCGGTGTTTTTGCACGAAAGCATCGTTGTTTTTAAAAAAAATTTAAACGGCCATAACTTTAGCTAGGAAACTCGAATTTGCACGTATGACCTCAATTCAGAAAGCTTGGGACGAGACGGGGGCAATGGCACCCTTGGGATGATCCCCAGGGTGCTGACTAAATCAGAATTACAAAAAAAGTCGTTTAGTGCCTCAAAAATTGAGTTAAAGTTTTTTTATCATCAGTAGACACACAACGACCTGTTTGCGGCTAGTGACAGTGTCGTATGCAGCACGGTAAAAGTCAAAACTTGTATCAAAATTACTGATTTGATGTTTAGTGTCGCATGCGACTAGTGAATTTAATTTGACAATAATATTGAGTACCTTTCATTTTGTATGTTCAAATAAGAAACAGTCCGTGTGATATGAAAAATTTCAATTATATTCAATTTCATACTAAAATTGAGATAATTTGATTTGACAGGAACCAATATCCCAAATCTAGTTCATTCTAGATATGCTAATTAGCTTAATTTAACATAATTTCAAGTAATTTAACATATTTTAGTATAAATATGCTAATTATACATCAAAAGAAGTAATCTAACAAATATTAAAAACAAAATTCGAATTTTTATTGTTAATTCATTCATCATATTGTCTTTCAAAATCTTTAAAAAAAAAAAAACTAAACCGCCCCACTGTGGGGCGGTTCAGTATGCATAGCTAACCGCCCCCTATGGTGCGGTTTGGTGGGCAAAGTGAACCACCCCATAGGGGGGCGGTTAGGGCATTTAAAAAAAAAAAAACCGAGGGTACATTTGATATTTTGTATTTTTTTTGGGGTATTAATAAAAAAATCGGTTAATTGTACTCATGTACGTATATATGGATCTAAAATCGGTTTCAAGTTTTCATATTTATGCTGCATTTTAATTATTTTTATTTTATGTATATATTTTTTATCAAGAGACAGTAAATTGTGCAATTTATTTGTTAATTGTAGATTTAAATTATGGAATTGTATGTGCATGTATGGAAAATCCTTAATGCATATAAAAACGTACAGCAGTCAAGAGGATTCATTCATTCCCATTTTCATTCCATATGCTTGGTATGCTGGCTCATCATTGAGATTTGTGTCGTTCGACAATCAAAATCAGCAATCATATTTTGATGTTTAACATATAATTAGTTTTACATTATTTATTATTTCGGGACAACACAAACTTAAAAATATAATATTAATTATTGAAATATTTGACAAATTTTATTTCTATCTTATTAAAAAAAATTTGAAAGGTTGTGTGAGCATCCCACGCTGTGCCGTAAGGCAGAAATATGAGACCTATCTTCCAAAGTTCCAATTGTGCTAGTTAATGTTGGAGTTGAACACTGGGTGTTAGATAATTAATATCGACATTTTTTACTTATCAATAATGAATAAGAATAAAAATTGACTTCAAGACAAAAATATCCATCCCATCCCACCAGCTGTTGGCTGAAAACACATTTGATTTGACAGTCGCGCGAGATTATATGAGGAGATTTTACGGAAACAAAATTCTCTAATTTAATTTATGGGATTTCACTGCACAAAAATAAGCGGAGAAGTTTAATAAAGAAAAGACTTTGTAAAAATGATTTGCGTGAAGAACTAGCTTTTGGTCTAGTGACAAAGACACATGGTCTCTATGTAGGAGGTCATGAGTTCGAAACTCGGATGGGAGAAATCTTTTGTTGTAATAACAAAAATATTATATAGTTGGGTGGCTTGACCTCTAAATCCTTTCTTAGATTTCAAATTTAATCAAGTATCTTTGCATTTGTGATGTTTTTTTAACATATTCTTCATAATTAAAATTGGGAGCCTGATTCATCTTTTACTCAAAAATAAAAAAAAATCCTTTTTTTTCACAAGAGTGTTAATTATTCTCTCAATTCAATTTTACTTGTGAAAGTTGATACAAATTGCCATAGAACCACACTTTTTGTCACATCAACAAATGTACTCTTTTCTTCAGACATCTTAAGTTTTTTCTCCAATTTGGTACCTGCCAAATTTTTTTTTATCGCAAGGTTCATTCATTTTCTGATAGAGCATTTCTTTTTTTTTCTGAAACAGAGATAGATAAAGTTTGGTTATATTTAAATTTATCTCATGATTTCTGATAGCTATTTGGTTTCTTTGTGTATTTGTGTCCTATTGAAACTGTCACATGCTATGATTTAGCCGTTTAGAATTTGTTTCTTTTTAGTATTGCAGCAAACTGTGTTGATGTAATTAATAGGTTTGCTTGTTTTCTTAAAACAGTTGGTATGAATGTTTTGTAATTATGAGAATGGTACCAGTGGTTTGATACCTTTTTCATTATGATTTCAATGAGATCAGTGGGCTATATCCACTTTAATAATAAAAAAAAAAGACCTGGTGCTTGAAACTAACCTAAACATAGTGCTCTAAAGTAACCTATGAGCAAGATAACCTATATCGTACCAATTAGACATCATTCCCTAATCGGTCTATACTTGAATTTGTCAATTTAATTAACTAGTGGAGAATATCAGATTAGATTAAGTATTATATGGAGCCGGATTAGATTAGGTACTTGGTCAGTTAATTTTAAAATGAAAACTGCGAGTGTGATGAACATGCCACCAATTAGGACACCCTCAAGTGCTTATTAGTTACAATTAATTTCTAGGAGCACCTTTTTCCAAGTCGTCATGGCAATTAGTACCTTCCAGAGTTCTATCTTAAAGGAACCACAGGAAAACAGAGGTATATCAGAATAAAATATGAAATATTTACTTAAATAGTACACTCTAAGAACATTAACATAATAGTTGCTCAAAATTGTATATTGGAGCAGCAAAATATATATGGTTATGGTCATGTGAAATTTTAAATTCATGACAATATATATTGGGGAATTCAATCAAAAACTATGAAATTACCTATTTCTCCCTCCAAATTTTATCAAAAGATAGGAAGAAAAAAATAATTCGGTAGTGGATCAACAAGGCACAGATGAAATTTGATCTCACATGAATATCATTACATTCTAGTGGGAAAAAAACAACAAGTAATTTATCTTTCTGATGATGAAAGTTGATGATTAGGAAAATCATCTTTTATTTGTTGCAATGCCCATTTCATAGTAACATAAATTTTATTGCTCTATGATATGTTTTTGTTTGTTAAGCATCTAATATCTTTAAAAATACTTTAAAAATATAAAATGATAAGTACTCTAAATATTGATGAAACAAGTTTAGAACTTGCTTCATGGTTAAAGTGCACTAAACCTAGCACTAGGTCCCTATGTTATCTATAGCGTTTGACCATTCATCTCATATATACAAAGACTTTATATGTATGTCTATATTTATTTGTCTGTGTATAATGATAATTACATTCCAGGCAAGGGAATGGACTCTGCTGCTTTTCTGAGAGGAAAGTAGCGTCCTCCTAGATCTTCCGAATCCAACCATTCAAATTCGTTGAGATTTGTGCATGAAAAAACTTATTTATCGAGATACGCGAATGGAAAAGTTTGAATCGTTGGATTTGGAAAAGGAGGACGCTGCTTTTCCCTAAGAAAAGTAGCAGAGTCGGATCCTCAGGCAAGGAGGTTGAGTTTGATAAGCCGCAGTGCTTGCTCGATAACCCAACGTCTACATTTGTCAGACCGGTGTTTGAGTATGCTAAGATTGATATCGAGAAGCATTTTACCTGCATAATTTAGAATTAGCATTTTGCCCGTAAATTACAACAGAAATATATATTATAAAATAATAAAACAAATCTCATACAAAATAACATATTTTTATAAAAAAAATTTAGACAAATTGACAAATAACATTTCTAAATAACATATTAAATAACATCTAACGTAAATAAAAATTCTTAAATAGCTTATTTCCTTAAATGACATACATGTTTTTTTTTTAAAATCTTTTTTGGACATATTTTCATACAAAATGACATATTAAATGACAAATAAGATTTCTTAAAAAATATAAAAAAAACAATTGAAAGAAATGAAAACATGACCAATTAATTATCAATCAATCTAAAAAGTTCTTAATAACATTTAAAAAAATAAAAATAAATCATGATCAATAAAAAAAGATGATACAATTTGCATGCGGCGTGCATGTGTGTAAATAAATTTAGACATCTATATGTAGAAAAAAAAATATAAAGTAGATGTGTAGAATCAATATAGAAAGCAGATTATTTGATTGGAGGGTTGATAGTCAATCTGAAATTTCATCTTTTAATCACAACCGTTGGCAAATTAGAAAATCTACGTGCATCATATAAGAATGGAGATAAGAGGAACCGTATTTACAAATTTACAAATTTTCATATTTTTTGATATATTTTTTCTGAATTTTCAACAATTTAAATTAAAATATAAAAAAAGTTCAATGTGACTAATTTATGTCACGTCATATCACGTCACGGGTAGTCACGGCGTGACTACGTGTGACGTGACCATTCGCGTGACGTGATCGTCTGCCACTATTTTGATCACGTCACGTGAAAAAAAAATATTGATCACGTCACGTGACCAAATCACGGCGTGTTTGTCACGTCACGTTACGGCGTGTCACGTATTTCCTTCTCTAATCTCATATAGACAAAGACTTCATATGTGGAGTAGAACTGGATCCGTATCCTCTGCATTAACTCAAAAGAGAATCTTTTGAGTTAATGAATTTCAACCGTCTGATTTTAAGCGGAGGCAATCCGGCTCGTGCCTATAACCCTTTAATATTAGTGCAGATCTAGTTCGTACGAATCTTAAAACAGATCGGATGGTCGAGATTTATTAACTCAAAAGATTCCTTTTTGAGTTAATGCAGAGGATACAAATTCAGTAGAACTAAGGTGCTCTTAAGCTCACCAAGCCAAACCGTGAGCTTAACTTAAAAACCTATCGGATTGACTTCAAACGACATTTTCAAACCGTTAGATGTTCAATCTATATTAAAATGTGCTTGGAGACCAAATTTTTCATTTTTTGGAATTTGTTTACTATTTATTAAGCTGGTTTGAAAACCGTTGTTTTTCAATGCTCCAGAAATTTAATAAAAACATCGGTTTACAAACCAGCTTAATAAATAGTAAAAAAATTCCAAAAAAAGAAAAATTTGGTCTCCAAGCACATTTTAATATAGATTGAACATCTAACGGTTTGAAAATGTCGTTTGAAGTCAATCCGATAGATTTTTGAGTTAAGCTCACAAAGGGCTTGGTGAGCTTAAGAGCACCTTAGTTCTAATGTATGCCTATATATATTTGTCTGTGTATAATGATAATTACATTTCAGGCAAGGAGGTTGAGTTTGATGGGCCGCAGTGCTTGCTCGATAACCCAACGTCTACATTTGTCAGACCGGTGTTTGAGTATGCTAAGATTGATATCGAGCAGCATTTTACCTGCATAATTTAGAACTAGCATCGTGCCCATGCATTACAACATAAATATATATTATAAGATAATAAAACAAATTTCATACAAAATGACATATTTTTATAAAAAATTTAAACAAAATGACAAATAATATTTCTAAATAACATATTAAATAACATCTAACATAAATAAAATTCTTAAATAGCTTATTTCCTTAAATGACATACATTTTTTTTTTTTAAATCTTTTTTGGACATATTTTCATACAAAATGACATATTAAATGACAAATAAGATTTCTTAAAAAAATAAAAAAAAACAATTGAAAGAAATGAAAACATGACCAATTAATTATCAATCAATCTAAAAAGTTCTTAATAACATTTAAAAAATGAAAACAAATCATGATCAATCAGAAAGATGATACAATTTGCATGTGGTGTGTGTAAATAAATTTAGACATCTACACGTAGAAAAAAATATGAAGATTTGTAGAATCAATAGAAGACAGATTATTTGATTGGAGGATTGATATTCAATCTGAAATTTCATCTTTTAATCACAACCGTTGACAGATCAGGAAATCTACGTCAATCATATAAGAATGGAGATAAGAGGAACCGTATTTAGAAATATACCCTGGCCTTAAAAATTGACAATTTGACACATTTTGTGTGCTCTGTGCTTTATTATCTAATGTTGAGTAAAAGATACTTTTCTTTTGTAAATTTTTTCTTGTATATTATTTTAAAATATCTCGTGTCTCCAGTTTTTTGTATTACTTCAAAGCTCTTAAAATTTAGTATTGAGAATTTATTTCACTGGTTTTTGTAGTTGTTGGATAAAAACCACATTACTGCTCGTGGCATCAGAGAGGTTTTGATAATTATCGCACGTGAAATGGGTTGTTTTAAACTATATATTATTTAGTGTTATAGTATGTTATTTTGTGTAACATGTTTTGTATTGGTTGGATTGTATAAATTGTTATGTTGGTTGGGTTGGGCCTAGAGTTGGAAAAACGTGCCGTCCGTGCCATGCTGTGACCAAGTAAATTTTTCACGTGCCGTGCCGTGACAAAAATTACGAGGGGTGATCACGGCACGTGAATGACTAAATCGTGCCGTGACCAAACATGCGTTAGTCATGTTTGATCGCATTTAACGTTTAAAAAAAAATGAAACGATTCTTTAAAATTCAAATGTTTTAATTGAAATTTAAAATAAAATTAATTTTATAGGAAGGTATGTTAGTGTATTGCCTCGTGACTGCCGTCACTAGCGTGTCTTCCGTGTCTATCGTGTCTATCGTGACTCGCGTGTCTCGTGCCGTGCCGTGTCTTCTTTGCCAACAATTGGTCACGGAACACGCGAGTCACGGCACGTAACCAACACGCGTGCCGTGCTGTTACCGTGCCATTCCGTGACGGAGCCGGCTCCGGCGTGTCATTTTTTCAACTCTGGGCATAGATATGCAGGTGGTGCGGGTATGGAGGAAAGACCAACGGATGGGTCGGTCATTTATTTTAGGTCCATCATGTTGAGCCAGATAAGTCAGAAATGATTTTTTTTAACAAGCAAGTCAAGCTTGAGCTTGACATATTACCTGCAGGATAAAATTCATTGCCATTTCTAATCAAACATGATAAAATCCTACAGACCGAACATTATATTATAATAATAGAGATTAAGCAATGGATAATTACAGTGATGCGATGTGGAGACAGATATTAAAGCTCATGCGTGGTGTTTGGTTGTGGACTAATATTTCAACTTAGGCCAGTCTAAATTATTTATGTTTGGTTGTACCTAAAGTTACAAGGAGGTGGTAAAATAGTTGAAGATGAATGACAGTGGGCTCCAGTGGGTTAAAATTGAAGAAAAATTTAAGGCACCTCCTGAAGTGGTTTAATTTAGGTCTGTATTGTTAGGCCAGTCAATTTAAATCGCGTTTGGTGAAATAACAGTGGCCTAAAGTCTTTAGTCTACCTTTAGTCCACAACCAAACATGATGGTGCACAAGTGAAGAACATAAGCGTTGGAGACTATTTGTATTGTAGAGCTTGTTCTACTATTAGTATTTACTGCAACCATATAATTTCCTCAAAACATAGTCCGAAGGAGGAATTTAGGTCCGAAATATTGATTTTGATATAGGTTATTTTTGACAAACTTTTTTCTAAGTACGGGTCTTAATTTACTCTAAAGGGCTAAGTCACTTTATAATTCTAAATTTTTTAATTATGTATATTAAAATTTAATTTATTTTTTTTTAAGTTTTTATATAGTTCAATCTCTCTTATAAAATATAAAATATTTATTTGTAGTACAGTGTTAAATTTGCTTATTGTGATGCGGGAGAAATTGGGTTCAAATTCCACCTGCTACATTATATATTTTTATATTTTATTTTTTAGGTCTCATATCTAAATTTCTAATTATGCTCCTGTTCAGAATATGGTACAACTGATTTCTAATGGTTTCTAAGTTATTTTTCAGACGAATTTTAGGAGATATTTGTGCTTTTTTTTGTGCTGAGAGGTTGTATCTTAATAAACAAATAGAGACTCTCAGCACAGAAAAGCACAAGGATCTACTAAAATTCATCTATAAAATAGCCTAGAAACCATTAGAAATCACTTGTCTAAATTTTAGGAGATCCTCTTACGTTTGTCATCCGGGTTTTAAATACTCTCATAAATTTTAATTAAACAAAGCAATCTCTTACATTGTTGACACTAAGTGTTGATTATTCCCTCAATTTAATTTTACCAGTGATGTGGACACCAAGTCACTAATTGTCATGTAAATGATGTAATCACATCTGCCACATCATCAGATATATATATATATATATATATAGAGAGAGATGAGGATTCAAATGCACCATTATTTTGTGCTCCAATATTGAAGAACCGGACTGAAGTGGTCTATGGCTGGTGTTGTGATGCCTTTTTCTGTTGCTCTGTGTTTGTTTTTCTTATATATTTCCCTTTTTTAAGGTCTTTCAGCTGGGGTCTGCTGCCGTATTATAGGGAGTATGAGAGGTGTTTAAACTTGCTTAGCATTTTGGTCTGTACCCGGTTTTTGTTTTTTTGGCTGAGTTGATGTAACACAAACACTTTATTTTTAACTTCAATAATATTCTCACCTAGGCAGCCTCTGCCAGGTTTATCAAAAAAAAAATTTTGTCCTCTAATATCCTCCATATCCTTTATCTCTGTTTTCAAAGTCTGAACAGTCAATCCAAACCGCTCAACATGATCTTCATAATAAAATATTCTTGGAGACCAAATTTCATATATTTTTTTAATTTTTTACTATTTTTTTACATAGGTACAATATTACTTTTTCGGATGGTCCAGAATCTCCTTAAAACAGTGATTTTGTATCTATCTAAAAATTAGTAAAAAAAAATTCTAAAAAATATAAAATTTGGTCTCCGAGCATATTTTATTATGAAGATCATGTTGAGCAATTTGGATCGATTATTTGGACTTTGAAAAACAAAAATAAAGGATGTGAAGCATATTGAAGCACAAAATCATGGTGCATTTGAACAATCATCATATATATATAGGGGAGCGGCTAAGTTGTTGCCGGCAGCATTTCGGTGAGGTGCTTACGGGGGCATATCTTGCAATTTGATGTTCAAAAAACAAATTCAAACCGTTAGATGTTCAATCTATATTAAAATCTACTTGGAGACCAAATTTTACATTTTTTGGAATTTTTTTACTGTTTTTTAAGCTGGTTTGAAAACTGTTGTTTTTATTAAATTTCTGAAGCATTGAAAACAGCAGTTTTCAAACCAACTTAAAAAACAGTAAAAAAATTCCAAAAAATGTAAAATTTGGTCTCCAAGTATATTTTAATATAGATTGAACATCTAACGGTTTGAATTTGTTGTTTGAACATCAAATTGCAAGATATGCCCCCGTAAGCACCTCGGCCGAAATGCTTCCGGAAGCAAATTAGCCATACTCTATATATAGTTTTTTTTTTGTCCTCACATGTGACTCAATTTTTCTTCAACAAAAAAAAAAATTGCCACATCATCAGATACATATGGTATGTTAAGTATAATATATAAATATTGATTGTATCATAGTGTCACTTGTCAATAAAAAATTCACATTATGTTTGTGTTAGAATATGAAATAGTTCAATGTCACTTAGAGATCGAGTCACCTTAAAAAAAATTAGTGTCTTAATAACAAGCATCAACATTTCCAGACAAGTCCCAATTAATTCATTGTTGTGTGTTTTTCTCCATGAATTAATGCGCAACTAATTATGTTATCATTATACATGGTTTAAGCATTACAGAAAAAAATTATTGTGCCCCAAAATTTGTTTAATATAAAAAATACTTATGATTGAAAGAAAAAATCTCATTTTTTATTTAATAGCTTATTATTTCGGAGTTAAATCCGAGGAACAAATCTAGTAATAATAAAATAACAAAAGTGAAAAGTGAAAACCGTATAGGAATCCTGACCTTGGAAGTGAAAACGACATGCATATTTTATAAAATTGATGACTCGTTATTTTGATGCTTTTTCTAATCCCAAGGTATTTTGGAGAAGACAGAAAAAGACAAAAGGCTTTTAAACCATTATTCCAATTACAAATTTCAAGTTCGGTTAGACGTACTATTTCTTGCGTGGTCAAACAATTTTCTATATTATAGTGATGTTTACCAACTTTTCCACTTGCATAAAAAAAGAAATTGTTTACCAACTTTTTCCATTTTTCATGGCAAAATTAGGTCACAACTAAAACCAAAAACCTAATTACCATAGAGACCTCTTTTCAACACATTTAAAATTTAGATATATGTCCATCGTAACTTCATTAATTAGATATTTTTCCATCAACATTTCTAAATTAGCTATATCCCCATCTAAACTTAATTATTTTAGTAATATCTTCATTTGTAACTTATTCACTAAAAAAATATAGTTTAATAATACAAAAAAAAATGATTGTTTTACCCTTTCTTTAAAACACAGTTTTCTTGCTAACCTCTTCCTTTCCCACAACGAAATTGTTGAGAACATTATACTTTTATTGCACTCAACCTTACCACCAATTTTTACTGCAAATAACATGCAAGGTGTTGTGGAAATCAAATCTTACATCATTGTCCATTGAATACAATAGGTTCCAAAAAATGTTTGCAAGTTATTATAAAAAGAACAACGAAGGTTTCTGTAACCAAGAATTGTATGCCATCAAAGCATATGATGCAGCGTCTCTAGCTTTAAAATGAATCTAAAACGAACAATATCTCACATGTGGAAGTCTATTAATAGTCAACTTTGAAGGGCTTGGTACAATAAAAACAGTACTCTTGATAAAAACAAAATTAAAATTTTAACGCTACCAGATTTTTGGTATTGTCGTGGAAACTTATACAAATCTAAGATTCTGGCATCACAATGCTGGCTTTAATCCTTGCATGAAAATCTTAATTGGTTTTTAATGGTTAATTTGAAGCCATAATGCTAGAAACCAGGTAGGTTGAGAATACAAAAGGTTGAAATAACAACTAAACCACTTTGGGGGAATTTTGTGAATGTGAAAATACATTCGACCATATATTGCAATATTGTAGTTGACCCCAGCTCAGCCACTAGATTCTAAATGGATGCATTTACTAAAGCTCTTTCTAAAGTATAAGGTAAGCTACCAATTTGTTGAGTATCGAAAGGAGATACATTCAATCTAAGATTGGGTTAAAACTTAAAAACCACAACAGAGACGAACTATTTCAAAATTAGCTAAACTAATCTCAAAGAGATAGAGAGGAAGGTCACAGGAAGATGCTAACTGATAAAGTTTATCGACATAATCTTCTCCGGTGAATTTCAAAGGTGTAGGGGAAGATAAAAAGGGGAGGAGGGTCGCAGGAAGAAGAGGTTAGCGATACAATATGTTGAATAATAAAGGGCAAACTAGTCAATTTATTTATTTTGCTATTATTAAACTATATGTTTAAGTGAATAAATTAAAAATGGGGATATTACTGAAATAATTGAGTATAGATGGGGATATTTTTGAAATGTTGATGGGAAAATATCTAATTGGTGAAGTTATGATGGGTACATATCTAAATTTCTCTTTATTCTTTATACAGTCAAGCAGCCAAGCTGGTAATGTACGGTGGTGACTCAGGGGAGAGATAGAGAGCACTTATCTGTGCCTGTGGTCCTTGGTGCTTTCTTGGTGAAAAGCCAACCCACATATCAGGTGGGTAAAGAAGGAACCAGATTACCTACTCCTCAGTCGGCAGAAATTTTTATCTCTAAGGTCACTGACAAGTAGGTCCGGAGTGGATTTTAACATTTAAATATTAGATATAGTTTTGCCTCAAAACTCACTCCAGACTCATGTGTCAGTGACTTTAGAAACAGAACAGGGGGCATGAGATTCAGTTCCGGTAAAGAAACCCTGAGCAACATAAATCACTTTTCCTTTTTTTTTATAAAAACTATTCAAAATTTTAACTTTTTTTTCGTTAAATTCAAAAGTTTTGTTTCAATAACTTGTTGAAGTTTTAATGTATTACGCGTTGACGTTTATCTTTTATTGTTATCACTGGACAATCTGGCTCTCTCAGTATTTTTTGTAAATAGATAAGATATTAAAAAAATTTATTAAAATCTTACGTTTGGCAAATTTTTGATACAAAAATAATATTTTAGAACACTAAAGATATGTACAATAAAAAACAATAAGATAACTCAAGTATGAATTTTTACAAAGAAATATATACATGATTGTTGTATTATTTTAAAATCTTCTTTATATATTTTTTGATAAAAGGTTGAAATCTAATCAAATTTATTCTTCTTTAATAGAGAAGTGAAAAATGAGGATACATGAATTATCTGATCATTATAAATAAATAAAATATTAGTAGAATTACACGGTGAATATATAAATAATTTTAAAACTAAAATAATTGAAAACATAACTCTACAAAGCAGAGTAGGTTCGATGTCTGTGATCCAATTTGGATTTGATAGGTAACGCTTCTATCAAATCTGCTTCAAAATTCGCACGTATCGTTTCAATATCCGTGTGCATTCGCTCAACATTTATATATGCTAATCAAACACACACACACATCTTAAAGCTAATCAGACAGAAGCATTCTTCATCAAACTCAAATTTGAATCCAATTAACATCGGACCTAACCTTTTCCCCCTTTTTATATATTTATAATATAATTGAGATACTGACCCACTAATTACTCGTTATACGGACCTATGACCTATCAGCTATTGGGGTAGTGTTACAAAAGATTATTATTTTTGTATGTACAACTGTTGTGGGGTAATTATATCATTTCTCCAAACGCCAAAGATATATTGATGTAAAAAGTCATGGTGACGGTGCTTACAAAAAGGAAGAGCAAACAATATATAATAAACTTGCACTTCCTTCTCCACTAAAGAAAATATCTTAAATTAGGGCTGTCGGATGACATATCATGATTAACCTGATAACTCTAATTTTTGTCTTAACTTGCTTTAATTTGATTAAAAAAACATAGGGGCTTCTATACTTCAACGAGGAGAATTATTAATACAGATAAGCAAAGAACAATTTCTACCAAATCTTTAATTATTTAGAGAACTTATCATAGTGTGTATTGCGATATGAATAAAAAGGGAAATTTTATTATCAGGCGAGTAAGTACAATGCAATGCAATGATACAATAGAATAGATCATCTGATCATTCCATTAGAACTTATTTGACAAACAGGCAGGGAAAGAATGGGTAATATATGTCAAATGCAAATAAAATTGAATGAAATTGTAAAACACACATATTTGTAAAAATATAATTAAAACTCGTGCACTTTGCACTATAGTTTCTATTCGAATATAATATGGTATATTTAATGCAGGTGACATAAAATTCAGGAGAGACGGCAATTTTCAAAAGTCCTAGACACGATACGCCAATTAAACATATTATTTTTTATTATTTTATTTATGTTATTTATAAATATCAAAATTATTAGGTGGGGACTATACAATAATTCAATTATACATTAAATATCATTGCTATTCTATTCTAACAACAAATAGGAGTTGGTGCAGTGGTAAAGGTGTATGTCCTTAACCCAAAGGGATTAGGCTCGAATCCTGCGGGGAGCACTAAAAATATGATTTTTGGCGCTGGTCCACCGCGGTTCACTGCGCTGGTGCATGAGCGGTCCAAGGGTTTGGCGCGGTCCACGGTGGTCCAGGCGTATCCAGGTGAGTCAAAGCGTATCGATGACCGTATCGGCCGAGTAAGGATACGCCACCTAAGCAGATACGCTAGCTGACGTATCAGATACGTATCGTGCCGTATTGGGTGCGTATTGGTATCTGATACGGGTACGGAGTCTATATTGGAGTATCCGAGTAACATAAGTGATAAGTGATAACTGACCTCATATTTGCAAAAAAGGAAAACTTAAAAGTTCAAATACTTTCTTTATGATGTAGATTATTCTATGCCTTAAAATTGGTACAATTTTTTTTTGAAGGACAGTGGACAAGTTGCCTGCTGTCAATATATTAAATAAAAAAAGTTATTTACATTCTCCCTCGGAAGGATAACCCTATATTAAAAACTCATCAATCCTCTATCGTTTGATTTAATATTCATATTGGATAAAGATTTTTTTCCCCCATCTCCTATCCCCCATTCATCCCCCAATCATTAATTATCTAGGGGACCACAACTTTAAGCACAAAAAGACAAAAGAAAACGTGTATCAATCATTAATTACATTGGGGACTGCTAATTAACTAGGGGGACCGCTTATATTTGAAAAATTTACAACTGACGCGCACAAGTATTCATATATAATACATCAAGTATTCATATATAATACATTAAGTATTCATATCTAAGATATCAAGCATTTTAAAAAAAAACTAGACATATCACTCACACATTTTTTACACGTTTTTAGAGGTGGTTTTTTTTTTCTCCGTTCATTCTAACCAATATTTCTAACAATCTATGAAGAATTTTGCGAATCTAAAATCACAAACGTCTTCTATGCAATTTTCTCTTTCAAATGAGATCCATGATGAAGTACTTTTGAGTTATCCGTCACGCAAGTATTCATACCTCGTAAAATTATTTATATCTCGTCGTGCAAGTATTCATACCACGTCGAGCAAGTATTCATACCTTGTCGAACAAGTATTTATACCTAAGATATCAAGTAAAAAATGATTGAGTGGTAATGAAATTTCAATCGGTAAAAATGAGTGAATGATGTGTCCAGTTTTTTATTTGTGAAATACTGATGAGGTATGAATACTTGCTTGATGAGGTATGAATACTTGAATGACAAGGTATGAATACTTGTGCAACGGACAACTCGAAAGTATGTCATCATGGATCTCATTTGAAAGAGAAAATTGCGTAGAAGACGTTCCTGGTTTTAGATTTGCAAAATTCCTCATAGATTGTCAAAAATATTGGTTAGAGTGAACGGAGAAAAAAAAAAACCACCTCTAAAAACGTGTAAAAGATGGATAAGTAATGTGTCCAGTTTTTTTTTAAATACTTGATATCTTAGATATGAACACTTCATGCATTATATATGAATACTTTAGAATACAACTATGAATACTTCTTTTAATAGTAATGAATATGAAAAAGTAGTATGTGATTCTTTTCCTTTTCTGTTGCCGAATATTTCAAGTTGGTTATCGGTCCCCACCGGCAGTTAAATGCTAAATAACAGATAATTAGCGGTCCCCCCAAGTTGAAAACGCGTTTTTAATTAGTGGTCCCCGTTAATCAAGCGTTTTTGGTTGTCTTTTAGTGCGGAAATCGTGGTCCCCTCTTAATTACCGTTAAAGAATAATTAACAACCTTATCCGGGGGATGAATGGGGGATAGCAACCCGGGTATTGTTAGTCGGTCCCATTCATATTTGTCTAACACGGTTACTTAAATCATTACTTTGCATATAAAAACACATTAAAATCTCAGTGCAGATAAATGAAGACGAATTGAAATGTCTCATGCAAATAAAAAAAATGTCTCTTGCGAAAATAAAAATTATTAGCACTTCATAAGTAACCAAACTTAAATTTGACGTTGTAAAAAAAAAAAATGCATTTACAATATATTTACGCTTGTCAATACTCAATATACTCTCTGCTTTAGTATGTACAAATAATCTTCATAGTTCTTTATTCATAAAGGGATTTTTTTAAAATAGAATTAGTTTTAATGATTTTAATGGAACAAGCACAGAGGAATTGGATTTTTAAAAATAAGCTCCACTGATCCCTTGCCTCAGTAGAGAAAGAAATGTGTTTGCTTCACACCATTTCACGTGAAATAGTACTAAATAAACTTTACAAATTCTCTGTGAAATGGCTCCACCGATCTCTTGCTTCGGTGGAGCTGTTTTGTATAAAATCCAACTCTGCTTGTACTGTTAAAATCATTAAAATTAGTTATATTTAAAAAAAAAAAATCTCCATATAGCATGATCTGTGAACCTGTACTTGAAACATCCAGTCTCAAATATGACCGGCCCAATATTATTTATAATTTGGACAATTTGGTTGGAGCACCATACATATCCAAAGTCTCCATTTAAGGTTTCTTTTATAATTTGCAATTTTGGGCCACTTACATATCTGCAATAGGCCTTGGATACAAGGCCCGTAAATTGAATCAAAATAAAGTGTATACCGAAGAGTTTGGGGCCTTTTTATTAGAGAAGATTGTTGTGGGTTAAACCCCTATTATACTATTATAGTGACCTCGCTGCTCTATTGTTTTTCCTTTTTGTTTCCTGTTTTAGTAGATCGCCTGTTTTGCTCATGGACTTTAATGTATCCATCTCTGGAAGTCCAAGTGACTAAGACAACTGGCATGATGATGTGGTATAGTGGTAATAATTTTGGTTTGAGAGCTAGATGAATATAATTGTTGTTAGTGCAGATTTTCCTCGACTTGTTTTGCAATTTTCATAAAATCCTTATGCTTGCTTGTGTGTCTTTTCATGGTAATCTATAGGTACAGGATGAAATATTGTGGGACAGCAGAAAGATTTTAAGCACAGGGAACCAGCTGAATTGGATTCTGGTACAAAAACAAATAGAGATAAAGAGTACCTATGCAGGAGAACTAATTTCAGACGAATTGCAATTTTTAGTGTTAGGAGGGGGTCTCTATGCAAATTACCCTTAGGAACGGGGAAGGTTTGTCCATAGATGTTATGTACTCACTAGGTTAGTCTTAGCTACTGAGTAGAATGTATTTGTAGATGTGTTAAAAGCATTTTGTTTCAGCAATGAAACAAATGTATCATCCCACTTACTTTATAAAAACAAGTATAATTTGTTTTCACCTTTGGAAAAATCACTTGATCCATTACACAAGTTCTCCTTCGAAATATATTTTTATAAGCACAACAACACACTCTCAAGGAATAGCTTTTATTTCATTTTTTGCTTTACAAATATTAATTCATTCGTTGAATTATTTGCACAAGGAAAAAAAAGGTTGAAGGGGTAGGAAGTGAAAAAGATGATGTCAGTAACAATTAATACATCAATCACAGCAACAAATAACCAAAACACTACATATCAACACATTGCTAACAACTAAACACAAACTGCAATCGGCACAAACTCGGAATATTAAAAGAAACATACATACTAGTACACTCAGTCTACTAAAGCCAGTTTCCTAAATTAGCAATCAATGCCATTTGGATGGTTTCTCAAACCAAAAAATGGCATATTTACAGACTCAACCTCTAAAATTTTCAAATCTATTCATTTAACTTTTTTCTAATTATAATGTCAGCTACAAATCTGGGACTGTTGATAGTATTTTACAGATTGAGGTCCCTTTTCAATAACTTCGGCCAGCTGATCACTAGACCTAATGGTGCTAGTTTGTTGCAATAATTGGACAAGTGAGAGAAATATGTCCATCCTCGTTACGTCTCGATTAGCCTATAAGAAACAGAAAGAGGCTATTATTTCAGAGAACATGTAATGAAGAAATAAGTTCTTCAAATATTTTATTTCATGAAGATTTGCCATTACCTCAACTAGAAATCGTGCCCAAATTTTCCTGTCACGTAGTTCCATCACACCTTTAAGAATCGTCAGGCCGAAACCACGTATTATGTCGGCTATCTCAAGAAAGAATCCCCTTTCCTCACAAAGCATCTGTTAGCACCAAAATTGGATCATATAATAAACGAAAAAGGCCTCAAGTTTTCGAACAGATTATAAAAGACAATGTGGCCGTTTTAAAAGGCATTATTTTATTACAAACCTCAACGAGCATCTGGCCTCGTGGCATGAGATCCTCCACTATGATTGGACAGACCATGGTCTGGCCTGCCACCTCATAGGCCCATGTAGCGCCACCTCCGTTGCTTTCACTGCTGGAATTATCTTTTAACACCACTCCACTCTCTTCCCCAATCATCTAAAGATAGATGAACAGCATAGATTTTAAAATCATGTACAAGTACAATCGCATTCATAGAGATACAAAAGACAAAGAAATTTATGGTTGCTATGAAATTCACCTTGGGCTGATCAGCTTGTTTAACTTTCTCAGCATATTTAGTTACGCTTTGCAAAAACAACATATGCTTGATGGTGCGGTCCAACAAAGCGTCAATGCTACACTGCATGGTCAATAAATTTTTGATGAATTCCCTTACTTGTAAAACAGAAAAGCAATTAAATAAGTTTTAAAAAGTTATCAATATGAAGTACCTTGGCACTATTGGGGACAATTTCACGCAATTCTTTGACACGGTCCTGAATCTGTTGCCGGTCTTTTGGCCTAGGCCGCGTACTCTCTCCAGGCCTAGCTCTTTTTTTAACCATCTTTAAACCTTCTTCAGGCTTCTTTGCGTTATTTATGCTACAACTATCATCAACTGATAAAAATTTCCCATTTGTACCATCCAAAATGCCCTCTATGGAACTGCCTTGCATTATACTGCTACTGTTGTTACTGTTGCTGTTGTCTGAAGTATGACTAATTTGATTTTTTGACTGGGATGAAGAGGATTTATTTTCACTATCAGTGATGAATGTGCCAAGTAATTGCTCAAGACTTGGTTCTGAAGTGATGAATTGTTTTGAATCTCCCAAATTTGGCATGCTGAAATTTGAATTGGTGTCTGAAGCCAATGCTGTGTCATCCCACCAATTATGGGCAAAGGCATTGCAACTGAGTTCTGTTATCATACTTTCAAGCAAATCATTTTCTGGAAGCACCAATTGCTCAAGAGGTGTTGATGCAGAAGTGGAGCAACCCAGCTGTGAACTTATACCTAGGAAATTGTCATTTGATTCAATTTGAGGGAAATTTATGGATCTGTTTTCTAATTCACCAAACGTAGAGACAGGAAATCCATTTGAACTCATTTGACACGGTAAATCAGGTTCAATTGCATTAGGGTAGTACAGGTTTGGTTGTATGGTTTGTGGCATTTGCACTGATACAAACTTGTTTGCAGAATGCTGATTGTAGATTATCGCATCTTCACTAGAGAATTTAGATTTCTCAAGCATATGTTTGACTTTGTCGGCAAACTCCAAACTTTCAGCTACCTGGCAAAAGAAAACAAATAGTTGAGCAAAGTAATGGTCAGTTATTATTAGGAAAGGTTCTTTTGAAGTTCTTTTTTACTTGGGCTATTGTTTTCACAAAATAAGAACTAACCCTTTGCATGGAACCAAATTGAACTGCACCAATCCACGGAAGGGGAACGACAGCTATGGTCTGCACAAAAAACATAGAAATACTGATAAATAAAAATGATAATAAAAATGAATATATTCAAAATTCTAACAAATGAATAATAAAATACAAGCTCCACCTTTATTCCATCGAAAAACTGGTGCTGCCACCAAGTAAATCCCTAAAAAGATAAGGTTTAAATATTAACTTGATGAAAATGAAAACATATGTATGATCTTTGAAAGCCTTACATCTGGAATCTATAAATGTCTATACCTGAATCATGTCTAAATCAATGCTGATCAAATTGATACCAAGAGTATCAGAATAGATCCATTGAGACTTCTTGGTGAGTACAGCCCCACCAATTATTCTGTTACAACAGAAAACAAAAATTGATTAGAAGAAAACCCCATTCAGAATTCACATTTCTTATTGGCAAAATTTAACAACAATTGCTAATAAAGCTCAATGGTCCAGAGAACTCCTCTGCTTTTGAACCATGAAAAGATGTAATGACACAGATAAATAGATAATTATATACACAGAGAGAGAAAGAGAGAGAAAGAGAAAAGAACTTCACATATGCCAGGTTTTCAAAAAAAGAAAAAGAAAAGAACTTTACATAAACTAAAACAAGAAATGAAATTAACTCATACCCTTCTCCAACAATGTGTATCTGATTAAGCATCTTTTGTACAGCTCCTCTGGCATGATCTTCATAGTAGCTCTCTTCCATTACCAACACCCTAAAGTCAAAAATTATATTGAATACAATCATTATAAGAGTAGTGCATTTTACTTCAGACAAAAATTAAAATAAAACATAGATTAAAAAGGGATGAAAGTTAGAAAGAGAAAAAAAAGCATTAAAGATTCAAGATAAAGTCATGTATTGAATTGTCAATGGGGCTATAAAAGCAGGGCTCGCCCAAGAAAGCCGGATGCTCTTTTTCAAATTGGAATATTCTTCGAGAAAATTATATATTGCAACATTTTCTATTTCTTTTCTGAAATTTTCCAAAACCAGTCTACAAAATTCATGTCAAAACAGCCTTGAAACATAAAAGTGAACAAAATTTTAGATGATTAAAGAAGAAACTAAGAGCTGCATTTTGCATGTGGTTCACAGTTAATAAATCCATGTCAGTTCTAGCATATATGGCAATGGATCTCGTCTCTACACAGATTTAATTTATGTAAAAGGTATCTCAAAAGAAATGGACACTGGGTTATCGGATGTCCCTAGAAAAAGAAAGTTCAAGTCAGTTCATAGCTTTTTTTTCTTTTTTAATTTAACTGTAATATTATAAACTTCTTATTTTGTAAGACTGGGGTCTTTGTTAACTAGTTCATTCAATCCCCCCCCCCCCCCCCCTCAAAAACAAAAACAAAATGTCATGCACCTATTAAACAAAAAAATTTAGAAGTATTTTACAAAGGAAAAGGATGTCAATAGCAGCACATCCGAAACCCAGTTATTCTTTCATAAAAAAAAGAAAAAAGAAAAAAAGAAGAAGATAAAACTGTTAAAAACTTGGTTCGAAATGTGCGATGTTTCCTTGAAGCTCGACAAATGCACCATAAGTAAAATGTGTGCTAAAGAAACCCCCCAAAAAAGTTTAAAATACAAAGATACAAAGAATTCCTCTTAACAAAAGAAGCAGACTAGTTGAGTTACCGTGGCTCACGGTGGTCGGCGCGCCACGTCACCGCATATGACCAGCCCCCACCGAGACAGAGCGCCGCTAACGCCTCTCTCAGCCTGTGCTCTGATCCCATCCCCACCGTTGGCGTGCACGAATCTCGAGGCGTCAAAATCCTAGTCTTCACTCTCCACGGAAGTTTCTTTTTTCCGGTTTTTCGGTTAAGTAATTAGAAGGCTATGAGCCAATTTTAGTTCGTCAGTCTTACGCAAAATTTACTTGTTGAGCAAAAATGGAATAGGAGAGAAATGAGATGGCGGGGGAGAGGAGATCTTTTGCCATTAATTTAGGGGGTCTTTGTAAATATAGTAACATTTATCTCGGGGACCACTTCGTCCAGTGACGCTTGGAAACAATTTTCTGTGTCATGTAGGTACCAATGTTCAGTGACAGTAGACCAAGTAAAGGCTCGCTGCTCTGAGTGCATGTCATAATTTTATTTGTTATTTGGGAATGAAATCTCGAATCCCCATCTCCTGTGGCGATTCTCTGTGGTAAACCGTGCAACTACATGCACTGAATCAATGGATTTCCCAGATAAGAGACGGCTACTATTCAATTGCAAATATAAAATATGTACAAAAGAAAGTTGTTTGAGAAATTGAGACTTTTGTTCATACATAAGCAATCGAGATAATATAAATAAATTCTTCTTATAAGAGACATAGTCAAAAAATTTATTAGAGGTAGGTAAAATAATTTACTGGTGCAATTAGCAGTTTGTAGATTGTCATTAATTAACAAATTAAGATTGTAGATTGTTCAAAATTAAATAAAATTTTCTCTGGAAGTAGACAACAACTTGATTATACATAGATTTATACTTAATTTTCAAAATCTAAAAATAAAGAGTTACCTACCTCTAATTATATGACTATGCCATTAATTCTTACTAGTCCTTTCCCAAATCAATCGCCTTATTAACTCCTCCCTAAAAAAATTCATTATGTGTAACACGCCATATCAATACTAACATTTATGTAATAAATAATATAACAGAGTCTGGCTACTATACCACTAGTGTCATTTGAATCTAAATAACACCACATCATGAGCCGTCCGATATGCTTTAATATCCGTGCATGATGTAGTACTGGATCAAAAGGAGATCATGCACGGATATTAAAGCATATCGGACGGCTCATGATGTGGTGTTATTTAGATTCAAATGACACTAGTGGTATAGTAGCCGGACTCAATATAACATTGTAAATATCGGTCAAAAATACTTTGAATTATTAAATAACTGATTAAAATGATCTACTCTCTAGCTATTACAATATATTGTAATTAGACGGATAATAGACATACCTCATAAATCAGTCTGAAGATAAAATCTTTTATAAATCATTTTATGTATATATACATTGGTAAAAAAAAATATTGACACCACTCAAATGTATTATTGATGCATTATATCAGACGAGTGGCATCGATCCAATAATAGCATATATGATCCTATCAAATTAAATTATGTAACCTCTGGAATTGAAGAGATTCCGATTCGCTAATATGACTCATTACACAAAAGGATCATATGAAGAAAGAGAAGTACGGAATTGCCTAATTTATAATTATGTATCTTTTAATTAAAGTTCTTGGGTAAAAATTAATTAGTGGTATAAAGAGAGATGCCGGATCATTTGCATTGACATAGTGTATCCTGGAGGTTAATATATGAATTAATTTGTTCAAATTACGTCAATTCACAAAATAAAAAAACCTAGCTGACATTCTTCTTGTGTTCCCATGACGAAAACTATATTATGGGGTGTTCATCGGTTCGGTTCGGTTTCGGTTGAAACCGAACCGAACTAGACAAATCAAAGTAATAATTCGGTTTCTAAAATAGAACCGAACCAAACCGATTTAGCATTGCAACCGAACTGAACTGAACCAAAGTTTTATTTCGGTTTGTTCGGTTCAAACCAAAATATATTAATTTTTTTATTTAAAGCAATTGATTTATAATAAACCGAATTATATTAAGAAATAAACCGGGGTATTAAGAAATAAACCGCAACGGTCCGGAGCAAATTCATAATATATAAAAGTTCGGTCGGTTCGGTTATTTCGGTTTTAAAAAATTTCAAACCGAACCGAACCGAAATTATAATTTGGTTTTAAAAAGTAAACCGAACCGAACAATTAAACCGAACAAACCGAACTGGACCCAATGAACACCCCTAACTATATACTATATATTGGATAATGTGAGCTGCTGATCATTATGTCGCCCATCTTATCTTGAAAAATAAGTAATTTAATGACAGGGGTGAGTGTCATATGAATTTGATTATAAGTTTCTGTAATCACAAACTGAATTTTTTATCATCAAGTCACAATCACACATTCAACATTTTATGTGGAGGATTAAATAATATATTTAAACACTCTTAAATATTATAGTGTGAGTAAAAGATAAAATTATTTATTTGTATTTATGGAGTGGTTTAGTCATCAACCGCAATAGAGTATCAACATTAGTCATCAACCGCAATAGAGCATCAAAATTATTTATGGAGTGTGCGTAAAAGTAGAAATATAATTACATTATCGATAATTAGATAAACTATGTCTCATAATTTAGTGCAATTTAGAACGTGGACAAAATTGGATTCATACAAAGCACCCAATTGAGTATCAACATTAGTCATTAAATTATAGCAGATTTGAAACATGACCTGATTTAAATATAGAAAATTATCTACAAATTTTATATTTTAAACTATTAAATAAGCATTGAGCAGATTGTAACAGTTATCAGACATTATTCTTATTGTCAGTATAATCTTTCATCTTCACAAATTTTCCATCAGAACCCTATTTTCATTTCTTTTAGTATTTTAAGTTCCATTTTTAGTGTATCACGTTGGTTTTTTTTAATGTCGTTATCTTCTTTTGATATTTTGGTGGAAATTCATGCATGTCACATCAGTAGCACCAATGTCAATATAATGATATGAATTTGCTCATTTCTATGCGCTCCATCATCATGTGCTCATGCTGCCTAATATTAACATGCACCCAAATCAGAATCTTTATTATGAATTCTTCTTGAAACCATAATTGATCAGGGCGGCTTACTTTTATTTAGTTAATTATAATCTTTATTGGTTATGCTTTACGTAGATTTACTTTTTATATTATATATTTTCTTATTAAGATAGACCACTTTTGAAATTAGAATCAATCTTTTTTCCTTTTTAATAAAGATAAAGGTCCAGTCTTTCAAATTCCAATCTCTCACATGGAAAACATTGTTTTTTTTGTCGAGAAGGGTTCAAATGCCTCCATTTTTTGTGCCTCCACTATGCCTCCATTTTTTAAAACTTTAATAACTCAAAATTTAAAACTTAAAAAAGTCAAAATAAAACCGTTAGATGTGATCTATGTTATTTTCTCTATGTGCTCATAAAATATTATGACATTTCGATTTTGTTTTTATGTGAATCAATAAGTTGAAAAATCAACGTTTAGAAATTATCCACATTAGTACGTTTTTTACAAGCTCTTGATGACAACCAAAACAAAATTGAAATGTCATAATTTTTTACACGTGCATAGATAAAATGTTGTAGATCATATCCAACGGTTTTATTTTGACTTTTAAGTTTTAAATTTTGCTTTATTAAAGTTTTTAAAAATGGAGGCATGGTGGAGGCACGGAAAATAGAGGCATTTGAACCCTCCTCTTTTTTGTCATTAGACCAAACTTTGGTTCTAAGTTCATATATCTTTTGTCTAGTGATTAAGATAAATTTAGTTATTAATCCTCATGTTTATTATTATTTTTTAAAATTGCGAATTAAGTAAGATGCAATGTATCAGTTAATTCATGACAGATTTGGGGCATTAATTAATTTTTCTTTTTTGAAAGAAAGATGAATGAAGGTCAAGCCTCCAAATTTTATATCCTTGTTATTACAACAAGGAGACCATGACCTCCCACATGACCTCAAATGACTCAATCTAGATTTCGAACTCATGACTTCCAACATGGAGAACATGTGCCTTTGTCACTAGACCAAAGGCTAGTTCTTCGGGGCATTAATTAATTAATTCAACTCAAATTATTTTTCTGTATAAGTCTATTTTGTGTGTGTGTGTGTGTGTGTGTGTGTAGAGAGAGAGAGAGTGGCTAATATCAAAACGTTTCTTCCTAGCCTATCGGTGCTACCAAGTGGTTTTCCGATTTCCAAAGTTCAAACAGTCGATCAAAACCGTTAGATATTCAATCTATATTAAAATGTGCTTGGAGACCAAATTTTTCATTTTTGGAACTTTTTTACTATTTATTAAGATGGTTTGAAAATCGCTATTTTCAATGGTGCTGAAAAATATTTAAAAACAACGATTTTCAAACCATCTTAATAAATAGTAAAAAAAATTCCAAAAAATGTAAAATTTGGTCTCCAAGTACATTTTAATATATATTAAACATCTAACGATATGGATCTACTATTTGAACTTTGGAAATGAAAAAACCACTTGGTAACACCGAGGAGCTAGAAACAAACGTTTTGATATTAGCCACTCTCTCTCTCACTATATACACTAGTTAGCATATGCATGCACCGTCGTATGTCATTAACCTGGCCAGTCTGCCACATGATTGCACAAGTCCCGTTTCATGTCATGGCCTATAATTATTGATACATGACCAAGACTTGAACAAATGCTGATTGGACTAATTTTTGTTTTGGATTACGTTGTGAATTATCCACTATATATATATGGATGGAATATACAACTATTTTAATTATGTGCCAAAAACATGAAATATGAAATTTAAAAGGGCAGAAATGGAAAAGTGTGGTATGATATATTAACGATTTTACTAGAAAAAAAAATTAAGTAATACTGCAATTTTTGTCAACAGATCAATGACCTCATTAATTATCTTTGTTGTTGTACTTTCTTTTACTTTTGTTTTTCTTTGCTACTTGAGATAAAGCGCATTGCGCGCATTACAGATTCATATTTGTCTTTTGAGGTACAGAATGATTCACATATGTTATCATAGACTATTTGAAGTCAGGCAGCAGTGAAGCAACAATATCCAATTCCTAATTATGGGTTGATAAATCTTAGTAGAATTACGGGACTAAAACTTTTATTTCTCCTTTATTAAAGAAAAGAACAACCCATGTGAGCCTGCTCATGCTCAAAAAGTTACTGCTAGCTAGGGTTTTCATGGAAGTGCATCTATATGAAAAAGCTAAAGAAGAAATCAATTTAAAAGCTTATACACTCTTCCAGAAAAGGTACCGTACGTACATATACCTACCTTGAAAATTGAACTTTTTTTATAAACCATAATTAAAAAAAAAATTTACTAAACTAACGTGATTATTTTTTTTTTACAAATACCATAAGAACCGAAATGTCATTTCGGTCCTTTTTTTTTTTATTCCGGACCGAAATGGTATTCGGTCCAGTTCCTTTTTGGATTTTTTGTGGTACTGGTTTCACAAGTTTTTATATGAGCCGCCACAGAAAATTCAAAAAGTAGATCAGACCGAAATGTCATATCGGTCTGGAATAAAAAAAAATAACGGACCAAAATGGTATTTCGGTTCTTATAGTTTTTGTAAAAAAAAAAGGTAATCATGTTGGTTTCGTAAATTTTTTTTTTTAATTATGATTTATAAAAAAATTCTTGAAAATTCAATGGGAACTGAAGGCCTCAAGTGATACAAAAACAGAGTTGCACACATGTGATCCCATCAGCTACCAATCCTTCTCTATTTTTGTAATTCAGCATTGCAACGACATTTGAGTATCACTATATATAGATTAAAACCATTTTCGAATGCATTGAATGTTTAATTGGATTCCAAGAAGGGACTAGAGATCGGGGCAGGCATAAGCTGAAAATTACAATAACCACAGAGATGCCTACATAAAATATGACAAGACAATTTGGAATTCGTATTCTCTGAGAACTACAGAAAATACAGTGATTTACTGTTCCGGATCCGGATCGTTCTTTTTAACTTTGCACGAATCTCAAAGCACAAATAATACTACTCCCTCCAATCTCCCGAATAGGCATCGGCTGAGAGTAAATCTGGACCGTAAAGTTATTTATTGTTCTGTAGAGTACTGCAGAGGATATTGGTCCGACAATTTGTGGGTGGTATCTTCAAAGTTCAAACCCCTTGGTCAGAGTGCAATGCATGACTATCTTATATATAAATTTGAGCGCTCCAAGAAATTAGGAAAGCAGGAATACAGATTTTCAAATTGTATCTGAGCTCTTATTTTCTGGCGGATGTACAATTATGTTGCTTTATGATCTTCAACAAGTTAATCAATTAGTGTCAGTTCAGCTTGACACAACATCTACAGATTCCTCCTAGCTCAACTAAAATGTTCTTTGGAACTGGTTAATATATCTTACCATAATATTATCACGAGTAGAACTAGGGTGTTCCTAAGCTCACCGAGCCTCTCGTAAACTTAACTCTAAAATCTATCGATGACTTCAAACGACATTCCAAACCGTTAGATGTTCAATCTATATTAAAATGTGCTTGGAGACCAAATTTTACATTTTTTGGAATTTTTTTACTATTTATTAAGCCGGTTTGAAAACCGTTGTTTTCCAATGATGCATAATTTTAATAAAAATAGCAGTTTTCAAACCGGCTTAATAAATAGTAAAAAAATTCCAAAAAATGTAAAATTTGGTCTCCAAGTACATTTTAATATAGATTGAACATCTAACGGTTTGAAAATGTCGTTTGAAGTCAATTCGATAGGTTTTAGAGTTGAGTTCACGAGAGGCTTGGTGAACTTAGGAACACCCTAGTTCTACTCATATTATCACTACTCCAACATGCATGCATGATACCTCCGCATGTTGCATCTTATTTTACCAAATATTTAAATAATGGTCATAACGGCCACTATATATAGCTTGCGGGATGATAAACACTATGACACTATTAGATTTTTCTTTTCTTTTTAACAATTTAGCGTGTTGTACAAAATGACTAAAATAGTGGTCAAAATTGTCCAATTTTAAAAAATAAACGCTGGGAATTTTAAACTTATGCCTAGTTACATATTCCTATACTGTATAATGTCATGTTTGGTTGTGGACTAAACAGTGGAATAGGACTTTAGGCATTACTTATTCCGTCAAATGTGGTTTAATTGAGCCCGACTAAGATGATATTTAAGCTAGCCTAACTTGGTCTAAACTAACTCACCTCTCTAGGTGATTTAATTTTTTTTGGAGATGAGACCTAATTTTTCATTGTTTTTATTATTTTCATACTTTTTAAGAAATGTAAAATAAACAATTAATTTTGTTTTCATTTAAACATCAACCAAACATGAATAATTTTGGTCGGCCTAAGTTGGAATAATCAAGTTAGGCCTCAATAGTTTTAGTCCACAACCAAACATCACCGTAAAGAATAAGGCTAGCTAGTTAAATATTAATATACTGTGAGATTAATGCTTATGCCTAGTTACATATTACTACACTGTACAATGAGGACTAAATAGTGATCATAATTGCTCAATTTAAAAAAAAGAAAAGATTTATTTCCCCACTGTCTTTTCCCCATTTATCCCCCAATCATTAATTATCTAGGGGACCACAACTTCGAGCACAAAAAGACAAAAGAAAATGCGTATCAATTATTAATTACGTGGGGGACCGCTTATATTTGAAATTTTTTAAAACTGACGCGCGCAAATATGTATACTTATCCACGTAAGTATTAACATCTAATACACCAAGTATTTATGTCTACGATATCAAGTATTTTTTTTAAAAATGGACATCAACTTTATTTTATCTCTCTCATCATATACTCATCTTTTACACGTTTTTAGAGGTGGGTTTTTTTCTTCGTTCAATGTCGCCCATATTTCTGACAATCTGTGAAGAATTTTGCGAATCTAAAATCACAAACATCTTCTACGTAATTTTCTCTTTCAAATGAGATCCATGATGAAGTACTTTTGAGTTATCCGTCGCGCAAGTATTCATACCTCGTAGTGCAAGTATTCATATCACGTCGAGCAAGTATTCATACCTCGTCGAACAAGTATTCATACCTAAGATATCAAGTATTTCGGAAAATGAAACTGGATACATCACACGCCCATCTTTTACATGTGTCCAGTTTTTTTTTCCAGTGATTGAGTGTACTTGACACTTCTAGTGATTGAGTGGGCTGGATCGGACAAGGAAACCGAAGATAAAGATAGAGTATACTGGACACTTCTAGTGATTGAGTGGTAATGAAAGTTCAATCGGTAAAAAATGAGTGAATGATGTGTCCAGTTTTTTATTTGTGAAATACTGACGAGGTATGAATATTTGCTCGATGAGGTATGAATACTTGAATGACGAGGTATGAATACTTGTGCAGCGGACAACTCGAAAGTATATCATCATGAGTCTCATTTGAAAGAGAAAATATGTAGAAGATGTTCGTAGTTTTAGATTTGAAAAATTCCTCACAGATTGTCAAAAATATTGGTTAGAGTGAACGGAGAAAAAAAACACCTCTAAAAACATGTAAAAATGGGTGAGTGATGTGTCCAGTTTTTTTTTTTAAATACTTGATATCTTAGGTATGAATACTTGCACTCGCCGATAATGACGCGTTTTGTTTTGTCTTTTAGAGTTGAAATTTGTGGTCCCTCTTAATTAGCAGTCAACAAAGATAGTTATTGACCGAGAGGTGAATGGAGGACTTGGGGGATAGTTAGTCGGTCTCTTAAAATTATTATACATATATTGCGGCATAGTCTATTGTAGAAAATGATATATAAACAGACAACTAACATGTGTTAGGATTTTATATGTTGTTTATGATTTAAATACGTGGCGCATTAATTTGGTGTAATTTATAAATTGTTTTGCCAATTAATATTTTTATACACAACATATCAAAATCAGAGAAAATTATATATTTTTTCTTTTTGACAATTATTGATGAGTCGGTTGTCATGCATGGTTGTCAAACTAATTTTTTTTTATCAATATAACTTATTTTTGTAATTTTGGTTATCTTTAGTTAAATATTTGGACGTTACAACTTACAAAAACTACAGTGTCTGTGATACCACTACGCTATCAGCTACGAAATATGCTGACTCGCTATGAATTCACCGTCCGCAATTTAAACCTTTGAACAGAGGCGGATCTACATTCACCCCTACGGGTGCTAAGTCATTCTATGATTTTTAATTTTTAATTATATATATTGAAATGTAATTTAATTTTATTATTTTAGAATTTGTTATATAGTCTAGCCTCTCTTATAAAATATCACATGTCTACTTGTAGTCCAGCTTATTTTGTGGTTGTAGAGAGCTTGGGTTCAATTCTCACTACCAACATATTGTGTATTTTAAATTTTAGCACTCTCTATCATGATTTTCTAGTTCGGCCTCTGCCTTTGAATATTACATGCTATATATGTTAGACCGGGTTCATTCATTCTAGTTGTATCTTTAAACATGGGTATCCTAGGTCCAAGCTATAAAGCTAATGGATCCACAATGATTCCATATAATGGGTGTCTAGAGCATTTGTTGCTGATCAACACTGCCCTTAAACCTCAGAAGATAAGGTTTAAGATCCATTCCCCTTCCTCCAAGAAAATAAACCCCACATATGCATTACAGGAATCTTGACTATGACAAAACGGTCTTACCATCTTACAAAATGCTCACAATTAACCCATGAGTCTCGTGGCTCTAGCTAGATGTCCCTAAACCCTAAACCTTTTTTTGGAGCCCCACAACCAGACTATAAACCTACACTAACCTAGCTAGATATATATATAAGTTAGCTATTAACCTTTCAGATAATTAATATAACCACCATGGGACCACCCAAGTGATTATTATGCTCTTCCTAATCCAATCATATTTGTTCCCATATGATTGAGAGACTACCAAAGGAATATTTCTAGGGCTTCCCTCCCCTTGTCTGCGGTGCCCCTTGCTTGTAATAATTTTCTGTTTTTGCTGCCCCTGTGAAACCCTAACACACCCATCATCGCTCCCCTTGTAGCTTGGTGAGCTTTTAGTAGTGTGTGTGTGTGTGTGTGTGAGAGAGAGAGAGAGAGGTGGGGTCCACCACTACAGCTACTACATGAATACAGCAATATTACCCATTGTCTATGGCATTACGAGCAATAATTTTGTCTCCAAAAGCTTTTCAAGTGTCCCCCTTTCATCATAGCCATCCACTGCTAGGTCAATGGCATCTAAAAGGCCTATTTCTTTTATCTTTCATACCCCAACTTTTATCTAATCATCTCTTTTTTTAAAGCTGGAGAGGTGGTATGCAAAAAGAATGGCAATGAGCTTCTATATCTGGGAGTTCTTCATGAGTATATGTACATACAAGACATGCATGCAGTTGATGTCATATATTTTCTTTGTTGATAGCATCATATATTATACTATGGGGTATTACATAATTTTAATTAGAAGTCTGTACTGCTTTTTTAGTTGAAGATTTCATTAATTAGTACTTGATCTTGAAAAATGACATATAGAATATGCGAGTAAACTTGGAAAATCACATTTCTTTCTCAGGTAACTTATGTTGAGAGATAAATTTGATTTTTCTTCTTATTAGATTAGTCAAATCAAAATAATAAAAAGTATTCTGTAAACTAAAATTTCTAGGCGTAAAGTGCTCAATTAAGATAATGAATGAGTGGCTCTAGGATTATAAGATAAAAAGTGTCAAATTGCAATGATCATGTTAGACAAATATTCCAAATGTCTCAAAGAGTCTAGAAACTTTTTTTAAGAAACATAAATATAAATTGAGACGTACTTTTGAAAGTCTACTAAAGGAAACAAACATAAAAACCTCTTTTCTAGCTCGTTCACAAATCATCTTAAGCTTCGCTAATACACGAACTCTTTAATTCTTACACAGAGATATTTGTGATGGCCAAAATTGGTAAAAATGGTATCACAAGAGTTAAGCGCACAAAATCCTACAGTAGTATTGGAGTCAGTTCGATTTTAAGAGGTACAAAAATCACAACTGACGGTCAAAGAGGATAAAGTCATGACGACGAGTGGATGTGGAACAAGAAGTTCGTAAAGCCATATTAATTTTTCCGTCACACGAAGACTAATTAATTATGAGGATTTGAGCATTTGAATGAAAGTTCTGTTTCAATTGCTTGAAGTATCAAATTAATCGCCAATGTCATCAATTGGGAAAAGGCCAGTACAACTAATATGATGCCTAACAATTGAAGATTTGAACGACTCGCGAAAAAACATAAAAATCACACTTCACAACCTTATGACATCAACAAATTCGATTTTGAGAAGTTTTTTAGTGCAACAAAAGTGGTAAAAGATACCTTCAATATTTTTCAGTCTAGCTAGTTAATGTAATTGTTGAGATTTAATCGTCTATATATATATATATATATATATATATATATATAGAGTCTGACTTAGCTACTTCATGAAGTAAAACGACTTTGTACTTCACGCCATATCTTCATTTTCAAAGTTCAAATAGTCGATTCGAACCTTCCAACATGTTCTTCATATTGAAATGTACTTGGAGACCAAATTTTATATTTTTTGGAATTTTTTTACTATTTATTAAGCCACTTTGAAAATCTGAAAATCCTTATGAACAGTAAAAAACAGTAAAAATTTCTGGACCGCCGGATCAGTGATTTTCAAAGTGGCTTAATAAATAGTAAAAAAATTCCAAAAAATGTAAAATTTGGTCTCCAAGCACATATCAATATGGAGAACAACTTGAGCGGTCGGATCGGTCGTTTGGATTTTCAAAATAGAAATAATGAGGCGTGGAGCACCAAGTCGTTTTACTCCATGAAGTAGCTAAGCCCAGCACTATATATATATATATATATATATATGAGGAGGGATCCAATTACATCTTTTTTGGTGACACACTTTGACACCTACCATTTTCAAAGTTCAAATAGTCGATTCAAACCGTTCAACATGATGGATATATTAAAATGTGCTTGGAGATCAAATTTTACATTTTTTTGAATTTTTTAACTATTTATTAAGATGATTACAAAATCGCTGTTTTTCAATGGTCTAAAAATAACGATTTTTGTAACCATCTTAATAAATAGCAAAAAAATTCAAAAAAATGTAAAATTTGATCTCCAAGCACATTTTAATATATCCATCATGTTGAACGGTTTGAATCGACTATTTGAACTTTGAAAATGGTAGGTGTCAAAGTGTGTCACCAAAAAAGATGTAATTGGATCCCTCCTCTATATATATATATATATATATATATGAGTAGAACTAGGGTGCTCCTAAGCTCACCAAGCCCTTCCGTGAGCGCGACTCTAAAACCTATCGAATTGACTTCAAACGACATTTCCAAACCGTTAGATGTTCAATCTATATTAAAATGTGCTTGGAGACCAAATTTTACATTTTTTGGAATTTTTTTACTATTTATTAAGATGGTTTGAAAATCGCTGTTTTCCAATGGTGCAGAATTTTAATAAAAACAGCGATTTTCAAACCATCTTAATAAATAGTAAAAAAATTCCAAAAAATGTAAAATTTGGTCTCCAAGCACATTTTAATATAGATTGAACATCTAATGGTTTAAAAATGTCGTTTGTAGTCAATTCGATAGGTTTTAGAGTCGTGCTCACGAAGGACTTGGTGAGCTTAGGAGCACCCTAGTTCTACTCTATATATATATATATATATATATATATAATAAAAAGAACCATAATAATAAATTATATCAGGACATAAGAGGATCAAGTCATGGTTTATCTTGTGATGACGGTTGCAGAGAAACTGAATGATCGAGGCAAATTAATCAAGGATTGATCAAGGTGAAAACACAATAAAGAAGAATAAAAAGATTCTTCATTAATAAACAGTATCATGGAGGTTAAATCGTAGTGGGGTTTGAATCAATTTGTGGAGGAGAGGAATGTCACAAGATCATTGTTAAATATTTTTTATATATATTTGGATTGGGTACTTAGTGAAGAGTGTGCCTTTTCCTTAGTACTTTCCAAGTATTTTTTTTTTGAAGAATCAGGAATGTCAAACAACTATGTCATTCCTCATAGTCCTCTCAGCCTTTCAGCCTTCATGATTATCCCGCATTCCTTATCTCAGGGGCATATTTAACGGGGGGTTCAGAGGTGGTTAAATTCTTCGATAGTTAAGAAAAGTGGTAAATTTCATAATTTATGCTATTTTTAATAAAATTCTATAATTTTATGTCTTACTTTAAAATATATCTTATTGAATATTATTCTTTATTAAATTCACTTTTCGTTATAGTAAATTTCAGGTTTCGTCATTGCGTCTATTCAATATGAAAATCTAATCGATTGTGCTCTTACGGCTATCTAGCTATATCACCGTCTAGTTCTGCATCTACATATCTTTATTGTACTACTTCACCATGCTTCAAATACAATGTCATCGTTGAGGTGCCCTTCAAGTACCTCAAAATGTACTTCACCACAAATCCCAGTGCTCGGTATGCAGAATCATCATAAATCGACTTTCACACCATAAATTGCCTCCTTGAAGCTCTACCCATCATGTATTATGTCTAGTTGATTTTTTTTTTTTTTTTGAAAAAATGCAATACATAGACAAATATTTCTCGATCCTCTTTGTTCAATGCGTGGGAAGATTCGTACGTCACAAGATTTGTGTGGCCCACAAAATATGTAATGTCATGTCTTGATGTATATTCCAACTTCTTTTAACTAACAAAAGCAAGTTTACTTTAATTTTTTAAATAGTTCTTCGAGATGTTAATTAATATAAAACGTTTAGTCATCTATTGCAAGATTTGGTCAAAGACATACCTATCCAAGAATATCAACTTGCTGGTGACATTATTAAGTGCAAAATTTTCTCAAGATAAGGATTATATTAGCAGATTTGTATTCTTAATATTTGTTGCCATTTTCAAAAATCATTTATTAATGAACTAGGCGGAAAAATGAAGTATCAAAAGGTATAAAAAAAAGTACCCTAGATAGTTCTCAACTTGGTTGACAGAATCGATCAAGCATCATAAAGTATATACAATTTTAATTGTTACTTCGTACAATCGTATCAAACAAGTAAAATAGATGTACTTTGCATCTCCAATTTATAATTTTAAATTAAACAATTAATGCGGTGCATGGCCGAGATTTTTATTTTTACCCAAAAAAAAATTTATTTTAATATAATTAACCAAGTTTCTGAAAAAATTATATTTGTACCCAAACCGTAAATATTATTTACGGTTTGAATTAAGAATTCAAACCGTACAGAATATTTACGGTTTGAATTTTTTTTTTTTTTTTAGAGAAAAATAGCTAAAATGCTGAAATGAAATATAACACAAAAAAATCGAATTGTTTTTTAAAATATTTGTTAGAAAATACGCTACGAATAGGGCCGATTTTGTGCTAAAATACGGTAAATTACAATAATTATGCTAAAATACGGTAAATTTACTAAAATGCTGAAATTATAATAATTATGTAGAATTATGCTAAAATTACGGTAAATTACGCTAAATTACGTATGAATTGGGCCGATTTTGTGGCATCTTTCATAAATCATAAAAAATAGTAAAAAAATTCCAAAAAATAATAAAAATTGGTATTCTACAAGTTCATTAGATAACTAATTTACTGAGCTACGTAGATTGAATAATAGAAATGAAAATCTTAATCGGAAACTTCAACTGAAGTTTTGATGCCCTTCTCTTTGTTTTTTGGTGATTCTGAATTTGAAAAACTAGCAAAGCGAGTACGGACCCATGCGCATTTTCACAAGCTTTCCGAAAAGTGGTCATTTGCTGAAATCGGACACTCGAGCGCCGTTTTATGGCCGTTTAAAGTTTCGTCGTCGTTTTTCGCCTTTTCAGTGAAAATATCATCCCAATTCATACGTAATTTAGCGTAATTTACCGTGTTTTAGCATAATTCTACATAATTATTGTAATTTCAGCATTTTAGTACATTTACCGTATTTTAGCACAAAATCGGCCCTATTCGTAGCGTATTTTCTAACAATATTTTAAAAAACAATTCGATTTTTTTGTGTTATATTTCATTTCAGCATTTTAGCTATTTTTCTCTTAAAAAAAAAAAAAATTCAAACCGTAAATATTCTGTACGGTTTGAATTCTTAATTCAAACCGTAAATAATATTTACGGTTTGGGTAAAAATATAATTTTTTCAGAAACTTGGTTAATTATATTAAAATAAAACTTTTTTTCGGTAAAAATAAAAATCTCGGGGTGCATGGCGCTATATAACCTAGAAAAAGAAAATGTGTAATACCTAGTAATTTTACTGCCTATAAGGGCTTTCTCTCAAAACAAAAAACCTAGTAATTTTACCCTGAATATGGTTGGTTGAAATAAGTAGTGTCAGCAATTAATGACAGGGGTTGGTAAGGTACAGTATATAGAATATAGAGGCCAAAAAGAATAAGATGAAAGCTACAAGGCAATCTACACTTGTGACAAATACTGCTTTCGTGTCCCATCCTTGTCATAAACCAAAGATAAAAGGTAATAAGACGATGGAATGCGAACAGGTCGATATCTGTGGTTTGAAACTTTGAATGAGGCATGCAGCCTTTGATGCAAACCATCCATGCATATAAACATGAGTGAGGCTATGGTACTTCGGCTAGTGTACTACGGCTCAATATGGTACTTTTTAAAATTCTAACGGTCGATCCGAACCGTTCAATGTGATATCCATATGAATATGTACTTGCAAACTAAATTTTATATTTTTTCAAATTTTTTTATATAGGTAGACTGTTCAGTGTTTTATACAAATTTTGGACCATCAAAATTCTACCTATCTAAAAAAATAGTAAAAAAATTCGAAAAAATATAAAATTTAGTTTGCAAGTACAAATTTATATGGATATCACATTAAACGGTTCAGATCGACCATTAGAATTTTAAAAAGTACCATATTGAGCCGTAGTACATTAGTCATAGTACACTAGCCTCACTCTATAAACATATAATCCCTTCTGAAAGTCAAGAAGTTTGTTGTTGGATCTTGCTTCTCAGCATGTCACCATCATAAGCTAAAATGCCTATGTTGTGCATGGCCTCTAGCTAGCTCATGCTGCGGATATTTCTGTCTTAGCAGACCTTGTCAGGGAACCATCACGGACAATTATATAATGCTGTATTAGAACAGCGAGATGATATATATGACTAGCTAGGCACCAGTGGGTATACGTAGGTGTGTTTAATTGATTTCAGTTAGTTTAGTTAATTTTTATCAAATCAAATATATTTTAGATAAAAGAGGAGGGATCCGATTACATCTTTTTTGATGACACACTTTGACACATACCATTTTCAAAGTCCAAATAGTCGATTCAAACCATTCAACATGATGGATATATTAAAATGTGCTTGGAGATCAAATTTTACATTTTTTTTTGAATTTTTTTGCTATTTATTAAGATGGTTACAAAAATTGTTGTTTTCAGACCATTGAAAAACAGCGATTTTGTAACCATCTTAATAAATAGTAAAAAAGTTCAAAAAAATGTAAAATTTGATCTCCAAGTACATTTTAATATGGTGATTATGTTGAACGGTTTGAATCGACTGTTTGGATTTTGAAATCGCAAAATTGACCTATATAAAAAACGGTGTCATGATGTGTCACCAAAAAAAGGTGTAATTGGATCCCTCCTCTAGATAAAATAGTTCGATATTTTAGTGAGTTAATTTAAATCCGTGTAAAAATTATATTGAATAATCTTTCAACCTTTGACTTGGCACCTTGATAATTAAAACCCAAATAAATAGAAATAATTCATACTGTTGGTTATATGCTGAGTTTCTCATATATTAGTTCGGTTACACTAAATTAATATAACTAACAAATAATCTCACTTCCATAAAACCCTTACCGGATGATGCTCTGCTTTTCACCAAAATCAACTCTAGCATTTACTAACTTAATTTAGAGGTTGTTCATTACAAATTAAGATGGAATGCAAAGTTACTGAGAACTGTATAGCTAGGGAGATAGGTAGGTAGGCCTTTCTAGTTTTAGTTAATTAGATATCTATCTTCAATTCAGTTTTTACGTTTCGAGTGTATACCTATCTAATGTAACAGCTTAGCTGGCCCTATATTTCCTTTTCAATGAAGGATGTATTGGACCATTTGTACTTATTATTAATCAAGCATGCCTAAGGGCTTTCATAAAAAATAAAAAAATGAATTCGGTTCTGTCTGCAGTGCCTGTATATTTCGTCTCTGTTTTTAACCTCCCAAGTTGACTAACCAAAATTAATTTATTCATCAGACTCGGTCGAACTTCTAATGGCAATTCTAATGCATATATACTTTGGAAAAAAAAAAAAAAAAAAAGATGAAATAGGCGTTCTAGATTTGATAACAATGAATAAGGTTGGCAAAAAAGTTCATAATTCGTCCAACGGGCACTGGATCGAATCCGCCCCTGATTCCCTGATTACTTTTGTGGTATGATCTCACAATGCTTTTCACATCTATTCTTTCACACAAAGTAAGGTCAAAACCGGAACTTTCCTTAATCTATTTTTTTTTTTTTTTTTTAGTTTCCGATTTCCAAATTTAAAATGTGAAAGGCAAGCGATAAATTAACTTGATATGGACAGCATTGTTTCTAAGACCGTGTATTAATATAGATTTTTTTTTTTCCCAATGGCATCCATTGACTAAGATAGTTCAAAAAGGAAAAAGAAAGGAAAGCTAAATCTCTTCGTCTGGTTGCTAAGTTGGGCTAACTGCTGTACGCAATCCTTAGCATAGAAAAAAGGCAAATTCTTCTATGGACATAAGGACCTATTTGTAAAATGAACATATTTTCAATTTGAAAGTTCAAACAGTCGATCCGACCGTTCAACATTATCTCCATATTAAAATGTACTTGGAGGTCAAATTTTACATTTTTTTGAATTTTTTTACTATTTATTAAGTATTTTACAAAAACTAGTCAAATTCAGACCATTGAATTTTGTAAAATACTTAATAAATAGTAAAAAAATTCAAAAAAATGTAAAATTTGACCTCCAAGTACATTTTAGTATGGAGATAATGTTGAACGGTCGGATCGACTGTTTGAACTTTGAAAATGAAAATATATTCATTTTACAAATAAGTCCTTATATCCATAGAAACATCTCTCTAGAAAAAAACCAAAATTGTAGTAGTAGACGATTGCATCAACTTTATGCATGATAGTTGCAACGGATCCAATCCCCACAACTTATATTTTGTTAATGAAATATCCTTGTCAGTTAACACTTTAATCTCAATATCAATTCGTTATTCCAAAAACGTGACGAAATCCTTGTGAGTGCCGTGTAGATCACGCAGTAATGTAATGGTTTCACTTATTCTTTACCAAGTACTACAGTCTACAGTTGCACACCTTCAAACCAGGTCCTGCGTGCTTCCACGTCTGATTTAAATAAATAACATTTTTATATAAATAATTTTCTACCGGATTTAGATTTTGGATCAAGTGGACGGCTGGTGGGAACTTCAAGTTGAGATTAGATGAGTATTTGGGGACCAAACTGCAATTTGCGTTACACTTTACGACCGGACAGGGATAGACCGACTAGGATCTAAAGCTCTTCTGTGGATATTATCTGTGTAGCACTCACTGTGCTTTTAATATAACCCCACACTTGATACTTTATACTTGATAACCCCAATTTTGAAATTCTGTTTAAAATTGCTAAGAAGAATTTACAAAGTAATGGCCACAGCGAAGCAGGTATAGTTGGAGAAGTGGGACCACCTCAAGCAGAATATACGTGTGCGGGACAGCGAGTAGGTAGGGTCCACAGGGCTGAACAGTTCGTGCTGGGGACCACGCAACTGGGAATGTTTTTCATTCTTTCACAGGTTCAATTTACGGGTGTTAAGGGGTACTATACAGTCGGCTGGATGCATCTTCATATCCGTATTATTTGTCATGATAACTAAAAAATACTTTATCTTTACTCGTTTTTGTTAATACGGAGTCGGGTAAGTGGATAAAAAAAGTACCATTCACATCTCGTACAATAAATACAATTAATTTATATATGAAAATTTAGTAAAATATAAAATTTTATTGTATCATGTATTATCTTCATACAAATATATATTTATATATATAATTTTATTTTTAAAAATTATTTTGTAAGATAACATGTAAGAAATAAAGAAAAATCATTACCCTTACCTGTACCCGATAAGTTAACGAAAAAAAAAACTTACTCTTACCCGTATTCTGTATTTTTGTATACGATACGGATCGGGTAAACAAGTAAAAAGGTGTCACACACCTAGTTCAATTGATATTTTGTCTCTGTGTATCTGCAGATATCATCATTTTTTTTGTTTTATTTTTTACTTTGAACTGGAGGAACAAATGATATTACACAATCACTAGTGGAAAAACGCACATCAGGATCGGCCTATTAGGATCGGACTTTTCAATAATTCGATACTGATCTATATCTGGATCAGACTTTATAAACAACTGATCTTGAAAGGAACAATCAGGATTGGTTAAATATAAACAACTGATCTTAAAAGTATTGGCCAAATCAAGATCGGTTTTTTAAAAAGAACCGATCCTGATTATATCCTTATTAGTATCGGTTGTTACAAACAACCGATCCTGATAGTTTTTAGGATCGGTTTTCAAAAGAACCGACCTTGATGGTCTTCGCGGGTCTCATTTTCATTTTCATTTCGCGCCTATCTCATTTTCATTTCTCTCTGGGGCTCATTTTCAAAACTCGGTGCGTCTCTCTCTTCTTCATAACTTAGCTCTGACTCTCTCTCTCTCTCGGGTGCATCTCTCTAAGGTGAGGCGAGTTGCAAATGAGGATTCCCACCAGGGGCCACCTTGGACGGCCGTGAGGCGAGGTGAGGCAGCCACCTTGGTACCAACTCCTCCTGAAAATCGTGAGTTCTTTAAAAAGTCATATTGTGTGCCCCGCACTTTACTAATTTTGTTTGGTTATTTTGTATTGAGCAGGAATAATTAATGTGCCGAGACAAGCAATTCTATCTTTTTTTTTTGCTACTGGTACAATGATGTACCAAAAGAACTTCAGAAATGACCTCTGTTAGCAAATCTGTCCCAGTGAACTATTAAAAAGACCAAAATACAAAAAGAATAGCGCAGTCATGTAAATGACTTCAAAATACATAAATGGATATAAATTTCATATTATTTGGATTTTTTTTTTATATTGAATTTCAAAGTTCAGCTTTTGAAATATGAAAAAACCAGTAAAAATACCCTTGTTGTTCCATTTACCCCTGCATTCAAGCCCCTATCTGGTACAGCTAGGAAGCCCCAAAATTCATGAAATTTTACCAACATGTAGAATGTCATCTCCTGAGCATTTTGATATAAAGACACTAAATTCGGTTTAGTAGATCTCTCATAATGATTTTCTAAATGTAGCACTTATCTTAAAATGAAAACTGCATAGTTCAAGTTTGCAGCCTTTTTTGCTTTTAGCCCTGCCTTTGCACAATATTTAGGCATAAAAATAGATCCCCAAAATTCATGAAAATTGGTAGAGTAATAAATCGAATTCCCTTCTGTAAAATCATACAAAGAACTCTCAAAATGGCCAAGTAAATAAATCACAAAGAAGAGTTCAAAAAGTGTACTGGTATAGGATTTAATACCATTGTTCTTATGCACTTGAGAGCATACCAACTATACCAGAATTTTTCTGTTGTGCTCAGGTAGAACTGTACACTTAAGAGCATACCAATAGAAAATCAATTTATATATATAACAATAGTGGTGTATAATTGCTTATTAGTTCCCTTTTAATTACAAACTAATTTAAATTCAAAAAGTTTTTTTTAAAAGTAAAAATTGGAGATCAAGCCACCAAACTATTTATTATCTACAAAGAATTGTCTACTTTGAATTTTAAATCTGCCATCTACCACACGAAAAACATTATCTTTTCTACTGTATCAAATTAAGGTTGGTTCTCATTATTCCCAAAGTTGCTAGAGCTGATTACTTATATTTTTGTTAGAATAATTTCTTTTCATTTTTACTGGGAGTGGTACCACATTTTTTCTATTACTAAAAGACTCCATTTTACACCATTTAAATTTAACGACATTTATATAAAAAAAAAATACAACTCGTAACATATTACACTATAACCAGAATCACAACGCCAAACCCCGTCATCAGTCAAATCCTGCCAAAACGTAAATTTACAATTCCGTCCCTACGTACAGTATTGAGTCCTCATTTGACTTATATCATACACTCTGATATAAAATTAACACCAAACATTATTTTATTTTGTAAACGTCTCTCTCGCCAAAAGGCCGGTACTACATTTTTTTTTTTTGAGACAAATAGCAAAAATGCTAAAATCTAACACTAAAATTTTGATATTTTTTTTTAATAGCATATAATTTTTGATATTTTGATAAATTAATTATGATAGCTTGATATATAATTAGCATATTTATACTAAAATACGCTAAATTACTTGAAATTATGTTAAATTACGCTGAATTACACTAAATTACGCTAAATTACAATAATTATGTTAAATTATGCTAAAATACAGTAAATTACGCTAAATTACATATTAATATGGATGATATCTTCACTGAGAAGGCGAAAAACGACGACAAAACTTCAAACGGCCATAAAACAGCGTTCGATTGTCCGATTTCATCAAATGATCACTTTTCGGAAAGCCTACGAAAATACACATGCGTCAGTGCTTACTTTGTTGGATTTCAAAATTCAGAATCGCCAAAACAAAGGGAAGAGTCTCAAAACTTGAGTTGAAGTTTCCAATTAAGATTTCATTTATATTGTTCAATCTACGTAGCTCAGTAAATTAGTTATATAATAAATAGTAGAATACCAATTTTTATTATTTTTGGAACTTTTTTACTATTTTTTATGATTTATGAAAGATGGCACAAAATCGGCCATATTCATATATAATTTAACGTAATTTACCGTATTTTAGCATAATTTAACATAATTATTGTAATTTAGCGTAATTTAGTGTAATTCAGTGTAATTTAACATAATTTCAAGTAATTTAGCGTATTTTAGTATAAATATGCTAATTATATATCAAGCTATCATAATTAATTTATTAAAATATCAAAAATTATGTGCTATTAAAAAAAATTCGAATTTTTAGTGTTAGATTTCAACATTTTTGCTATTTGTCTCTAAAAAAAACAACCAAAAAATAATTTTAGTACCAGCTATTTTCTGACCGGTACCGAAAATAATTAAAACCGGCCAGAAAATGACCGGTATGGGATAGTTTTATAAATTCCCAAAGTTGTTGGGCATGGATATTAATAAAAATGTCGGCAGCAGAGCTGGAGTAGCTCTATCAGTAAAATGTTGAGAAAGTGGAGAATGAACAATGATGAGGATCTACTGAACTAGTAAGGCTTGGGGAGATGGAAAATTAGCAGGCTTTTGGTTTCATTATTTTGTTTAGTTGTAATAATATTGATACTGTTGATGCATTGCTGGTTGTGTAAATTAATTAAAAGATATTGTAGTTCGTTTGAATGTTTTTAGTTTCTTTGTTAGCTATATATCCAGCTCTCTATGGTCATGTTTGGTTGTGGAGTAAAGTTAATGAGGATTAAATGACTTACTCCATCTTACTCCACATATTTTACACCTTGTTTGGTAGTATAACTCATAGCTTAAATTAATCCGCCTAGAGGAGTAAAGTGTTGGAAACTGAGCCTCTTCCTATGATAGTGGGCCCTACAGGTGGAGTAAGTGTGGAGTAAGTTAATCCACCTGAAATGGTGGAGTAACTTACTCCGGATTAACTCACCGCTTACTCCACCTTACTCCTCTTCTTTTACTTCTCGTTTGGCTACCTAAGTGTGGAGTAAGGGGTTTACTCCACCTCTTACTCCACAACCAAACATGGCCTATAGCTGTTATCAACTCGTCGTACAAACTTTCGAAAAAGTCATGAAAACAGGTAATTTATATTGGTTTAAATCTAATGAAGGTGTCGGAGGAAAAGGTTAGTGAGTATGACATGACATCTACATGGATGGTCGGATGTAGATCTGTTTAGTTTTAGTTTGGTGGTTAAAAATAACAGAAATTATATGTGTAGTGCAACAGTGGGAGGAGAGATGAAAGAAAGAATGTTTGTTGCAGGAAGGAAATTTACATCGGTGAAAGAGCCAATGGAGAACAAACACATCACGTGGTTGGGTCAGACCGGGCGGTGAATCAGAAAAAGTTGCACCTCCCGAGAAGCCAGTCGCCACCATCCCGGAACCTTATTAGAGATCTTGTTTACAATGCCTGGGAAACCGGACCGATCGGTCTGACTAGACCGGCCAATGTCGGATCTGTGCCGGCTCGACACTGGGCAAAAGCAGCTGCTGTCATCTCCAATCAACTTCTCTTTTTTATTATCCAGTTAATTACTTTTCTTTCGCGTTTCTACGATGTTTTATTCGGAATTAAATATATTGTACCTTACATTACATAGTAAAGAACTAAAGATCAGCAGGGGGCGGAATTAGAAAATAGAGATGGGGAGCTGTTCAATCAAATATTGTGTAATTTTATTTTATAGAAGGGGCTAAAAGATATTAATGCATATAAAAATTACAAAATTTAATAGGTCAAACTACAGAGAGTGCTTAACACCCTTTTCCCATCACTATGTTCCGCCTCTGAAGATCAGATGACTTTTACATTATTAACCAGTCCAATTACATTGATGAGGCACAACTCTGAGAAATGTTTGAGAATATAACTTTAAAAAAAAATATTTTCTCAAAAATAAGTCTAGCTTTACTTAATAATTAACCGGTCTAACTTTATAATGTTAACATTTTTTTCTCGAATTAAGTTAAAAAATTATTTAATAGATTGATTGCATATAAAATCTCATAGAATTTGAATTTAAGTATCATTTTATATTTCCTCGAAATTCATTAATTATTATCGTTACAACTTTCATTGCATTTGATGCATGATAAATTTATATGAATTTTCATAACATTTATGGTGGATGATATACATAAAGTAAATATGATATTTTATCAATTTTTAAAATTATAAATTATTATTAATGGTTGTTAAAATCGTTAATGTAATCCTTTCTTATTGGATCACTCTCCAAAATTGAGTTTCAATAAAGGTGGAAGTTAGGAAACTGAATTTACACACATAATTTTTTATGTTATTTTATTATCAACCGTTAAATTTATTTCAGTTTTTAAATTATTTTGATCATATGACTCGTATATTTCACTTTTCCTTGTAAAATAAGTATTTTTAGTATGTCTAAGATGTAATGATATTTTTAAAAGGAAATGTTCTAGCCCCCGAGCCATCATACCCGAGCGCACCCCCCAATTAATTTAACCGAAAAAATCTTTCAATTTTGTCAAACTTTCATTTCCAGCGCTTATATCAAAGCTTTTAAAATTCTTTTTATAATTTTTTACAATATTACTTGCAATAATTGAAATCCTAAATCTGAGTAGTTTTAATTCCTAACTACTTTTGTCTTCAAGCCAAAAAAAGAAAAGATTTATTTCACCCACTTTTTTTTCCTCTAATCATTCTCATCAATTTTCCCAACGACCCGTGATGAATTTTGCGAATCTAAAAATACGAATGTTTTCTGTTTGATTTTCAATTTCATACGAGATCTATGAAGAAATATTTTTGAGTTATTTTTCAAGTTGTTTTTTTAAAGTAAAACCCATGAGCACTTTAAATTATCAAACTTTTCAACCTCAGTCTACAACCATTTAAACCTCTGATGTCGATCATAGTATCACACATTTAAAGTAGTACACTCAAGCATTTAAAACACTGCAATCAAGCTTTTAAACCTCCGTCTACAACCTTTTAAAGTACTTGTGTCAAGCATTTAAACCTCTGTCTAAAACTGTTTAAAATACTCTTGTCAAACATTTAAACTACTGTGTACAACCCTTGACTTTTTTTTTTTTTTTAATTTTGCTTCACAAACTTTTAAACCTCTATCTACAACCCTTTAAAGTACTGTATCAAGCATTTAAACTTGTCTAATATCATTTAAGTAGTTGTGCCAAGTATTTAAAGTAGTTGTATTAAACATTTAAATAGTTTTCGTATCAGGTTTAAAAGATTGTATACTGAAGTTTAAAAACTTGAGAATTTAAAGTGCTCATGGGCTTTACATTCATTAAAAATAAAAAACAACGACTTGAAAATTACTCAAAAGTATTACTCCATAAATCTCATTTGAAAGAGAAAATCAAGTAGAAAACGTTTGTATTTTTATATTCGTAAAATTCATCATGGATCATTGAGAAAATGGATGAGAATGATTAGAGGAAAAAAATTAAGAGTGGTTGACATGAATCTTTCATTTTTTTTTGTTTCAAAACAAAAGTAGTTATGAGTTTTTTTTTATATGAAAACTGGTGGGTAACATTGTAGTTAGTAGTTAGGAGTTAAAACTATTCAGATTTAAGATTTAAATATTTGTAGATAGAGGTTTAAAAACTTCTAATTAAGTAACATTGTAAAAGTTTATAAAAGAGTGTTAAAAGATTGTATATGAGTGCTTAAAATAGAAATTAGATATTAAATATTTAGAGGGCGCACTTGGAGATTTGTTGAGGGGTAATTATCAGGCTTTTGTGATTACACTATAAAAGTTATCACATAGTTAATTATGTGTTCTTTATTAATTATACATATATTAATATATTGCGACCAAAATGTCATTTGTCTACAGTTGTTTCATTCGTTGCAGCAAATTACCAGAAACCTCTCTTATTCTTCTCTAGTGGACGAATTGCATGTTGATAACATCTAGAAAAGTACATAATTATTGTTTAAGTACTGAGTACACCGCAGATTACGATAGCAAATTTGCAACAATTTCTATATTACAAACTTCCCAGTTGGGTTTTACTGTTTACCAAAACCAACTGGGATGATTGGGCATCACTGTAGAGCACTATCAATGAACAAAAGACAAAGAAAAGAAAGAAAGAATGATGCCGTACGGAGTGATGATGCGATGGTAACGTAATCACCAAGCATTAAAATACAAAAGCAGATCCTTTTCTCTATCTCTGTCCTTTGGAATTTTTGCACTCTTTTCTTTTCCTGTGAAGGCCTTTGTTGACTGTTCAGTGTTCGCCCTCCACTCTAATGGTTAGGTGCCTTTAGGATAAGATGAACTATGGCTATTTCTGCCTTGTTCGGTAGTGGTATCCAACAGACCCATGGCGCTTTGCTTGGGCTTTTGTGGGCTTCTTGATTGCCTCACTTTGTCTTTTCTGTCGAGTCCGGTTCTTCGGCGCCGTTTCCTGTGCGGCATGCTAACTGTTCCGACCTTTAGATCCTTTCCAAATGGATATAGGCCATAGAAACTTTACAACTTCTCAGTAACTTGCATCAGGCTTTTAATTTAGATATTAAAACACCTTTTATTTAAAATAGTATTCATATGTACAATCAGATGGTCGGATCAGTCTTATAAATAACTATGCGCTTGTCGGACAGATGAGTACCGTTTAACAATTAATTTGTATGCGGCCAATTACTTGAAATTTTGCGGATATGCATTTTCATAAGTTATGTGTATATACTTGAAATTATTAAAAATAAATAATTTAACTCATCAAACATATCAAATAAACTTATTTTAACTTAGTTTCATTATTAATTAATAAAATCTTGTGAAATTGTCATGTACAAGAACTCATACAGGACAAGACAAAGTATAGTATATATAACAGATAAATGCAGAAAAAAGAATATTAATTAATTTTTTTTATATATCAATGTCATCAAAACCGGTACGAACATCTGTCCGACATGTGAGATTATTGCTCAAATTAGTAGAATTTTTCTCAGTTTCCTGCTTGGGGTACTCAAATGAATAATACTCATATATATCTATATTATTATTTTTCAATTTACAATATATTATTTGACAACTTACGGATACGAAGGAAAACTTATACTAACTTTTTTTTTCAAAGAAATACAATCTCGAAAAAGAGAAAAAATTACATAGTAGCTCATCAAAATGCTCATTAGATTGAACATGGAGAAAATACAATCAATGCCACCAAATCGACAACTCAACATAAAAAAAAAAAAAAAAAAACTAACTCCAACTTCTAAGAATGGGCCTTGCTACACCAGAGAGTATCCCTGAGGTACTGCATGTACATGAGGAAATTCAAGACGAACGATTTTAATTCGGGACTGTCTTAGATGCACGGAGAGTAGGAATGTCTTTGAGATTTTATATCAAATTAAAATAAACGGTTCAGATCTCATTCTATCAGGTCAAGTACCTGATTGGATCTGAATTCTCGCTAGATAAACCGCTCTAGTAAAAAAAAAATGATTTCTATAAAATAGTTCGTTGGGTCTTTATAAATGTCGTTTAATTAATCCGATTTTGACTGATTTCAATATGTATCCAGAGGCGGACCCAGGAATTTGATGAGGGGTAGGAACAATGAATTAATCAAAGCAGCGGACTGGGCCAATGAATAAATTAGAGCAACAAATCTGTTATTATGAGCCAGGAGTAGGTACAATATTGGACCAGGGGTAGGCACAATATTGAACCAGGGGTAGGCACAGGAATAAAAATACACTGGGCCTAAAAAAAAAATTAAATCCAGGAGTAGGCGCTTGCCTACCCCTGGACCTTTATAGGTCCGCCCCTGTATGTATCTGATCTTGTTATTGAGCTAACTCGGAATGACCTTCAGTTTTGTTTTCCTCTGTTCAACCGACTAGTCCAGTCCGATTGTAATAACACTAGAAAATATAGATGACCTGATATATTATTTACATTATAAAATAACAAATTATACCATATTATATTAAATTGTAAATCTTAAATTTTATCGTATGATATTCGAATCACAAACTTTGTCACTTTGCAAGAGAATACATACTTCAGCTTGTATGTGGGTTAAGTTAAGCAAGCGAATTTGAATTTTAAGTTCCGAGCAGAAACTACAAGTCAAGACTGATTCATGGCTTGTCATGTCAAGCTGAACTGGCTCGTTACCAGCTTGGTACACGAAAATATGAATTTAGTAATTGGCAATTGGAGTTTTAATTCTTCTAATAAAAAACAATTCACATTTTAATGAAACCTAATACAGTCTTCTATATAATTCAGAGTTCCATAATCTTAATTAGCAGTTGGATTGAGAATAGACTATTCTTGAGAACAAGCTATTCGGTGTTTGACTGTGTTAGAATAGCTAAAATAGAGAACTAAATTTGTTTGTCTTATTAGAACAAGATATTTTAAAAAAGGTTAGAACAAGTTATTCTAACTATTCTAAGATTGCAACCAAACATACCCTAATGTTTAAAGCTACAAGAGCTATTGCAACTGGTAGCTATCCAGTATCCATAATACTATCACAAAACATAGCAAACAGTTTATCTAAAATTACCGGAAACAGTTTCAAAGCAATGCACAATTAAACTACCAAACCCCCCCAGAGTTATTAAATATACCATTGGCTTCCCCTGCTTAGCCATAATATACAAAAAAATTATAACATTGCCTACTTGTTGGTACCAGTGATCCGCACCAGTCTCCCTTTAGCCAGGTTGCATCTGTTGTTACCTAACAAATTCAACACACATACACAAGAAAAGAAGATAGAAAGTAATTAGCTTCAAATTCTTAGAAAGTAATGAATGTAACAATTTGTCTCTTTTTACAAGGCCTATTATGTTTAAAAGATGACCATTCCTCTCTTAAAACTTCAAAAAATGGAAAGCCATTGTTGAGAACAAAATAGTTGTAGTGGATCCCCACTTTGGCAATTTTGCACTATATCCTTTGAAGTTTAAACTCAATACAAGCACTCTGTATCTTTAGTCCTTTTACTTGATCCTATCTTATTATTTCCATTAATGAAATAGATATCAGTTTAATTGAAATAAAGACTGATAGTGAGAGAATTAAAAAATTGGTATGATAGACTGCTAAAATCTGGGGCTAATTTAAATTGCAGAACTTAAAGTGGGTCAGTTTTGTAGTTCTCATGCAAATTAAATAAATATTTATATGGCAAAGATATTCAATTAAGGACAAATCTGTTATAAGAAAGAGTTTCCCAAAACAAAAAATCTAATGAACACAACTAACTCTAATCAGAAAATGCTAATTTATAACACATTGTAATTTTCTAAATCGTACGAGAGATCATTGGGATTGTGGCGAACTGATTTCATAATAAGAAATAACTCTGAAAAAAACAAATCTTGGATTTGATAAGAATGGAATATTTCTTCGGTCTCGATAGTGTGCAAGTGAATAATAATATCCATGAGAACGGATTGATATGATCTCCTATGGTTGTTATTTGTGTAATTCGTCATAGATTCAATTTCACCTCTATTAATATTTCGAAAAAAAAATGTTATGTTATTGTATGGCCAACCATTGAGGGAATAACAGTAGATGCCCGAGAACAAGTGACTTTTAAATAGTATAGTCACTAAAAAGACCTGTGTCAATAGAATTTTTTTTTTATATATCTTTGTGACTTTTAATTGTATAGTCATTAAAAAGACCCGTGCCAGTAGGAAAAAAAATATTTTTTATATATTTTATTCACTTGAAGAAGCAAATGTGAAAATCCATTATTTCTTGTCTTCATTTCCTTTTTTTAAATTTGATACATAGATTGAAAGGCTTTTTTGATAGAGCAAGACAAAATGGATTAAAAAAAGAAGAAGATGTCTGGCATATATATTCGAGAGATTCATATATTGATGACATGGAAATAACATCTTGCATATATGAAATTAAACGACACTATGATGAAGATTCAGGAGTTACGAAGGAAGCTTGGGACTTATATTGTTTATTGGTTGAGAACAAAAGTTGAATTCAAAGAAGTAGAATCTGATTGGTCGTTGGTTCGAATCCTACTTGGGGAGATTGAATTAGTTCATAATGAAAGAATGAAGAATTTCATTAAATAAAGGCTTTGCCTTAACAGGATGTAACCCCTACCCCGTCTTTGTTTCTATTGCAAAAGAGCTTATTTTATCAAGTTCTATTCTATAATAATGGATATTCTTAATAAGGAAGAAGGATTTTTGGCTATGCTACTAATAATTATTACTTAATTCAAGAATAAATGTATAACTTTGTATTTTGGTATTTATTTAATTTTATTGGTCTTCCAAATATTTTTTCTCAATACTCGAAACCCTCATAACTTATTTCAGTCTCTTATTTTCGAAATCCCATCTTTTTTTCCAAAATTCGATCTTGAGCGGACTCACTTGATTTCTATTCATTGAATTTTGGATGAGCTAAACTTTTTCTTTATATACCTTGTATCTATCGTAAAGATTTGAAAAAAGAATCGTCAGATTGGATCCATTAGTGGTAAAGCTACAAAAATATATCACCTCGTAAAAACGCTCTTGTGCTCCTTTACTGAACCTCAATAAGTGGTCAGAAGCATAATAATGATTCAAGCATAGTAATATCATGAATTAACTGGAGACAGATGACTTCAATGAACTGTAAAACCTAATCTATTTTATATGGAAATTAGAAAAGAACAAATGCTAACCAAAATAAATATTGGAAAATTCACACTTTCTCTACTGATGGATTTCAGCCTTGAGCAAATAAAACCCAAGAAAAAATAGACACCAAATGCTAGTTACCTTCAGGTAAGCAGGTTTGCCAAGCGAGATGCTCGGCAAAGTTTTTCTTCGAACACGTGATGCCATAATCTACAAGAGGTTAAGTCAGTAAATTAATGAACTTCCCATTGTAAAGTATAATATCATATGAAATCATGTTATATCTTTGTCTGCTGAAATGCTTGCTCTAACTGTCTGATCTGAATACTTTGCTCTGAAATTGTACTCTGAATCTGATGAAGTACAAAGAAATATATAAAATTGTTGGTATCAAGCTAATCAGCACCTTGTTTTGTCACTACTAAAATCAAAGATTTTAGAATGAATGGTCCCAACTAATACTGATACTCACCTAGTTCATATTATGTTCCCCAACTAATACTGATACTCAGTTGATATTATGCTCCCCAATTTGTACCAGTATTTATTGGTTTGCACTATCATAATGTTAGAAATCAGGTAGAATATCGATAAAACACTGATAGCGTATAGCAGAAACAAAGCCTGATAAATCAATGTATTCTAAAACCAGTACCAAAGGACAGGTACCGGTTCAGAATGACAATCTGATGAGCCATGACCACAGTAATTGAATGGAAAGACGAACACCCGTGGGCTTTTACTTTTCATCTCATTTTTTATTCATTTTACTAATTGTTAACCTTTTAATTTTGGTAAATCATGACCCGTGGGCTTGGGCCTTGTATGAATTTTGGGTATCCTGCGTAGCCTTTTACGAGAAGAATTATCATTGTTAACTAGATTGCCAACAAGCAAATATTACATGCATTTTGAAAATAACTTAATCATGCTTCATTTAATTTTAAATTTAGACCAATTAAAGAGTAGAATTGGGGTGCTCTTAACTTCATCAAGTTCTTTAATTAGCTTAACTATAAAATTTACGGGAATAACTTCAAACAACAAATTCAAACAGTTGAAACAGATCTACACAAGTGACACATTTATATGTTAAACATATAAATTTTTTATTTAATTTAGTATAAAGTTAAGAGATAAAAAAAAGTTATATGTTAAATTTAATGTATTCATTTTTCATTATTTTTTATTGCTTAACTTTATCCTAAATTAATTTGAAATTTTATAAACTTGACATGTAAATGCATCATTTGTGAAGTAGATCAGTCTCAACAAGATTCATTGTATGAAATTAATCTGATAGATTTTTAAGCTAAGCTCCCAAAGAACTTGATGTACCTGTTTGACACAGTCTCTGTAGGACTTTTTAGAGCTCCTTAGGAGACTAAGAAGTCTTAAATTTACCAAAGACTTGCTCATTTTGCAAGCTTAATTAAACATAGAACACCAATATGCCTCACATCTATTATTTGCTATTCAGTTTATTCTTAATTTGAAAAAAAAAAAGTAAACAGTAAGTACAAGTTGAATAATTTGAACCATTCAGCTAAACTAAGTGATACAAAATATGGTTTAATGTTAGTTCGGAACATAATTTTTATGATGAGAATTATTTTACTGAAAAGAGTGATGTATGTAAATTATTTTCCTTAATTAAATGCGGGCATAAATTCGCTTTTCATTTTCCGCTCTCCGTGCAAATTGAATTTTTGAATGAATGATTTGACAGTGGAGTTGACCAGTCAACTTCGCTTCGTGCAATCTATGGAATACGGATACGCAGTACAAACACATTTTCAATTTGACAGGTCAAACATTTTTAATCTTCTCATCTAATGCAATTAATAGAAATGAGGAAGCAATTAATATAAATAATAAAACACCTGGCATCAATAATATAACAATGTAATTAATGTAAATAATTAAAGTCAAAACTAAAAAATAAAATAATTAAGAGTGAAGGTACGGTAATTTACATGACGTATATTAATTCGTGCTATGAATTAATACCTCGATTTTTAAAGTTCAAATAATTAAGATGAATCTTTAATTTTAATTTAATTAATATTTCAAAAACACGTACAAATTTCATGGACGAACATTGTATTTACACATGAAGACAACATGCCACCTGTACCTTCAATCCATCAAAGCAACACAATTCCTATTTTATTTTTTAAAACAGATCCGAATTGTTCAACATGATCTTTATATGAAAATAAATATTTATATTTATTAAAAAAATTACTATCTTTTATATAGAAAGAAAATCACTTGAACTAATAAATTTAGACTATTTAAAAGTAAAGATTTTCTATTTATCTTAAAAATATTAAAAATTCTATAAATATAAAATTTAGTATGCATGTATTCATAAGAAAATAATATTCAACAATTCATATCGACTATTTAAACTTAAAAAAAAAACCACTCAGTAATTAATGTACAATATTATGTACAAATTGAATAATAAAAAAACACAACATTCACATACGTATCAAAAAAGAATTTATTCCGATGGGAAACGGTGCTAATGGCAGGTGGGAACAGTGTTTGTTTGTGTTTGATAGCTGATGGAGACGAGACAAGTGATGCAGGGGATCCAATGCGGATGAGACCCCTAGAATTGATAGAGCTCGTTAGAAAAGTGAGCAGTGATTTGACTAAGGTTAGGTTAGTTCCACATAGTGTTTTTAAAACGGGGCGGGTCGGTTCGGTCTGGTCCAAATCCGTCCCATGATCAACACACGGGTCCGGCGGTTTCACGGTCCGGTCCAAATCCGGTTTTTTATTTTTATTTTTTTACTATTTTTTTTTCTGTTTTTATTTTTAATTCAATAAGATTGTTATTTGAACTGAACAATTTTTGTTATAATAAAATATAAATCAAAATTCACGAATTATTTGATCTTTAAAACGAAAAATTAATAATTGATTGGACAAATTTTTGAAGGATATACGTGAAATAAATTATTAATAATTGATTGCCACAAATTTTTGAAGGATATACGTGAAATAAATCCTGAATATGTTTACTTCCCTTATCTGTCAATACATCAATTAAATTGATATCACCTGAACGCTGAACCTGAAGTAACATGATATTTGGTTAGAGATGGTGAGCGTCGGATGCAGTCGAGCAGGAAGCGAACACAATTATTGTGATCGAACGGTCAGAATTTAAACTCAAGTATTCTGTTACCTAAGAGTATAGAGCATTATTTTTGCCCTCTTGTCACGGCAATGATGGCTGACCATGTGACAACCATTTTGTCAAACACCTTTCGTGCATCCTTCAAGCTCTTGACATGTTCTATTAACGGGTTGCGCATCGGGTTATACAAATTAATTCTTGTTTTTTATTTTTTTTGGGATACATACTTTGTTAAAATCAGCACCGTATATAGCAGGCCCAAGCCCATTGGTAATGAAATCAAAAGATTAATCTAGAAAATTCAATACCGACTTAGAAGAAGGATTGTGCTAGAAAATTCTAGGTTATTTTAATATCTTATCTTGTATCATGTAAAATATTCTAGAGTATTCAATAACCGACATGGTTCTAAGTATAAATAGGTTAGAGGCTCATATGTATCAAGAGTGAGAGACATGTATGAATGATTGTGAGAAATATATATTACTCTTTTGTACTCTCTCCATTTATAATAGAAGTTTAATACTCAACAAGTGGTATCAGAGCGGGTTAGGTCCTGTTGGCTAGAAGGTTCGTATAACCCGTTAGTCTGTTGTTGCGTCGAAGGTCCTGTTGGCTAAGAGGTTTGTGTAACCCGAGTCCTTCGTTGTGTCGGAATGTCAGACTTGAGTGGCATGAGTGGTCTGATTGAGAAGTTGAATAATTATAATTATAGAGACTGGCGTACTTGCATTAAGTCATATTTGCAGGGTCAGGATTTGTGGGAGATCGTGGGTGGTGATGAGATCGAGCCGCCACCGAATTCGATCCGAGCGTATAAGAAGTGGAAGGTGAAGGCGGGCCGAGCGTTATTTGTGCTGAAGGCTACGGTGGATAAGAGCCTACTGTCTCACATTGAAGATGTGGAGACACCAAAAGAGGCATGTGATGTTTTCGCCGCGTTATTTTCAAGGAAGAATACAAGTCGGCTGCAACTGCTTGAGAGAGAGCTGATGAATATCTCCCAAGGTGACATGGCTGTAAGTGAGTACTTTCTTAAAGTAAAGAATTTGTGTAGGGAGATTGAGCAGCTAGACGCCAATGCAAAAATTGGCGAGGATAGAATGCGGCGGATAATCCTGAATGGCATGAGACCGGAGTATAGCGCCTTTATCACAACAATTCTAGGATGGGCAACACAACCAACCCTGCTGGAACTGGAGAATTTGTTGGCCAGTCAGGAAGCTCTTGCCAAGCAGCTGGCAGGATTGACGGTGAAGCACGAAGAGGAGAAGGCCCTGTATAGTGGTCGACGTGGAGAGTCGAGCAGGAACCGGTATCGACGACAACCTGAGATGGAGAAGGTATGCCATGAACAATGCAAGAGGTGGTCATGTTCAGGGGGAGCTCCTAGAGACCAAGAGGGGAAAGGAGCCAAAAGAGGTGAATACCGTAGTAGAAGAGTGGAGTGCTACAATTGTGGACGACGAGGGCACCATGCGAGAGAGTGCCAGTTCAAGAAGAATGAAAGAAGCTTTGTGGTGACCACGAAGGAGAAGACACCAGAGGAGGTCCCAAGTGAAGAAGAATGGGATGCAGTGGTGGCTGTTGCGATACAATCGGTGGCCGGCGTAGAGGACGTCGAAAAGGCTGATGAGCCTGATGAAGAACCAGTTGAAGAGTCGGTCGAGAAGGAGACCGGAGTTGTGAGGAGCGCAGTGGCTGATGAGGAGAAGTCACAAGAGAGCACTGAGCTGGAGGACATCACTAAAGATGGTGATGATGACGAGATGACACAAAGGAGTGTCGTCGTTGTGGAGAAAACTGCAGGACGAGAGTTTGTGCAAGAAGATGCAGCTCGTCTGATGATCAGTTGACAGAAGAAAGCTCGACGACGACTAGAGGTGCTACTTTTATCCGATTACCCGGATCCGATCCTGAACCGAACCGGATCCGACCCGGAACTGACCCAGATCCGGTTAATTTGGGTAGGGTATGGTTTAAAAAATATAACCGATTAAATTATGGGTACGGTTACAAAATTAATAATTTAATATCTATCCAGATCCGAACCGGAACCGATATTGTAATGGATAGGATATGGGTTTGATTTAGTTATCCGATCCATAACCGAACCCGACCCGATACCCATATAAATACCCGATAAAACATATATGAATAACTATGAAAATACAATTTTACATATAATCAAATCAACAAATGTCACGCCAGTAATCACATTTTGCATATTAATTTTTTGAATAAAATTTATTGCTTTGAATATATCCTTCAGTATCTGCCTTATATATCCTCCTCATTATCATGAAAATTTATTGCTCTCATTGATATGCCATTCGCAATAAATCTCATTGAAATCAAATATTTGCCATAAATTTAATTCTCTATTCAAACAAATTAGTATTAATATTCCATTCATGAATTTTTTGAATCATAGAAAAGGAAATCACCATCTCCAATATTTTACTTTCTAAAAATTATATCTATTTTTCAATATTTTGATTTTCAAAAGTTATTTATCTCAAGCCTCCTGAATTCAAAAGCTATTAACAAAAAACAAAAAACTTTCGAATCCAAACAATCAACAATCAAATCCTGAAAATACTACCCAAGTTTCACAAAATATTATTGAAGGCTCAATGAGAAAAAAAGAAAAACATATGTAGTATGGGAGTTGTGACATATACCCACTCCGGATTCAGAACCGCCCCATATCCGAACCGGACCCGATAATTCACAAACAAGTTATGGGTATCTATCTACCGGAACCGAAAGACTGGACCCGAAATATCTACGGGTAGATAGGTATCCGGATCTGAACCCGACCCGATTTGAAATAAATAAGTGTATGGATCGAAATTTGGACCCGCACACTTTTAGGGTATGGATCCAAATATAATAGTATCCGGACCTGACCCGACCCGATAGCACCTTCAGAATATTCTTCAGAATTGTTTGAAAAAGATAGCACCAAGATAGCACCAAGATAGTTCACACTTTTTCAGTGTGAGAAGAATTACAATTTTCAAAAAAAGTGTTTGGTGCTATCTTGGTGATAACACCAAGATAGCTCCAAACAATCACCAAGATAGCACCAAGATAGCACCAAGATATTCTGAAAAAGTGTGAACTATCTTGGTGCTATCTTGTTTGAAATTAGAAAAAGATAATTTGGGAACTATCTTGGTTGATTTTTTTTTTTTAACAAAATTGTAAGTACCAAATAGCAGTACATCTCATTTACATTTAAACAATATCAAATAGCCTACTCGGTACCATCCAATTTTACTCTTTTACTTGACAAAAACTATAAAAAAAATTGTGAAACTGGGAGGTACCGAATAGGCTATTTGGTACCTCTTGCAAGTAAATGGAAGGTACCGAATAGTTTATTCGGTACTTGTGATTTTTGTAAAAAAAAAAATCACACAAGTTGGTACCCTAAATTTATTTATTTTAATTATGGTTTTAAAAAAAAAATTCAACATTTAGAGTCTGATTATTTTCTCAATCAGTCAATCGATGTCTATCGCCGCGTTCAGATTTTGATTGAATCAAAAGGTCCGTACTGGTGACCCAAGTGATACGACAATATATACTTCGATTTTGGTTGAATTGTACTGCTGTGTTGTTGAAAATAGGGGTGAGTAAATCGCTCATAACTCGTAACTCGCTCATAACTCGCTCGCTAAATGCTCATTAACAACTCGCTCATTAACAACTCGCTATAACTCGCTCATTTACTTAATGAGCCGAGCATGAGCATACCCCAACTCGCTCATAACTCGCTCATTAGCTCATTAAGAACTGAGTTACATAAATCCTGCCACATTTAATCCCTTGATTCTTTTTTTTTGGAATGGCCCAAGAAGCAAGTTTAAAGCATGCATGCCATAGGATCGCTGGGCTAAAGAAAGCAGGCCCCAGAACCATCCGTAATATCCATTAACAGATTAACTACAGACCCAAACCCAGCTACTATAGCTTAAAGCCTTGAACGGGAGTGAATAATAATGAATATTATTTGGTTTTGAACTTTTAGCTGAAAATTTTGGAAAGTTTTCGGCGCGGCTGCAAAATCTCATAACTCGGCAACTCACTCATAACTCGCTCATTAACAGCATGCTCATTAACAACATTAACAACTCGCTCATTAAGTTAATGAGCCGAGCATGAGCATACCCTAACTCGCTCATGCTCGCTCAATAATCAGCCCTAGTTGAATATGGAATGTATGGAGGATGGAGCCCTTATAATGTAATATATAATTCATGAGGGCCGGAAGCAAATGCAACTTTTTGCAACCTACATAAAGAAGAGATAAGGTATTAGTGGGCTTTCAAGAAAGAAGAGGTAACATTGGGCTTTCAATAAGGCTTATAGATTTGTCTTCTGAAGAAAAACGACGACAATACAGTTCCCAAATATTAATGGAGTACTTACTGGTAACAAATTTTAATTTCTGTTTTAAATATGCGGCCGCATATGTGGACCACATATGCTGATATACGGGTGCAAAATTTAATATGCGGCGCATGGAATCAAAATTTAATATGCGTTATACGGATCCAACCCCAAATCTCAAATTTAATATGCATTATGCGTCTTTATAATTGTTGCATACAGAATTTGTTGTTTATGTGGAAAGCAAATTTAATTATAATTGTGAAGCAGCAAGCATGTTTGATTATTATGCAAAAATTTATTGTATTTTTCACATACAATAAGACACATTTCATGCTATTTATATGGAAATAAATTCAAATACACGCATATGAATATGTATATATATGAATTTTTATTTTAAAATCCGCATATATAAATCTGCATTAAAATCCACATATGCGGTATGCAGTGGCCTTCCGCATGCATGAACAAAACCGCATTTTAAAACATTGATCAGAATTGAGTTTATAGTTCTTTGTACTTGCTTCAATTTAATTTTTCTGAATCCACCCCCGGAAGAAAATGTTAGAAAATGCAAAATTTCACCAGTCACAGTCAGTATCTGACCACTCTTTAGTGGGCCGCATATGGATTCAACAGATCACCAGTTTAATAATTCATATCATTTTTCTTTTTGCAAACTATATATAAACTGTACATTTGACTTGGTGCTGATTATATTTGCAGGACCATAGAATTAAGTGGGCGAGCTGTTTGTTTTTATCATGTATGGTTGGTTATGTGTTGAGGTCCCCAGAGAAATGAAGTCAACTGGTGTTGACTATTTCCAGTGGCAGCTACTGCTTAGCTCGGATCACAAAGAAGCCTATAACTTAATAGAAGATGTACTCCAAACTTTAGTCAAAATGCAACGTTATATTAATAATTAACAAAGACTCATTCATATAAAGGAATCATTATGCGAGTTAAACCCAAAAGTCCACAAGTCAGGTTTCCGAATTAATGCACCACTTTCCAAGTATTTTTATTTTTTAAAATATTAAAAATATATTTTTCGAAAAAAGTCTAGAGTGTTTTATTTCGATCACAATGAAGAGACCGAACTAACCTCTTGCTCAAAAGACTTAATTAATAATTTGATCTATTTATTTTACTCTCTAAATTCAAATTTGTTGTTTTTTCTCTAGGAGCTTGTTCGACGCCCTTGGAATAGATGAGTTTGAATTAAATAGAATTGTAAAATTAGGTGTTCGACAACTCCATTTTTTCTCAAAAATTTTCATATATTATTCACAATCCTCTAACTGTAGTGTAATTTTTTTTTTAAATGAAATATGGACTAATACCTAATTATTATTTTTTTCAATCTCTCTCTCTCTACTCTACCATTTCTTTTTTCTCCTCTCACTCCGCTATCTTTGTAGAAAACTTTATTGAAGACACTCTCTCTCCTCTTTTCTCTCTCACTCCACTCTCGACAATAAATGGAATAGGATTCTATATATAAAGAGTTCTATCTTATTTATAACAACATATTTTTTTCAATCTCTCTCTCTCTACTCTACCATTTCTTTTTTCTCCTCTCACTCCGCTATCTTTGTAGAAAACTTTATTGAAGACACTCTCTCTCCTCTTTTCTCTCTCACTCCACTCTCACCAATAAATGGAATAGGATTCTATATATAAAGAGTTCTATCTTATTTACAACAACATATTTTTTTTATTTTTCAAATTACATATAAATTTAAATAGGTGAGATCCCATAATTTTTTTTATTATCCGACTCAATTTGATTTCTCATATATTTTTTCCTTATTTTAAATAGGTGAGAAATTTAAATAAAAATATATATTTTTAAAATAAATTAAGATTTTCCACAACTAATGTCACAGTACAACGAATACTAATTTCATCACATTTTCGTAATCAATTTTGTGTGTGCTCGTACTTTTGGTTGTAATTTTTTCAAAAGTGTGTTATCATTCCCGTTAAATCTCATCTCATGTAATCTTGTAACAAGGATTCTGATTTTCTTAGAGAAAAACAACAAATTTGTTTTTCTTGCCTCTACCCAACTCAAGGGACCTAACTTATTGGTTTGGTTCTTTTTGTGATGATCGGAAGAAAAAATATAATCCATCTCTTTTTAAAAAATATAAGTTTAATATTTTTAAATGGATAAATTTCGTTGAAGGTCACTAAACTTTGTCATTTGTCACGAATTAGTCACTCAAATTTGATTTGTTCCTTTTTAGTCACACAATTTTGTCATTTGTCCCAATCAAATCACTCTATAGTTTTCTGTCTAAAATTTTAACGGAATATTCTCATTCCGTTTAAAATATTAACGGAATATCTTCATTCCGTCCAAAATACTAATGGAATGAGCATATTCCGTTAGCATTTTGGACAGAAAAATATAGAGTGACTTGATTAGGACAAATGACAAAGTTGAGTGACTAAAAATGAACAAATCAAACTTGAGTGACTAATTCGTGACAAATGATAAAGTTTAGTGCCCTCGAACGAAATTTACCCTTTCTAAATATAAAAAATCTGGGATAAAGAGGGGTTGCCGGGTTGATCAATCCAACGCCATCCAATCACGTGCAATAAATAGCAATTGAAAATTGACAGGGATGAAGCATTATTTCTTTTCTCCTTCAAGATGTGTCTGAGCATGTCAGAATTCTCATACCATCCTTTTGTTGCTCGTCTGGGAAGATTTCTATTTTATTATTATTATTTTCTTGTTCTCTTTTTCTACTCGAAAATAAGCGAGTGGCGCTCCATGCCTCCATGCTCTGCTTTCTTCCCCAAGGGATGCATAAATCACTGATTGCATCTCTTTCATTTATTGATTGAATGGTCTATTATTGTGAAGGCAATTAAAGAGGCCAAGCAATGAAGATTCCTGCTACTGTACATAATTATACTTGGTGTTTTTTTAATCGATAGAGATGTTTCTTCTCTTTGCATTGACTGAAATTTGGGAATACTATCCAATAAAGATCTATTTATGATCTATCATTATTATATTAAATTATCGCTTAAAAGGAGGTCTATTTTGTTTTGAATTATAATTTTATAAGAGTTATTCTTAGTTTAAATATATCAACACTTCTAAGACCTTGTTCGGCGGAGGAGTGGGCTGGAAAATGGACACTGGAAAACAAAATTTTTGAACTAATTTTTACTGTTCATGTGGGAAAAAAAAATTCACTCTGAGTGAATTTTTTTTTTCCCACGTGTACAGTGAACAGTCGAACGGGCCCCAAAAGGTATGTCGACAAGAGCGGGAAATAAATGTTAAATAAAAATTGAGAATGCTTTAAGGGATGAAAGGAACTAAAAAAAATGAGATTGATGGCTGAAAATTTAGTGTAGTGTAATTTTAATTTTTTTTTAAGGAAGACTGAAATTTATTCATGTATACCAAAATTACAAAATTTAATGGACATCATTACAAATTTTCAATATATGGAGACGTACTCCCTTATTCCCTCCACTATGATTCGCCCTTGATTTTAAGCATTATTTTTATTGATACCATTACTAATATTATTGAATGGATCTTACTAAAAATTTAAATTTATATTAGTCGAATATTTAAATTATTTACTGAGCATAAGTCTATTAATTATTAAGGTAACACTAAATTACGTATATTGTTTTAATTGGTCGGAATCAATTCCATACTTTTTCTAGTAGTATTTGATCCCTTCACTATTAATTTTTTTCCGGTTCTATACAGTTGGTCAAGAACTATTGTTAAATAAAATTTTAAGTCAATTAATTGAACTAGCTTCATTTTTAAGTTAAAATTTAGAGATGAGCAACGAAGATATTGATACATTAACTCCTTACAAAATTTAATTTATTGTTGATGAAATAATTCAATATATGTTTGATGTGTTTAGATTACCTAATTGCTTAGATTCTTTAGGATCATTTTGAAATGTTTAAATTACACATGTCAGTCCATATGTCCATATATCCATTGAGTGATATTTAGAAGGTAGAACAGATTTCATATTATGACTGATATTTGAATGAAGAGCCCTATTATATATATATATATATATATATATAGAGGTTGGCTAATATCAAAACGTTTGTTCCTAGACCGTGAAATAAACGCTTCGGTATTTACATTTTCAAAGTTCAAACGGTTTAACGGCTTAATAAATAGTAAAAAAATTCAAGAAAAATACAAAATTGATCTTCAAACACATTTTAATATAGAGATCACATTTAACGGTTTGAATCAATCGTTTCGACTTTAAAAGTCGGAAAACCAATTGGTTGCACCACAGCTCGGGAACAAACGTTCAAGTAACCGCACTTGATGATTGAATAGACAGAAGAAAAAATAAAGATTTTTTTTTTTTTGCATTGAGCTACAAAAAAATGGATAAAAAAATCCTGATAAAAATGAGTTCCAAATAGTACTTAGCGATTATTTATAATAGATTTTTAGTGTTACTTTAACCCGATTACCCAGTGATCCGGATCTGCACCGGATCCGATTAATTTTAATAGAATATGGTTTAAAAAATATAGTCAGTTAAATTATAGATACAGTACAAAATTAATATTTTAATATCCGATCCAGAGCCCATATTATAATCGATAAGATATGAATTTGATTTAATTATCCGACTAAAAACCGAACCCAATCTAATATCCGTATTAATACCTGATACAATACTACAGATTTCACACATTAATAATTAATTCCTTCATGGGTTATAAATCAAATTCATGCACTCACCTTCTCTCTCGTGCAGAAAGACCCCCCTCCCCCCCCCCCCCCCCCCCCCCCCCACACACACACACACCAAAAAAAAAATACTCAATTGTCGCAGCTGATTACATTGGGTATCTAAATATTATATTTCTATGATACCCCTCCAGTGCTAAAACTTCGAGCTCACTTTACAATCTTTAAAAATTGGATAAAAATGTCTACGATATATATATATATATATAGAGATGAGCTATTGTGCTTTGCAAAGTAAAGCGAACGGTTTACTTCGGGCTACTTTTTGGATTTTCAAAGTCCAAAACGTCAATCTGACCGTTCAAGTTGATCTACATATTGAAATGTGCTTGCAGACCAAATTTTACATTTTTTTGGAATTTTTTTACTATTTATTAAGCCACTTTGAAAATTGCTGATCACATGGTCCAGAATTTTGTTGCACTGTTTTTTCTGGACCATGTGATCAGCAATTTTCAAAGTGGATTAATAAATAGTAAAAAAATTCCAAAAAATGTAAAATTTGGTCTGCAAGCACATTTCAATATGTAGATCAACTTGAACGGTCGGATCGACATTTTGGACTTTGAAATCCAAAAAGTAGCCCGAAGTAAACCGTTCGCTTTACTTTGCAAAGCACAATAGCTCATCTCTATATATATATATAGTATAACTAAGGTGTTCCTAAGCTCACCAAGTCTCTCGTGAACTCAACTCTAAAACTTATCGAATTGACTTTAAACGACATTTCCAAACCGTTAGATGTTCAATCTATATTAAAATGTGCTTGGAGACTAAATTTTACATTTTTTGGAATTTTTTACTATTTATTAAGCCGGTTTGAAAACCGCTGTTTTCCAATGGGGCAGAATTTTAATAAAAACAGTGGTTTTCAAACCAGTTTAATAAATAGCAAAAAAATTCCAAAAAATGTAAAATTTGGTCTCAAAGATTGAACATCTAACAGTTTGGAAACGTCGTTTCCGATAGGTTTTAGAGTTGAGTTCACGAGAGACTTGGTGAGCTTAGGAACACCCTAGTTCTACTATATATATATATATATATATGAAAAGGGATCCAATTACATATTTGTTAAATATTTGTTTTTTTTTTTAATATTTGTTAGATTACTTTTTTTTATATATAATTAGCATATTTATACTAAAATACGCTAAATTACTTGAAATTATGTTAAATTACGTTGAACTACACTAAATTACTCTAAATTATGTTAAATTATGCTGAAATACGGTAAATTACGCTAAATTACATATGAATAGGGATGGTATTCATTGACAAGACGAAAAACGACGACGAAACTTCAAACGGCCATATAACGGCGCTCGAGTGTTCGATTTCAGCAAATAAAAACTTTTCAAAAAGCTTGCGAAAATACGCATGCGTCAATGCCAGCTCTGCCGTGCCAAATTTTAAAATTCAGAATTTCCAAAAAACAAAGAGAAGAGCCTCAAAACTTGAGTTGAAGTTTCCGATTAAGATTTTCATTTCTATTATTAAATCTACCAAGCTCAGTAAATTAGTTATATAATGAACTTGTAAAATACCAAATTTTATTATTTTAGAATTTTTTTTTATCATTTTTTATGATTTATGAAAGATGGCACAAAATCGGCCTAATTTAGCGTAATTTACCGTAGTTTAGCATAATTTAACGTATTTAGCGTAATTTAGTGCAATTCAGCGTCATTTACCATAATTTCAAGTAATTTAGCGCATTTTAGTATAAATATGCTAATAATATATAAAAAAAAGTAATATAACAAATACTTAAAAAAAAAATTCGAATTTTTAGTGTTAGATTTCAGCATCTTGCTATTTGATACGTCCTATCTCGGGAGATGAGGCCGTATGGGATCTTGGGCTGAGTAGGATTCGTCCTGCCAAAAGATGGCAGGCCGAGGTGTGAAGGGAGTTGTGAACTCGGGGTGGATTGTGAGAGATTCTGACTCTATCCTGTATGATCTCTCTTGCGGTAGGAAAAAAAGGTGTCCCCGCTTCATGGGAATCACTGCCTTATATAGTCCGTCCATAACTGCTATCTCGGGCAGTTATGGAGGACGTGGGTAGTTATGTCAGCCGTTACTGGGATGGGAGGCATTAAGTTAGCCGTTTCCACTATCATCCCGCACGTCGGTTAACACAAACCCCTTTTAAGGCATATTGGGGCCACTGTATTGGGCCCCGACTTGGTGGATCTTTGGGCCTTTCATATGACTTCGGGTTGGCCTCTTAGAAAGGTCCGAATCCCAGTCGTTCATGGCCCAGTTTAAATTAGGTAAAAGGGCCTGTGGAACATGGCCCTATCATTAGCCCCCGAAGTCGGAATGCATCAGCGAGATGCTTTCGACTTGAGGGTGAATAACTCGTGAAAACACATTTATTTAGGTTATCAATATCCGTGATGTAACATCTTCGGTTGCGAGATGTGATTGCGACATCGTGTGATGTATGATGTCGATGTTTAAAGAATATACCAAATATAAATTAACTTTTATTAATAAAGACCCATTACAACTTGAACTAAACTGAGGATTCAAGCAGAAATAAAGGCTACAACTCGAGCTAAACTAAGGATTCAAGCAAAAATAAAGGCGGATCTACTTAGCCTATTAACTATTATTCTCACAAGTAATTTAATGAAAGCCCGGAGGTGAAGGGATCAAGTCCATCATCTCACTATCAGGATCTTCAAAATGGTCGTCTTCCCAAATCTGGTCCGGAGTAGCTGTGGCCAGTGTAGGTGCATTGGGATGTCGGTTTTGGCAAGTTTGACATCTGAAGAATCGACGTCGGGGATCCGACCGATCATGAATCAGAAAATGAGAGGGATGCCACCATGTGCGACAACCCCGACATTTGACCATGTCTTCTTTTGGGGCGGATTGCCCACATGCCAGGCAATCACGAAGAGGTCCGAGGAATTCGACGATGTTAAATTCATCGCCCACCTCCCTGAATACCGCCAGCTTGTAATTTAAAAGATCTCGGATGGTAATGGACTCGTTATCCAGCATCCAATCCAAGTCATTGGAAAAGTCTTGGATCAAGTCCTCCCTCTTCTCGGTTGTAAGTACACGTCGTTGTGTGGCCTAGGGACCTCGGCTGGAGCTGGATGGTCCAACAGGGCGAGATGGGATAACTCGACGTTCAATAGCTCGACGTCGCCTTGCACGTTCCGCTAGGAACTCTAAAGCATGTCGGTTAACAGACATGATAGACGCGAGGTGGAAATGTTTTTCTAAGAAGCAAAAGCAAAGGGAAAGTATGTCCCCCTCTCTGGAAGGAATACCTTATTTATAGTCGTAACCCCGCCATCTGCCCAACTGTATACCATTAAATAGGCAAGTTTTTTTTTAAAATAGGCAAGTTTTAAACCGCCATCTCTTTTTCTTTTTTTAAATGGTTGTAGGAAAAAAGGAGATGAAAACTCGAGGTAAGCAAGATGAGAAGATAAAAAATAGATTAATTGTTCATTGATATTTCAAACTCATACAAAATCTAACTCAAACTGATATAATAAAAAAGCCTATTTATGTAAAAAATCAAAAAAAAGTATTCATAGGGTCTCTAAAAAATCTAACTATTCATAGGGTCTCTAAAAAAACAAAAAAAAGTACTGGCCAGAAAATGGCCCGTACCAAAGAAAATTAAAACCAGTCATTTTCTAGCCGGTATGGATATTTTTATAAATTCCCACTAATGTTGGATATATTTTTTAATTTGTAATTAACTTTGGATATTAATAAAAATGTCGGTTCATTCAGAGATCATCGGATTCATTGCTCTCTTTGTTCATAATTTACTTTTTTTGGCAGCATAAATTTCTTACCAGCTGCTGATCGAAACAAATTAATATTCCATTTCTGAATTTTTGGAACATAAAAAGGAAATCATTTTCAATATTTTATTTTTCAAAAATTATCTTACCTTCAATATTTTACTTTTTAAAAATTATACTTAAGAGCAAAGGGTTTCTCAAATGCTTGTGAGTTGTAACATATAACCACTCTGGACTGGACCTGCCCCGGATCCGAACCTGATCCGATAATTCACAAACAAGTTGTGAGTAACTATCTATCCATAACCGAAATATTGGACCCGAAATATCTACTATTTTCGAACACTTTTAGAGTCCAGATGTAAATATAATTGTATCCGGACCCTACCCGACCTGATAGCACATCTAGATTTTTCTTATGATACGAGAGATGAAAATAGTCTAATTAAAATGAAAATTAAAAAATTTAGTAGTTAGAATTTGTCTTTCTTCGTAAATTACACTAAAATTAAATAAATTCATACAGAGGTATAGTTATATTTGATCTTAATTAGTGCCTAAACCTTTAAAATGGGAGTGGTTGGGTCTGTTGCGCGTGCATGATGGGGTCTTTTGGTATCAATATTGGAATTAAAAATTAATTTAAGGGAAACACGATAACTAATGGTCAGGTTAATTTGTACTATTAATTCCTAAATAAGAGCGACAGAGTCGCAAAATTAATCCATTGCTCGTTTCCAAATTTAATATTTCTGTGCACAACTTCATATTGATGGAACCAATGTTATTATAATCGGACCGGATATTGATCCGGTAAAGTTTCAGATCAATAGTTTACTGGTTGAACTGATAAGTCGACTGGTTCAACCGATGGTTTTTTAAAGTAGTTATAAATTATTATTTCAAAGTCCATCTAGATATTTACTTTCAAATCTAACTCTTCTAACAACAAATAATGAGGATATGTATTGTCTTAGATATATAAAACATACAACTCTACCTAAGAATAATGTCACTCAAATAACTCGTAGAGTGTATCAGTACTCTGTCCTAGAATGTTCATTATTTAAGCATTTTGTCAAACACGTTAGAGGCATTTATTATTCAATAAGTGTTAACTAAATACGAGTAGTTCAACTATCATATACAATCACAAATTCATCAATTAGTGTTAGAATTTACTTGAGAACTTACAGATTGGGCTTTTGGCTGACGATATGGACCATTGTTGCTTCAGCTTGAGTAGTCTTTCTAGGTTTTTTTGCTTGAACTTTGAACCTTGAGAATCTGAGTTGGTCCATGTGCTTGTGTGTGTGTGGGGGGGGGGGGGGGGGGCATTTTTTTTTTTAAAACCATAATTAGGAAAATGATTGTTAGGGAACCAACATAATTACTCAGTTTTTTACAAAAATCATAAGAACCGAGATGCCAATTCGGTTTCAAGTTTTTTTTTCCTTGGAACCGAATTGGCATTTCGGTTCCAAGTTTTTTTTTTCCCTATGGAACCGAATTGCAATTTCGGTTCCACTCCATTTTTATAGTTTTTCTGCGCTGCGAAAACCGTGTAGCATTCGGTGTAACCCCTTGGACCCGAATTGGGATTTCGGTTCCATTATATATATATATATTTTTTTAGAAACAAATAACTAAAATGATGAAATATAATACTAAAAAATTGAATTTTTTTCCCTTTGTCAAATTACTTTTTTATAGCATATTTATACTAAAATACTATAAATTACTTAAAATTATATTAATTTATGCTGAATTACACTAAATTACTTGAAATTACAATAATTATGTAGAATTATGCTAAAATACGGTAAATTACGCTAAATTACGTATGAATTGGTAAAATATTTAAATATTAACTAAAATATTTTATTTTAAATATTAAATATTAAATATTAACTAAAATATTTTATTTTAAATATTAAATATTAAACAAAAAAAAACTGAAATAATAGTAAATTGGTAATAAAAAAAGTGATAAAAATAATTTACTGAAATAAAAAAAAAAAGTAATAAAAAAAAGTAACAAAAAATAATAAAAATTGGTATTCTACAAGTTCATTAGATAACTAATTTACTGAGCTACGTAGATTGAAGAATAGAAATGAAAATCTCAATCGGAAACTTCAACTGAAGTTTTGAGGCCCTTCTCTTTGTTTTTTGGCGATTCTGAATTTGAAAAACTAGCAAAGCGAGTTCGGACGCATGCGCATTTTCACAAGCTTTCCGAAAAGTGGTCATTTGCTGAAATCGGACACTCGAGCGCCGTTTTATGGCCGTTTAAAGTTTCGTCGTCGTTTTTCACATTTTCAGTGAAAATATCATCCCAATTCATACGTAATTTACCGTAATTTACCGTATTTTAGCATAATTCTACATAATTGTTGTAATTTCAAGTAATTTAGTGTAATTCAGCATAAATTAATATAATTTTAAGTAATTTATAGTATTTTAGTATAAATATGCTATAAAAAAAGTAATTTGACAAAGGGAAAAAAATTCAATTTTTTAGTATTATATTTCATCATTTTAGTTATTTGTTTCTAAAAAATAAAAAAATAAAAAATAATGGAACCGAAATCTCAATTCGGGTCCAAGGGGTTACACCGAATGCTACACAGTTTTCGCAGTGCAGAAAAATTATAAAAATGGGGTGGAACCGAAATTGCAATTCGGTTCCAAAGGGAAAAAAACTTGGAACCGAATTGGCATCTCGGTTCTTATGGTTTTTGTAAAAAACTTAGTAATCATGTTGGTTCCCTAACAATGATTTTCCTAATTATGGTTTTAAAAAAAATTCAGGGGGGGTATTTTCGCGAGGAGATTTAATAAGTTTTTCGACTCCGTTAAGAACCGGTTTTTTAAACACGGTTTTTCTGGATTTTTATTCAAAAGTCGGTCAAATGACCCGGGTTTAACGGTTTTGATACTTATACGGTCTAATTAAAGAACCAAACCGGAACTAATAACGGTTTCGTTTTTTTTCTGGCCGAGCCGGTCGGTCTGGTCCGGTTTTGATAACACTGGATGCTAGCAGCTGGCGTAAGTAGGCAAAATCTAAGGATCCGACTGCTGCTTTTCTTAGAGAAAAGCAGCTTCCTGTTTTTCTTAGAGAAAAACAGCTTCCTGCTTTTCCGATCCGAACCATTCAAAAATTTTCATTCGCGTATCTCGATAAAGTAACTTTTTCATACACAAATCTCAACAAATTTGAATGGCTCAATAAAAAAAGCAGGAAAGTGTTTTCCTCTAAGAAAAGCACCTGAGTTGGTTCCAAAATCTAACCAGAATTTAGATCCAATTTTTTGGAAGGGGCAATTTTAGGTATACCCCTCAAAATCTTCAAAATTACGTATCTTTCTCTCTAAAGTTTGAAATTACGTATTTCCCCCTCTAAACTTCAAAAACTCACAAATTTACCCATTTTATTGTTTTTTATATTAAAACTCATTCTTAATTTATTACTTTAAGCAACACACACGGATATTGAAGTAACACTAGATCAGCACGCTAGATCAGTACGAATCTTGAAGCAACACACACGATTATTGAAGCGACGTGCATAGATCTTAATGCGATGCGCGCGGATCGAAATTGCTTTAAAATCCATGCACGCTAGACCAGCACGAATCTTAAAGCCAACACGCACATATATTGAAGCTACACACGTAGATCTTAATGCGATGCGCGTGGATCAGACGGTAGAGGAACTCTTCATATTCAAATTTGAGTTTGATGGACTTTTTATGCTTGTAATAAAGGGTAAAATGAGTATTTTATAAATTTAGAATGAGTTTTAATATAAAAACAATAAAATGGATAAATTTGTTGTTTTTAAAGTTTAGAGGGAAAAATACGAAATTTTAAAGTTTAGAGGAGAAAATACGTAATTTTGAAGTTTTTGAGGGGTATACGTGAAATTCCCCCTTTTTGGAAAGACAAACTACTATGAACTCAAACCGACCAAATCCAATTCCTAATTCGATAATACGTCTGTAATTAACGACGACTGTCATAAGATGACACCTTTTGCTAAAAAATACCAACAAGAAATAAAATAACATAAAAGCAGAAAACTTTTAAATGATTTCTGTTTGAAAATAAATAACCGCTTTAATCCATCTATTTTAACCCCCACTGTACCCTCATATTGCTGCTTTTAACCAAACTTAAAAGTGCATTACTGATTTGTATCTGTTTCGAACGGAACTTTGCATGCATGATGCATGGATAATTAGATATATATAACCCGTCTCGTATTTAGTATTTGTACATTGGCGTTTTGCATTAATCATTGATTTTTTTCTCCCTGAAATGTCAATGTCACAAGTGAACCAGAGACATGGCTTCATTTAATTATTCCATTTGTGATGATTTCAACCGGCTGATGTACACATGCAATGGAATTCATATCCTCTGCATTAACTCAAAAGAGAATCTTTTGAGTTAATAAATCTTGACTGTCCAATTTATTTTAAGATTTGTGCAAATTAGATCTGCACTAATATTAAAGAGTCCTCTATGTTTGTAGGCACGAGCTGGATTGGCTCCGTTTATGATCAGATGGTTGAAATTTATTTATTCAAAAGATTCCCTATTGAGTTAATGCAGAGGATACGGATCCCATGCAATGTTGCTTTAACATCACTAAGGATAAATATTTTCTTTCTTAGGAGAAAAATGCTATATGCTGGCTTTGGTTGTAGTGCTTTAAAGCAGGCTTTTGTTTTTTCTCACAAAGGAAGAGTGCATGTATAATGCCTTTGATAAAAGGTTAGGAGAAAGGACAATAATATATCTGACAAGATACTGGTTTTAAAAGCACAAAAAGAAATGACGTGCACAAGGAGTCGCAGACTCGCAGGTATCTAAAGCTGCAGCATTTGGAGCGGATCCGTATCCTCTCATGTACCTGATCGAAGACAATTACAATCGGATGGTCTTTTTGACATGGCACGAATCTCAAAACAGACCCCCTACAGTCTCCATAAGCACCGGATTGAGTTTGGTCCAGATAAGATTAATTTGGGCCGTCCGATCGTAATTGTCTTCAATCAGGTACCCGGGAGGAGCTACATGCAATTTCCTATTTATGAGACATTCTCATGTTGATCTAAAATAACTACTGATTAAGTACTACAATATTACATAATTACGAATTCACACAAAAAAAATTAATGTGCAGCAAGGTACGATTCCCTTAATCACTAAACCATTTAAATAAGGTCATGCATTGGAGTTGTCAATTAATTAAACGAAGAAAGAGGCAAAAGAAAACAAAACAGGGGAATAATTCATTTGGCCCGAATCCCTAGAAGAATGTTTTGTGGACCCCACCATCCATTTAAAGTGGGGTGGCGGTTTATTAAGGTAGAAAGACAGGTGAGAGAAACTCTAATTATAAAAAATGGTGACAGATATAGTGGCCGGTAAATAAATGATGAGGTCTTCAACTTTTGGTTGAACAGTTGAGGTTTTGTTATAGACGGTGGGTTGGAAAAATAGAATAACTATTGCATTGCATTTGACAAACACAAAACTATCTTTATATTGAACAACTGCGTACAAATAATATAATGCAGCGTGGTAGCCATTATAAGGATTGGTAGCCACTCATGAGTTCAAACACATATTAAATATATATATAGAGAGTGAGGCTATGGTACTTCGGCTAGTGTACTATGGCTAGTGTACTACGGCTCAATATGATACTTTTTAAAATTATAACGGTCGATCCGAACCGTTCAATGTGATATCCATATGAATATGTACTTGCAAACTAAATTTTATATTTTTTCGAATTTTTTTACTATTTTTTTAGATAGGTAGAATTTTCAGTGTTTTATACAAATTCTGGACCATCAAAATTCTACCTATCTAAAAAAATAATAAAAAAATTCGAAAAAATATAAAATTTAGTTTGCAAGTACATATTCATATGGATATCACATTGAACGGTTCGGATCGACCATTAGAATTTTAAAAAGTACCATATTGAGCCGTAGTACACTAGCCATAGTACACTAGCCGAAGTACCATAGCCTCACTCTTATATAGAACTTTTATAGACTTAATTTTACTGTATCTATGACATTTTACTTTAAAAAATATATATCAATATTATATTTAAACAAAATATTTAAAATAAATGAGAATCAATTAACTCCGTTCAGTATTAATAGATCCACCCCGAAAACTAAGACACATCATGTTTCTTGATTTTGTTTCATATTTTATTCATTGTTGTTGACGGTGGATTCCCATGGGAATCCAAACAACAAAAATGGTTAGTTAAATAACGAAGAAAATTTAAAAGCATAGAAATTTTTTTTTTTTCTAGTTGGATTCTTCTCATTCTCGACTTATCTATCGATGAACACGTAAGTGACAATCGATGCATGTGACATTGGCTGGACAAATTGGAGATGACTCGACTTCATAATATTCATAATTTACGCTTTAGCAATCATAATTATAATAACACTTATTTCTGATTTTTATATTTAACTCCTTTATCTTATAAGTTTTAATAAATTTCAAATAGACTAATTAAGTATATATGTTTTTCTAATAAAAAAAAACCTCGGGAAAATGCCAATAAGGAAACTCTATAATTATTGCAAATTATCTTTTCTAGTTTTGTCATCAATTAATTGTAGGTATCGTAAATGAAGTTAATAAAAATTGCATCATAGGAAAAAAACTTGAGTATTGACTCTAAAATGAAAAAAGATATTAAGACCAACATATATATGGTTAATTAGTTCATAATGCACTATTAGCTAAACTTCTCTTATTTTTCAAAAAAATGAAACTTCAGCTTGAGTTATAACAACAATTAAGAAAAAATAATTTATTTATGCACATATGAAACAACTTTATAAGAAATATATATTACACTATTTTTTAGTGAAGAAAATTTAAAATTAATTTTGATCATCATATGTGTCAAAGTAATATTAATATATTATAAACCTAAATATAATTAATTACGTTTTATTTGTAACAAAATTCTATGATATAAATTTTGATAATTGAAAAATTATTAGAATTTCAACTTTAGCACTTAATAGAAGGAAAAAGAAAAGAAAAGAAAAGGCAACGTTTCTTCTTCAGTCATTTTCAACTCTTGTTTGATATTATGATAGATGCATAATTATATATGATAATATTTTTATCATGAACCAATCTTTTATCAATTAACAATAATCAATTTTATAATGACTGCCCATATTTTTTAGTATACTGGATCAGACGAGATCTTCTTCTTCATTTGTGTGTTAATTAGACACACACAATTAGTTGCGGAAAGAAGAGCAAAACTTATGCTTGATTTTGAAATATAATTAGTATCATGAGGAGGGTTCAAATGCCTCCACCATGCCTCCATTTTTAAAAACTTTAATAACTCAAAATTTAAAACTTAAAAGTCAAAATTAAACCGTTGGATATGATCTACATTATTTTATCTATGCACGTGTAAAAAATTATGACATTTTAATTTTGTTTTGATTGTCATCAAGAGCTTGTAAAAAACGTACTAATGTGGATAATTTCTAGACGTTGATTTTTCAACTTATTGATTCACATAAAAACAAAATCAAAATGTGATATTTTTTTATGAGCACATAGATAAAATGATGTAGATCATATCCAATAGTTTTATTTTGACTTTTAAGTTTTAAATTTTGAGTTATTAAAGTTTTTAAAAATGGAGGCATGATGGAGGCATTTGAACCCTCCTCTAGTATCATTTACTATATTTCTATTTGCTAAGTACACACAAAAACAGGAAAAAAATATTAAGTTTGCCTAGGCTTACAACAAGTTATCATGTTATGTTGAGTTTGATAGGCCCTCGTTTGGATAACGGTCTTAGTATAACTAATTGTCACTACGCTCACGATACCATATTATTTTTGAAGGCCTCACCTTGTAATTTAGAATATGCTCTTTGAACTATGTTCTGTTTTGAAGCTTTATCAGGTATCAAATTAATTTTCAGAAAACTGAACTAATTCCTTTACATATTTCTATTACTGATGAGGTTGTGCTTGCAGAATATTTGGGAGTTCCTTTGAAATATTTGGGAGTACCTTTGAGTGATAAAAAGCTGACTACTACTGAATGGAGTTGCCTTGTTGATAAGGTCACTCAAAAGTTGCAGGGCTGGGTAGGTAATCTACTTTCTGTTGGGGGTCGGCTAACATTGGTAAACTCTGTCTTATCTGCAGTTCCTTTATACATGTTATCTTTATATAAAATGCCTGTGAAAATTAAAAAACAGATTGATCGAGTTAGACACCGGTTCTTGTGGCAAGGTAATGCTGGCCCTCATAAAAAATATTCTTTGGTTAACTGAGATTTAGTATGTTATCCCAAGGTGTATGGTGGGCTAGGGGTTAAAGATTTACATCTCATGAATATTTCTCTACTTGTTAAATGGTGGTGGAAATGGTCCAACCCTAACTATTCGGGCCTTTGGAAACAATTGCTGCAAATTAAGTGCACTTCCCATACACCACTTGCTGCCATGTCTCATTTTTAGAGAGAAGTGACTAAATTGCAATATAGGCCAATTGAGCTGTACTTTTCAGATTGGTAATGGACAAACATTTAAGTTTTGGACCGACACATGGCACTCAAAGTGTCCTCTTTCGCTAGCATACCCTCACTTTTTTAATCTATGTTATACGCCTTATGTCTGTGTACAGGAGGAGGTCATTAAGTCTCGAGGGGCAATGTTGAGGTTTTGCAGGAACCTACATGGCATCCTTCTCTCTGATTGGCATGCCCTTGTGGCCATAATTAATTCCTGCTCTTTAAATAACTCCCCAGATTGCCCCAATTGGAAATGAGATTCCAAACTTCAATTTACTACATCTTCTTTATACAGATTGCTCTCATTTAGAGGTGTTCAAATTCAATTTACTACTATGTGGTGGCATATTCCCGTGCCTTTGAAAATAAAGATTTTCATGTGGTTGTTGTTTCAAATAAAATCCTTACAAAGGATGTGTTGTAAAAAAAAAGATGGCAAAGAGATACACACTTTCTCTTTTGTAACCGTGCAGTGGAATCTGCATTGCACCTATTTCTTAAATGTCCTTACATTGCTCATATTTGGTTCTGAATGGGCCAATTTCAAAACTTTTATGGTGATTGGACTTCTTTAGAAAATATCCAAGATTTGGCTCAGTCTTAGCCTCTCAAACAAAGAGAAGCTATGTTAATGGTTGTAAGTGCTATATGCTGGGGTATTTGGAAAACGAGGAATTCTATCTGTTTTGACAATAAACCTGTCCCTATAGCCAGATCCATGTTTTTACTAATTTGTTCTTTGTTGAATTATTAGTCAAGTATTAAAAAGAGGGTTGTGCAATTTGTTCATTCCTGGACCCCTGAGGATCTTGATATGGTGCCCCTTCAGTCCCTTTCTCCTTTGTCTGCTATTGAGATGTCATTTGGTACCACTATGACACTGGTACCAGTGGTGCTAGCCACTTAATGGCTGTCCTTGCTTTACTACCCTTGTCATGCCTTTCTAATAGCCTTGCTGGTTGTTTGGCTATTCATGCATGTTTTTGCTCTTTCATGTAATAAAGGGGGTGTTTCCTTGTTTTTGCTAGCACACTTGTTAGTGTCTATTCTGGTTTTCGTTTAATTATGTGGCATATATACTGTTCATGCTAGTTCTATTATTCTGGCATGTTGTTTTTGTTTATTTTTGGGTTTTCGATCTGGATGTACTTGTGTTTGCCTAGGGTCAATGATGTGAAATAAAGGCTGAAACTTTGATACTGCCTCTTAATGGGTCAGTCTTGAAATTCAGTATCTAGTTGAGGATGCTGGGTGTGTTGCTAAGACCTCTACTGGCACGGAGTTTTTATTGGGTAACTTTTTTATTTTCTGTTTACTTTTCTTTTGAACATTGTATGCTTCCTTTTAATATAATGGACGAGCATTTTAGCCTCTTTTTCCAAAAATGTTGATTGAGTTTGATAAATTATTTTTAATATTTTCCATGCTTATAATTATATGACTATTTGAATCTACGACTGCCATCTTTAGCTAGTTTTCACATATATATAACAAAAGAAAACTGAAAATCTGTATTCTTATGCACCTTATATGTACTTGATTATTCTTCGAGTTATCTATGAGTACCAAGGTAAGTATTCGACATGCAAGTGACTAACAAATGTCATCACTAAATGTCATTCCAAACTTTGAAATGTTATTTTCAACCTGCTAATATATGTAATGACTTCACAAAATATTCATATATATACATAGATTACCTCCACGAAGAACGAACTTAATTATACAAGTCTGAAACCATGAAACTACAACCATTTTGTTGGATGACATATTTTTTTTATTACAAACATTTAGCATGTTGTAGAGAGGACATTCACAAATGTGTGTGACAGGAAATGCAATTTAATATTGGAAGACTATATTAGTGATTAGTTAAAAGTGAATATTCTACTTTTTTTTTATTTCAAGTAAATATTCTACTTCCTCAGTAGCTTCTCATAGGGGTATCTCTACAAAAGTTTCCAAGGGTACTAAAGACACAAATATGACAAATCAATGGACTTCACACAAAAGCTCATTATATATTTTGCTTTAACCTACAGAAGACATGATGAGGATAGGAGGAAGTACCTTTTATATAATATATAGTTGCACTGGTACGAGTGCCTGCCATACCCACTTCCGAATGGCTCCTAACAAAAATGATAACACAAGAGCATGTGATGGGAAGTCATTGCTAGTGTGCTGGTGTGTTGTCATGACACACACTGATGACTGATAACCGAGTCTCACTTCACTCAATTCTTCTTTAGTGCTTACCCGGCTGGAAGAATCTTGGTTGGAATGGATGCATGATGAGGACAAGACCTCTGGGACATGCACCTCTGCGCACAAATTAAATAAAGTGAGAGAAACATGCCAAGAAAAGAGCCAAAAGCCACATGTAAGATGTAACAACAATACTTCATTAAACTCAACTCTATCGTTTTCATCACATCTCAATAAACAAGTACACAACCAGTACTAATCTCTGCTGAATTTCATTCCTTCTCAAATTAAAGAACTATGATTCACAAATCACATGATCTAAAAATCTTATTGGAGATAAATATATATATACAAACATTCCAATATTATAATCCAAAACCAACTAAAGGTAAACAAAATATTCAAAATAAAGTCGAAAGGAAAGCAAGAAATTTGGGCGAATTCTAAACATTTATTTTTCCATGCTTTTTAAACAAACCATGCATGCTTAATTCTACTATGTTAAAAACTAGACAGTAAATAAATAAACACGCCATTTTGAAGCCAACCTAAAAAAAAGAAGCTTCACAAATACCTACATACATATCCATGCACGAGAAAACAAAAAGAAAACAGCGAAATGTAACTAAATTAAGTGAAAGGGCATAAACTGTTAGTTTTCTCCACCTCATTTCCATGAATTTCAGTGGTTTACCATGAGGCACCATTTCCATTTACGCCATCTCCAGTTGCACCACCTCCAGTTGCGCCACTGCCGCCTCCTAACATCGTATTCCAAAACAGACCGTGTTCTTTGTTGTGACTTTCATACTCACTCGTACTGCCTGAAATCACAGGCTTCATGTCTCCGAAAGGAAATAACAATCTACTTCCATTCCCCGTCTCTTGCACTGCAAAACCACCTGCAACTGCACTTGCACTACCTCCAGCACCTACATCAAGAGAAAATGCAAGTGTATGTGGAGGCCTGAACTCGTGCTGCAACCCAAATCCAGCTGTGTACTCTGGTACCGACATCGGCACGAAACCAGCACCCAAGCTCCCTGAACCAATACCACTCCTCAGCAACTCCATAGCAGAAATTGCACCAACTGAACCATTAGCACCACCATTATTACTGCGAACAGTACTGCTCTCCAAACTGGGGAAGCTAAACTCCGATACTGGTACAGTGTGGTGGTTGAAAGCCAAATTGAGATCCTGTGCTTCATGCATAAGTTTCCTTGCATGATTAGATATAACAGACGAAGGTGAGACTGTGGTGGCAGCGGATGTACAATGAGTGGTAATTCCACCAGCTGCACTTGCTGTAGCTTGAGTTGCAGTTGTAGAGGAGGGTCTCTTGTTTTTCCTAGAACCACCACCAACTGGAACATTTCTGAGGGATCCACCTTCGGTCCAGTACCTCCTACAAGTCTTACAAAAGTATCTTGGTTGTGTGAGGCTGTAGTTATTATAGTAACAGAACTTGGTGTTCGTTGAGTTGCACCGAGGACAATTTAGTGCTTTCTCTTTCTGAGGTCGTGCTCTCCTCTCCATCAGTTGTGGCCTTTCTTGGCCAAGTGTGTTTCCTGCAGTTGCACTTGGGTTTGCACTCGCAGGTACCATCTCCTCCATTGGCTTCACAAGTCCAAGCTCCTGAGAGAGAGATCATGACAGTAACACACATCATTATAGGAAAGATCACAGAACAAATAGCACTATAGCTAGATGTTTAAAGGAAATTTGAGAAAGAGATAGAGAGAGATATATATAGGATCTAAAACGATGAAAAGAAAACAAACAGGAGGATACAAGACAAAGGATTAAAGTGTCCAAAAGGATAAATAAGTGGAGGAAAAAAGTGAAAGAAAAAGGATGAAAGAGAAGCCAAAAGAATTAAACTCTTGTTGTTTGTTATTTTGTATGATACTTCATCAGAAATATATGACGCTGCGGTTGCACCTTTTGATGCCTCTCTGCTTTTGAGAGAGAAGATAAAAAGGAGAAGAAAAGTAAAGGTAGATGGAAGGGAAAGGAAGATAGAAGAGAAAAGAAAAGAAAAGATAGAAATAAAGTGGTGTGTGCTGCTTTCAAGGATTAAAGGAGGGGAGGCATACAAGTGACAGGAATTAAAGCCTTAAAGCAAAAGAAAAGTTGAAAGGAAAAGAGATAAAAGAGATGATACAGTTCTCTTCTCTTCAAACAAAGATAGATCTACAAATTACGAAGCCATGGCTTACCCCTGGCAACTCCAATACACACAACCCAAAAATCCAAACGATCTGCTACTCAATTCAAACAATTAAATAGAAAGAGAAGAACCTGAAAACAAGGATAATAACGCTATATATGAAAGATCTTGCTTGTTGATTTACCTGATGAGGCCAGTGGGCTGTATCCATAGAAATCTGTGTATGATTTGAAGAGGCACAGAGGGGAGAGAGAGAAAGAGAGATGAAGGAATCGTCTATGCTAAGCAAAGAAAGAATGTCTTCTTAGGGTTCTGAATTGTTTAGTGGAATTATGATATCATCTGCCCCCCTCTGATATGTGATATCTTGTTGTGTGCAGCGAAAGAGGCTTGAATTGATGGTGGATTCTCAAAAACAATATTTTATTCTTAATTTCTATTTTAATAGTAAATGTATCTTATTAGGTCCGTCCTTTGTCTGTAGTTGTTTGGCTGCGTACCTACATATATTTATCTCGTTCCATTTTTCTTCCTAGGACCAATTTGAGTCAAGCACCAGCTTTGAAGGACTTTGAAGGACTCTGGAACAGTTGGTTTTTTTTTTTTTTTACAATTCCGCCCTTAATTATTTGAAATATTGATTGATTATACATTATATCCATATGTTGCATATATGTAATGACACACAAGTTACAAGATAGACATTATAAATAGAGTGAGGCTATGGTACTATGCATAGCACGGTTGGGTTCGTGCTACGGCTCAAAATTTGAGTTTTCAAAATTCTAACAGTCCATCCAAACCGTTCAACATGATTATAAAATGAATATGTACTTGCAAATCAAATTTTACATTTTTTTGAATTTTTTTACTATTTTTTTAGATAGGTAGAAAATCACTGTTTTTGGATGGTGATTTTCTATCTATCTAAAAAAATAGTAAAAAAAAATCAAAAAAATGTAAATTTTGGTTTCCAAGTACATATTCATTTTATAATCATGTTGAACGGTTTGAATGGACCGTTAGGATTTTGAAAACTCAAATTTTGAGCCGTAGCACGGACCCATCCGTGCTATGCATAGTACCATAGCCTCACTCTTATAAATATGTTGCATATATGTAATGACACACAAGTTATCTGATGGATTTAAAATTTCGCAGAATTTTAGCCAAAAAAAATTGTTAGATGGATTTTTCATTTAAATCTTTATATCTAAGTTTATCTCAGTCGTATGAACTCGATTTGGAAGATTGTAAAGCTAATGTCAAAGATGGCAATAAGGAGTCTTCAAATGGTCCGCGGGTTTGTTTGGTTTTTAATACAACTGAAAAATTTCGGTTTAAATAAATCGATTCGATTGAATTTTTAAATTATTTTGGTTTAAATGGATCCATTCGGCTTAGATTTTTTAAAATCGATTAACTGCAAGAACCGACCGAATTATAAAAATTCAAGTATCATTTATATTTTGTTTGGCTCAATCATCACTTCATGTCTTTCAGTTTGGTTTTAATATTTAGAGCATCTATATAATTTGCATGGAATTAAACAATGTGTAATGTTAATATTTTGATATTTATTTATGTGAAGTTACTATTGTATTGGTATTTATATATGTACTGGGGTTTGACTTTTTGAAATTTATTTAGAGGTTCGATGATGCCTCTGGCACTACTCGCATCTAAGATTATTGAGGACAAGGGCGGACCTAGGTAGTTTGGGGGGGGGGGGAGCTGTTTCCCCTGAAACTTTTTTTACCCCTCTCTAGATATTTGATTTGTAATTCAAATCAAATTTAGGATTAAAATTGAAATAAATTTATTGAATTTTGATTGATAATTAGAATTATAAGTTAGAGTATCAGAAATTACAATTCAAAGCATTAGAAAGTATAAGTTAAAGCATTATTTCTTATCGAGTACCAATTAGTTAATGGATTTAAATCTGATTAGCTATTTAAATCCGATTAATAGACCTTAAAGCATTACTTCAAAGCATTATTTCTTGACGGTTTGATCACCGCCAATGACAAATCAGCCGATTAATCAGCTTAAACATATGTTTTTTACAACACTGGTTACAATATCATGCGATATCCATGTAATACTGTAGAGACTCCATACCAAATAGGGACAATAAGCTATATATTTTCCCAAAACTTTTAACTTGATCTTAAATTGTTAGCTAGATAAATCTTCCAACAAGTAAAAAAAAAAAAAAAAACAGAGAGAAAGCGCTTATTTTTCATAAATTATATGATTTCCGAATTGAACCGCAATGTTTAGAATCTGATTGCCAGTTTAATTTTATGGAAAGGACCATGAAGAAAAAAGTGCGGTGGTGGTGGTGGTGGGGAGTCGCATGTGTGAGAAGGGAAAATGGCACGTGCGAGGGGATGGACTACAGGCAGGTGGGACCCCCGACAAACGCGTAAAAGAAAGGCACGCCTGATGGTGGCCCACTTTAGTTTAGTGCCCGATGGAAATCGGGTCTGGCAGTGGGCTGCTGCTGCTGCTTACATCTCACATTCTCACAGGGAGAAGATTAATTTTTTTCTTTTCTTGTGAAGGCCCATGGGCCAGAGTCACAGAGAGAGAAAAAGGAATTGGTGTTGAAAAGATGGTTGAATATTATAATCCGAATCGGATCTAATTCCTTTCCCATGGCTCGATTCGTAGCAGTTGGCACTTCAACTGCCTCTTTCAACTCAAGCGATTGGATTTCTTGTGATTTTTATGGTGTATCATCAGTTCCTTCAATTGAGTTGCAGATCTGCAGCAGAAGACTTGATAAATCCTTACCAAGTCGGTACAATAAAGCCGCGTTTGACTTCTCACATACCATAGCTTTCCACCACTGGTTCAGCTATCAGTTACGTATTTGCAAAATATCAAAGAAGTAGGTATTGTTTAAAGCTGAATTTGTCATGCTTGATTAGATCAACGTAAAAAAGTTTTTTTTATCGGAATACGTGAATATAAAATTTTGAACGATTGAAATCAGAAAAGTAATTATGCTTTTCTCAGATAAAAACAGCAGATTCAAATTCATAACTTTCAAATGAGTGTGGGTTTAAATATATCAATTAGGTTGATAGAAGAAACTTGAGGTCATATATTATAGGGATTGCAACCTTTTTTTGTTAGGGAAATTTTTTTTTTCCTCCGGCTCATATTCCCCATTCATCTCTCAATCATTAATTATCTAGGAAACCACAACTTCAAGCACAAAAAGACAAAAAAAAAACGCGTATCAATCATTAATTACGTGGGGGACCGCTAATTAACTGGGAGGACCACTTATATTTGAAAAAAAGTATAACTGACGCGCATAAGTATTCATATATAATACATCAAGTATTCATATATAATACACTACGTATTCATATCTAAGATATCAAGTATTTAAAAAAAACTGGACACATCACTCATTCATTTTTTACATGTTTTTAGAGGTGGTCTTTTTTTTTCCGTTCACTCTAACCAATATTTCTGACAATCTGTGAAGAATTTTGCGAATCTAAAATCACAAACGTCTTCTACGTAATTTCTCTTTCAAATGAGATCTATGATGAAGTACTTTTGAGTTATCCGTCGCGCAAGTATTCATACCTCGTAAAATTATTTATATCTTGTTGTGCAAGTATTCATACTACGTCGAGCAAGTATTCATACCTCGTCGAACAAGTATTCATACTTAAGATATCAAGTATTTCGGAAAAATGAGTGGTAATGAAAGTTCAATCGGTAAAAAATAAGTGAATGATGTGTTTAGTTTTTTATTTGTGAAATACTAATGAGGTATGAATACTTGCTCGATGAGGTATGAATACTTGAATGACGAGATATGAATACTTGTGCAACGGACAACTCGAAAGTATGTCATCATGGATCTCATTTGAAAGAGAAAATTGTGTAGAAGACGTTCATGATTTTAGATTTGCAAAATTCTTCACAGATTGTCAGAAATATTAGTTAAAGTGAACAGAGAAAAAAAACCATATCTAAAAACATGTAAAAGATAGATGAGTGATGTGTCCAGTTTTTTTTTAAATACTTGATATCTTAGATATGAATACTTGATGTATTATATATGAATACTTGTACTCGCCGTGATAATGACGCGTTTTGTTTTGTCTTTTAGCGCTGAAATTTGTGGTCTCCTCTTAATTAGCGGTTAACAAAGGCAGTTATTGACCGGGAGATGAATGAGGGATATGAGTTGGGGGATAGTTAGTCGGTCCCTTTTTTTCATACAATATCAATTGCTGAGATTTTAGAGTTATGATTACTGAATCGCTATTATGTATTCTTTACTTACACTCCGATGTATTTAAAAAAAAAGAAGATATTTATACTGATGATAAAAATATGTATACCTTACGATATTAGGAATAAAATTCTGTATTACAATTTTTCTAATTTGACAAAGTATTTAACTCGGACTTCCTTATATATTATAAAAAGTAAAAGGGTTGAACATTTTATATGGTAGGTATTAATTCTTTATTCTTGTGGATTCTGATATATATAAACAACTTACAAATCAAGTATAGTAGGATTTTCCACATAAAATAATTATTTCTTTTTAATCAAGAGAAATAAAATAATAGGATTTTCCACATACTATTTATTTATCCTTTTGATCATTTCTCCTTTGATTTTAGATTCTGGCATTTTGGATTTAAATAGACCTTATCATTTCATGTTTGGCACCTTTTTAGGCTCTGATAAAGCCGAACGGTGCCAAGTAAAGATATCTTATTTATGGGGAAAAAAAAAGTTAAAAGGTTGGATTTTGAAAATAAATAAAGAATTAAAAGATCAAAAAGGCTCTTTTAACTAATTAGATTTATTTGGCGGATTTACAAAACTTTAGAGATTTAAAATTTATTTTTGTATAAAAAAGAATTAAGTGTATATATCATTCATTTATACTTGAACTAGAGATTTCAAATTTTTAATGTTATACCATTACATGCTTTATATTATTACAAAGAGCTTATGGTAAGGGAATAAATTGGATCTGACGTCCATAAAACTCAACCGATGGGTTCCACATTCGTCTTATTCGATTCAAGATCTGTACGCGTTGCTTTAATATTCATGCTTGTCCGTTTTAATATTCGCGCACACTGATTTTAAAACGGATCAGATAAACGTAAAACCCATCGGGACATCGGACCCAAATTGTTCCCTTTTGATGAAGGTGGTATCACTTGGAGATCTTTAGATCCTAAGATATGGGATTCTCATGAGAAAGTTTCTGGTATATTCTTAATCTGATACTGATAAAACTTTGATCTTTCTACCATCTAGGGAGTAGGACATAATGGAAAAATTTACATGACTTTTTAGTGCTTTTGAAGAGTATCTGGTCTAAAAGTTTACTATGTTAAAACTGGACTTAGTCATATTAATTTTTATTTCTCATAAACTCTCAAATTTGCTAATATTATATAATGTGAAGTGGGCAAATTAGAATTGATTCATAAAATTCAATTAAGGTTGGCCGTGTGGAAAGGAAAAATTTTAAACTATGTTAAATTATGTACTATATGCAGTTACTCTTTATTATTTGTCTCTCTCTCTCTCTCTATATATATATAATTTCTAAATGGGTTCGGAAAAAAATTGATTTGATTAGAAGAAGATTTTCTTGAACTTGAGTTAATTGAACCAGTTCGAGGAAATACTCTTTAATTAATTTGGAACTCTTGTGTGTTTACATAAAAAATAGAGAGGCGCTTTGAGAGCTCAAAATACAATATCGAGGGCTCTGAAATATTTTTTTTTCTTTATACCAGTTTTGCCCTTGATTAAGACTTTGCTTATATGCTAAGATCTCTGAGATACGTCCTTCCTCATCTATCTCTACAAATTTGGAATTTTAAAAGGTACAAGTTACATTTGTATCCAAGAATTTATGTTGACATAAAAATTATTCTAATTAATACATTTAAGTCGTTAGTTATCCAGAAAAAAAAGGAAAAAAATAAACAAAATGTTTGCATGATGAAATCGTGGGAAAAAAGAGTTAGCTATGTCATAGTAGCTAAGTTTGGTAAAAAAAAAAAAATTATTTATTTGTTTTTTATTTCTTTTAGTGCGAAGAGAAGAATTAATAGCCCTTGATCTACTGTACTGGTGGTATCTCACATCAGTTTTTTTTTTCTTTTGACGAACAAATTTTGGAGTTCATATTATTATTTGACGTTGTTGATTAACATAATAAATTTATTAAAACTTTAATATTTACTTGCACACGCTTTATTAGTACTATAATTTTTTATTTAAGTTGAATATATAGTTATTTTTCATTTTTCAATTAACTTATGTTAACACAAGTATTATTGATATCTATAATTTTTAGGATTCTTATTATCCCGGTCTAAGGTTGAAGTTTTGGTGAAAAATCTAATCCAACAAACCTTGTCTTTTATGCGATACGCATTTGTTAGTATTTTTTAAAAACTTATTTTCATTGCTTTTGTTCATACTTTAAGAGATTAATGATAATTGAAAATTTAGATGCAACTTTTAACATCACATAATATATTTTGTAATAGTATTTACTTTGTTCGTTATTTTTGTATGTTGTGCTATGATTTTTATATTTAAAGATATTGTCCAATGATAATATGACAACTTTACATAAAAAAATATTATATCATACAAGATTATAATATTTAAGTTCATAAAAAAGATTGACAGATGAAATATTGATTTAGATAAGTTACTTTCTGTATTATAATTAATAATTGGCAAACTATTGAATAATTAATGGTATTAGCTTGTGAGATCACACGAGTAGAAGTAACAAAATATCATTCCCAAGAGAAGAAGGTACACAATATCGTTCTATAAAAGTAAATAATGTTGCTGTTATAAATTAAACACATTAAATTATTTCCTTAATTTTAATGCATAATCTTATTTCATTTTTAAAAGAAAGTATTAAATAAGGACAAAATTGACACAAAGAGAAAAAAATTTCTCTTAGCCCTGAAAATTGTAAATTAAGATCTCAATATAGCACTGCCCATAATATGGCAGAATGAAAGTTTTATATTAAATCAAATGTTGATTGCTTTACTGGCCAAGTAGTTATGGAAATTTTTATTTTGAGGGGCATAAAGGTAGATGGAAGTTGCTTATTCAGTTGTAAAGTAAACGAAGAGTATCAGGCATTCTTTCTCCATTCTGATCTTCTATTTGAGGTTTGCAAAAAAAAAAAAAAAATCTTCTATTTGTCTATTAATTTCTTTAATTAATCTGAGAGGTGGTGGGTAATGGGAAAAGTACCTCTTAATAGTTATTTAAGTAAATAGCAATTCAGTTGAAAATATAAAGCAATTAAGTTTTATATTCAATTTAAAATAAAAAAAATATATAAAATAAGCAAATATAAAAAATGTGAAATAAAAAAGTAAGTTTAAAATATAAAATAGCAATATAAATAGCAATATATAGTAAATAAAAATATAGTAAATAAAGATATCATATTTGCATGATGTCTAGTACAATAATTGCAATTTGTTCCTTCAATTCCCTAACTTATATTCTAAAGCTAAAATTTATCTCACTATTATTGTTGCCTAGGTTTGAAATGGAGGTCAGATTAAAATACCTCTGTTTAGGGGGCAAAAATTTATCTCACTATTATTGTTGCCTAATTTTATCCGAGCCGTTAATCATAATCTTTGTATGAAAATGTATATAGAGACCAAATTCTAGATTTTTTAGAATTTTTTATTTTTTTTTAGATAAATATAAAATCACTACTTCTGAATGGTTCAGAATGTTTAGCTCAAGTGATTTTCTACCTATCTAAAAAAATAAAAAAATGTAAATAATGTAAATTTTGGTCTGCAAATAGAATTTCATATGCAGATTATGTTAAGCGATTCAAATCAACTTTTTAAACTTCAAAAATAAATATATGAGAGACTGTTTTATAATACAAGAGGGATCCAATTACACCTTTTTTGGTGACACATCATGACACCGTTTTTTATATAGGTCAATTTTGCGATTTCAAAATCCAAACAGCCGATCCGAACCGTTCAACATGATGGATATATTAAAATGTGCTTGGAGATCAAATTTTACATTTTTTTGAATTTTTTTACTATTTATTAAGATGGTTACAAAATCGCTGTTTTTCAATGGTCTGAAAACAACGATTTTTGTAACCATCTTAATAAATAGCAAAAAAATTCAAAAAAATGTAAAATTTGATCTCCAAGCACATTTTAATATATCCATCATGTTGAACGGTTTAAATCGGCTATTTGGACTTTAAAAATGGTAGGTGTCAAAATGTGTCACCAAAAAAGGTGTAATTGGATCCCTCCTCTTTATAATATGCATATTATCATAGTCTCACTCTTTTGTGAATTATTTTGTGTAGTGGTATAACTATTTGAATTAGTATTGGCCATTGGGGTTTTGGGGGGTTTGCAATTCTGATATTGTTGCTCTACGAGGACATGCTAGAAGGGTTTTATCCTCTCTCTTTTCAGTGCTGTTTGTAGACATTTTATAATGAAATTTCAAAAAACCAATGGAAATTGGCCGGCATATCGTGCTTTTTATTAACAAAAATAAAAGGAAAATGAGAGAAACAAACAAACGAAGTATCTAGACATCTCAATTAACTAAAATAATTCTAATTAAAATAATTTGCGTTTCATCACCGGTTTTCAACCTACTAGTGTAAAAAGATTTTGATATCCTAATTAACATAATATCTCATGCTTTTTATGTCTCATTGTGTTTCATATTTCATATTTTTGTTTTTAAATTTAAATTGTCGATCCAAACCGTGGTTTTCAACATGATAGTGTAAAAAGGTTTTGATATCCTAATTAACATATGATGAGGGTTCAAATATCTCATACTTTCAACGTCTTATCATGTTTCATATTTCATATTTTTGTTTTTTAAAATTTAAATTGTTGATCCAAATCGTTAACGTTCAACATGATATCCATATTATATACAGCGGATCACAAAACGCATGTTGCAGTTTTTTTTGTATATTTAATGTGCATAAATCAAATTGAACATTTTGGACTTTCTATTTTTTTTAATTAGCTTGTTTCAGCTTACAAAATAAGCAAATAAAAAAGTTCCGTCATACTAAGTTCAATTATTATTGATGGGTGAATAATTGAATACTTAATGAAAAAATTTCTTCACAATGATACCAAGAATTAACATGTCCACATTTCAGGCTTTCAAATTGCACATCAAATTAGTTAATATATTACAGTGAAAAGCGTTATTGGAAAAGAAATCGGAAATTTGTAAATGTGAAGCTTATGAAATTAGCCTATTACCATATTATAAAAAAAAAAAATTATGATTCGATACTTTTGACTTGTATATAATAATTGGAATTAATCCTTGTCCTTTGTGGCAGGCTTTTAATCTTGTTCCCAGCTTTAATTATATAATCCACATGTCAGGCGTCAGGCGTTGACATCTTTTTAAGATCTGATCTATTCGCGAAAAGTACATTTCCGGTTCTAAAATTACCAAATTAAAAACAATGAAGAAACTAAAAGGGTAACTTTTAGTTGAGGGAAGAAAAAGATAAACCAGACAAATCCGAGCTGTAAGAAAGCAAGAGATGCAATCCAAATTAGAAAAGAGAGAGGGAAGGGAGGCCTAACAATTTAGACCAGAATAATAAAAATATGGTCCCAACTATCAAATAATTAAATTTGGCTGCTTTTGGGATTACAAATCCGGGCTAAAGTCTTTCACAAGAAAACATTTGGAATTTGTACTCTTCTCCGTTTGACTTCAAAAAGGAGAATCAATTGACTCCATACCCACCATTGACCACTACTCCTTCATTTCCTTTCGTCTCTCATTCGATATCGGATCTATATAAATCCGATAAAAAAATTTAACACCATATTTGGGCCGTCAATAGTTTCTGAAATTTATATGAGAATTTCGGAAAAAAAGAGAAACGCAGAACAAATTTGACATGCGATCCATCTGAGGAAGCGTATCCTATGCGGAGTTTAGAGGACGGAGTCATGCAGAGTTTTTAATCTGATCAGTTTATTTTGATCGGACGGACCAGATCAGATCAAATCAGAGAATTTTTTTTTCAATTCGGACAAGATCTGATCTGATCCGTCTGATCAAAATGAACGCACCAAATTAAAAACTCCGCAGGACTCCGCAGAGGATACAAATTCATCCATCTGATGGGTAACCTCACGAGTGCCACACTTTGAAATTTGCGTGTAAGAGAACACACGAAAAACATTTCCTGTCCCTCGGCACGCAAAAATCATTTTAAGTGGTGGCCGCCAGAGAAGATGTGAGGTGCCATGAATAATTAATACGATGAACATATATGTTTCAGTAATTTAAATCCTGCCCCCACTTAGTAGGAGTTTACAAATATGATATCTACTTTTTATCAACGAAGCTACAATATGTTATTTGAAATTGGAATTTGTGAGATAAATACAGAATGGTATTACAAATATGAGAGTAGAACTAGGGTGTGATGTGTTCACCAAATTTTTTGGTGAACATAATTTCATAATCTATTGTATTCACTTCAAACTATTGAAACCGATGTACTTCACGAGTGATGTGCGTATATGCAAAATTTTGAATGTTTCAAATTTATGTGCGTACATGCAAAATCTTATATTCATATATTTGTTTTTAAGTTTTTATGTCTTTACACACATAACCCATATCTTATACTGTCAGTTCAGACTTCTTTCTACTTAGACGATTTCCATTTATACTTTTGACTATTGTACACATTCATTAATCTTTGTTAATTATTCTGACGATTTCTTCTGCTGTCAGAATATTCATACAACTGGATGTATCTAGTAGATGAATGAATGTGTCGTTATCGACAGAAAAGATGGCTTCCGTAGCCTCCTTTAGTCCTTCTGTTGGAAAATTGAGGAGGAAATTAAGCTTTAGCGTGCTAGTGGGGTGGTGTGATTAATATTCGTTTCATTAATTTAGCCATACAATTCCTTCCACTACTCCTTTATGTAGCTTTCACACGGATTGATCTTTTACCACAATTCCTTAATTAGATTTGCCCACTAATACAAATTTCTCTCTTCATGAGTATACTTTAATTAATCATGTCTATATTAATTGATTGGGATATGTGCTCAAACAAAAAAATCGTAATTGAAATTAATAAAGTTATGATTACAACTTTGAGATAAGCTGGCGGTCATCGCCTTTTCTTTAGCGAAGATCGATATTTTATATGCTATATAGCCTTTCAAATTGTTCAATTTACATTTTTACTAATTTTTTTTTTTACATTACTGACTCTTTTAAATTGTTCTGATCCAATTCAGGATAACATATTTTTCTATTGCTTCTGCCGTTTTTTTATGAACGTATAATTGAAATGAAAATTTAAAGAATATATGTAAGTAATTAAATTAAGGGGAGTGTATAAATGTCTCATTGTGCCCCATATTATTTATCTTCATTTTTAAAGTCCAAATAGTTGAGGGTTAAAACATTATTTATCTTTATTTATCTTTTGAATTGCTCAACATGATCTCCATATTAAAATGTGTTTGGAGACGAAATTTTGAGGAGGGTTAAATGTGCTCCAATCATTCTCCACATAATTTTCTTTGTTTTCAAAGTTTGAACAATCGATCTGAACCGCTTATCTTGATCTTCATATTAAAATGTGCCCGAAATTTTATTAATATTAACCAGTGTTCTAAATAGCTCGCTATAGCGTTTTTGGACCCCAAACGCTACGCTATGACATCAAAATGCGCTATTTGCGCTACGGCCGCTACAGCGCTATAGCGGTCCGCTATTTGCGCTATACAATATGAGTTTTTTTTTAAGCAATTTATATGGGTTTTAAATAAAGATAAAAAAAATCTCAAACCGAAATTGAATTTGTTGCTATTTGCTACAGATAAATCAATTTGAAATTGGGAATATAAATTGGAATTTGAATAGAAAAAAAGTCCAAACCAAAATTAAAATTTGAATAGAAAAAAAAAATTGATTATGGCATGAATCATGATGCTTAAGATATTTTTAATAGGAAAAATTGATAGCTTATGATATTACTGTGGATATTTTGAACCGCAATTTGGACTTTGTACGGGTTCAATATGAATATTATAATTTCTTAATTACTTTGGTGTTATTTATTGTTCTATGAGAGTTTAGATAATGTTGATATTTAGTACAAATATTGAATATACGAAATGTAAAAAAAAAACGCTATTTGGAATAGCTTCCGCTATAGTGACGCTATTCGCTATAGCTTTTTTTTTAGCCTTCCCGCTACGACGCTATAAACGCTATTTAGAACCTTGATATTAACAAAATATATAAAATTTAACATTTTGCATCCAAATTTGGGAAAATTCAAAATCTGCCCAATCCGGAGAATAATTCTCCGAATCTAGGTCTTCTTTCCGGAAAATTATTCTCCGAATCCAAGAGCACCTCGGTTAACGCGGATCCGGAAAATAATTCTCCGAATTTGGGTTTCCGGAGAATAATTTTCCAGATTTGTCTTTTTTTTGTTAATTAAAATAGAAAATGTTAAGATTTATTTATTTTTTGTATTAAAATATTAGAAATATTTTTTTTATAGTTTTTTAGATAGTTACAAAATCATTGTTTTTAAATCATTAAAAAATAGCAATTTTATACATATCTAAATAAATTGTAAAAAGGTTTTAAAAATATAAAAAAAATTGATCGCCAAAAATATTTTAATATGGAGATTATGTTGAACAATTCAGATTAACTATTTGAACTTTAAAAGCAAAACAAAAAATGTGAAACGGGATGAAACATGAAACACAGGACGCATTTCACTTAAATTTATGCAACTATCAATTATAAGTCCGACGTATGCTAATCTGACTTTGCAGTTGTTGGCTAGTCCGACATATGCTCATTGTTTTGGCCCACACAAGAAAAATCATCTCCAACTACTATATCTTTAACCGACATTTGATCATTTGTTTTACCAAATTCTCTCTTTGTGTGAATATAGTAGTATTTACCTGTAGCTAACTGCAACCTAGTTTCCCATTTTTTATTGGTTTTGTGGATCTATAAGATGGAGATAGTACCTACGATGTCTCATCCAATTTTGGCAGAGCCTACAAGAATTCAAACTCCCTCTCATGAAAGATGTCCATTTGGCATGGCTTTATATTATCTCTAGAATAAGGTATATATATATGTCGCTGGAGTTCAACTGTCAACATTACACTCTTTGTTTGATTATGTGACTTTATTAAAGAATATCTTTCAATTCCAAATTCAGAGTTTAGAGTATTTCATCAGTGCCTGATCCAAACGGCAACAACGGTATATATATATAGAGAGAGAGAGTGAGGCTGTGGTACTATGCATAGCACGGTTGGGTCCGTGCTACAGCTTCAAATTTGAGTTTTCAAAATCCTAACGGTCCATCCAAACCGTTCAACATGATTATAAAATGAATATGTACTTGCAAACCAAATTTTGCATTTTTTCGAATTTTTTTTTACTATTTTTTTAGATAGGTAGAAAATCACTTGATCTGAAAATTCTGGACCATCCAAAAACAGTGATTTTCTACCTATCTAAAAAAATAGTAAAAAAATTCGAAAAAATGCAAAATTTGATTTGCAAGTACATATTCATTTTATAATCATGTTGAACGATTTGGATGGACCGTTAGGATTTTGAAAACTCAAATTTAGAGCCGTAGCACGGATCCATCCGTGCTATGCATAGTACCATAGCCTCACTCATATATATATATAGAGGAGGGATCCAATTACACCCTTTTTGGTGACACATCATGACACCGTTTTTTATATAGGTCAATTTTGCGATTTCAAAATTCAAACAGCCGATCCAAACCGTTCAACATGATCACCATATTAAAATGTGCTTGGAGATCAAATTTTACATTTTTTTGAATTTTTTTACTATTTATTAAGATGGTTACAAAATCGCTGTTTTTCAATGGTCTGAAAACAACGATTTTTGTAACCATCTTAATAAATAGCAAAAAAATTCAAAAAAATGTAAAATTTGATCTCCAAGCACATTTTAATATATCCATCATGTTGAACGGTTTAAATCGACTATTTGGACTTTAAAAATAGTAGGTGTCAAAGTGTGTCACCAAAAAAGATGTAATTGGATCCCTCCTCATATATATATAGCTTTTTCAAAAGTAGAGGTCCGTTTGACTTCTTTCAACCTGTAAGGCTGTAATACCTAACCTTCTTCCCATGTGGCATTGAAACTCATCATTAGTCTTCTCTGCTCTAATTAATCAGTTTTATGATATGAAAAATAGTATGAAATAATTGTGGAGGCAAGGAATAATGGAGGTGATGAGGAGTTTGGGTTTTGACTTGGCAAAAGTCATGTTGCGCTTGTCGAGTAGTCTTTTATTGTTGTATCATTTTCAAAAATTGTAGGGTACATGTTGTCCTATAACATGCATGGCTTCTCATCAGAAAGCTCCTTTTGCAAAGGTTGGTAAGGATGCTCATAATTACCCACTAACTTAATTAACTATATATTATTTCGTCTTATAATATTTGGGAGCTCTTTGCTAACAAGTTAATTATAGCAACAAATAGTTATTAGTAGTTATTAATTGTGACAGAGGAAATTAAGAACCTCGGTTGAAGAGAATTCAAAGAGTTAGTAAATTGCTTGATTGGTGAATGAAGAGTGGTTGTATTAATTATACAAAGTTGTTTTACAAGTCAAGCCGGCTAGCTAGCAAGTAATCATGATTATAACACTGAGTTTCTAACTTTTTTCATTAAAAAAAAGGTACACAGTTATGAAGACACCAAGTTGCTATAATGAACATGTAAATTATTATACATCAATAATCAGTACCCGGTATTATCGAAATCACAGTAATAGATCCGAGACTATAATAAACTTTATTAGGGCCTTGTAAAACCTCACCACCGGTGTAAATGGATACCATAAACCTCATTGTGAACCAAATACACACAAACTTAAAATTAAAAATTACCTAAATTAATTATTAATCTACTGAAAATAAAAATAAAATTGAAAAAGGAAAAAAACTTACATATCAGAAAAACTCTTATCCGAGAAGACAGAATGGATGAAGGTGAAAAATGAAATTTTACCTCTGGAAACGAATTTATAGTAAAATAGGGGCCGCAACAACAAATGACAGCCACTAAGAAGGGGGCCGTAATGATACTTGGCAACCCCATTCTTGGGCCGCAATGACAAATGGCGGCCCTAAAAAATTGAGCCGCCAAGTGTCATTGCGGTCCTGGTATATTTCGAATTCTCTAAAGGAATGTGAATTTTTTTTTTTTTGTAGAATGATATTAATAAAAATTTTGGTGAATCGGGATTCAAATTTGTTATTTTTATCTAAAAAAAGCAGAATTCTACTTTTTTTCTCCTTATCTATTTTTCTTTCTCTCTCTCTTTTCGTACTTTCTCTCTTTAAAAGAATGATCATATTTTCTTAGAAAAGCAGCAAATCGCTTCTAGCCAATTTAGCATTCAAAATATTATATATATATCATTTATACAACTCAAACTATATTTTTACTGGAGATAAATTTAGTGGTAATTAGCTTGCGAACGAGTATTTTCAGTGAGTAAGCTTAATTTTTTTCTGGCCTTAAGGATATGTTTGACTCTACTCGAATCGGCGAATCCTAAATTAATCCAACCTAAATTTTTTAACAAGTCATTATCTGAAATCCAGTCCAATCAAAATTCGATCAACTCGTATCTTCAATTTGACTAGATTCAAATCTAAATTATTCCGAAACTAAGATGATTCAATTCTGAGGTTGGAAGTAAAAACACTCAACTGCTAGTGATAAATCAACTTTTCCAAGAGAATAAATCCATTAAGCTAGTCTCAGATTCGATGAGCCCAATATGTTAACTCCGCGCTAACTTGAAACTTGAATAATTTCAATGGTCACAGTTAACATGAGTGCAACCTAACCCGATGTTAATTATCCAAGATTGGAAACGAACCAGTACCGAACAACTCAAAGCCTATCTCGTCTAACCGAAATATGAAAAAAAATGATGTGAAACAAACCGAATCAAATTCGATAATGGTTTGAACAAACTGACTCAATCTCGGTACAACTTGATCAGAATGCATGCACGGGAAAACCCTAGAGCCGCCAGTGACACACAACTCTCCCACATCTAATATCCGTCCATCCTCTCCTCCACTTTTAGGTCTCATTTTTAATACATCATCTTCTCCCTTTCTCTCTCTCTCTCAGTTCTATCTCTTTGAGCAGAGAGGAGAATGAGGAAGAGGAGATGGAGTCGAGTCGAATAAAGCTGATCGGATCGAGAGCGCTATATTGTCGGAGCTCGGAGCACGACGGTAAAAAGATTCGGTCGTCGGAGCATAGTGGCAGTCGAAAAAAGGGATCTGGTCGTGGAGCAAGATGAGAATTAAGATATAAAAGTGATTATGAGTGTATATAAGTAGGATTAGAATAGTAGATCTAGAAATTTAGAGAGTAATTAAAGGTGATTAGAGTAACTTTGAGTAATTGAGAAAATTCCGTGAGAATAAAAGAGTAGATCTATTGGAATTAGAGTTACTTGATTCGTTGTAAATAATTTTTTATCAATTAAATAAATTGTTATTAGACATTAAAATCACTAACTTTAAAAAAAAGAATGCATGGGTGGATTTACAATCAAGTTAGAGGTGTTTAACCATTCCCACCATCTCATGATTTTCATAAATTTAATGAAGTATATTAAAATTTTATTTTATTTAATTTTTATTAAAGTTTTTTATATATTTTAACCTCCTCATAAAATATTAAATGTGTGTTTGTAGTTTATTGATTAAAAATTTATTTTGTAGTGTAGAGATTTAGATTTAAGCTCTATTGTTCACATATTTATGCATTTTACGTTCCAGCTCCACCCTCCCAATTTAAATTTTCTATTTCCGCCCCTTTCTGAAGACAACACATAATGCATTTTACGTTTCAACCACATTTCAATCTATTTTTATTTTTTTTACTTTTGCCCCTACCCGAAAGCAACACAATTACGTTTCTGCTCCCCTCTAATATATTTTTTCTACTTTTTTTCATGTCTGAACGCAACACATTATGCATTTTACATTTTAGCTCTCTCAAATTTAATTTGTTTACTTTCACCTATAACTGAACGCAACACATTATGTATTTTACGTTCCAGTCCGCCTTTAATCTAAATTAAATTTGCTACTTTCGCTCATGTCCAAGCGCAACACATCTGATTGCCTCCTCTAGCCGGAATTCAGATACATTAATGTCACTTTAGCAAACCAACAAGTCTTAGGGATGTGTGGTCAATTGTAATATTACAATAATATGTTTTATCTGCGAGGGTAAAAAATAACTATTGTTGATGATAAGCCGACAAAAATTGTTATTTTTAAAGATATTGTTATTACCGATGACAGTATCTACGAGAATATCAAAATTGTTAAGCACTTTTACCCTCACGGATAAAACAAATTCTTGTGTGTGTGTGTGTGTGTGTGTAAAGAGTAGGGTTAAAATGCACCATTGGTTTTGTGCTCCAATCATGCTCCACATTCTTATCTTCGTTTTCAAAGTCCGAACAGTCGATCTGAACCGCTTACCATCATCTTCGTATTAAAATGTACTTGGAGACAAAATTTTATATTTTTTGGAATTTTTTTAGTATTTTTTTAGATAGGTACAAAATCACTGTTTTCAGAAGAATTTGGACCATCCAAAATAGTGATTTTGTACCTATCTAAAAAAATAGTGAAAAAATTCCAAAAAATATAAAATTTGGTCTCCAAGCACATTTTAATATGAAGATCATGTTGGGCGGTTCGGATCGATTGTTCAAACTTTTAAATAGAGAAAAAGACGCGGAGCATGATTGGAGCACAAAACAAATGGTGCATGATTGTTCAAACTTTTAACTATACTCATATATAAATTGGATATATATCCTTAAAATAATTGCAAAGTGGTTTTCAATTTGTTAAATGTCTATATATATCCTTACAAACCTTTTTGTCCGCAAGTGGTTTTCCAATTTGTTAATTGTACAGATGGAAAACAAAAAAAAATGCGAACTTACTAAAAAAAAACTATAATTTTAAATTAAAATATTCATTTGGACAAAAAAAACAATTTAATTACTTGCAGATTGGAAACGCACTAATTTTTTTTTTTGTTATAAAAAACCGTAGGTTGGTTACAACTTACAACACACTTCAAACAGGGAGTGATTTCCTGATAAGTTAAGACCAAAACTAACCCTCCCCTTACAGCACCAGTAAAAGCCTTCTTACAAATCGAAACAGGGGAATGTATGGCCCAGGTAATAAATCGACAAAGGGGAAACGCACTAAATTGCTAAGCATATACGAGTATAATGCCGTTAAGAATTAAGATAGTTATATATCGTTGATCTTATAGGAAAATATTTTGTATACAGAAATAATACTTATCATGCAATGCCTCACCTAATACCTAACATGCGTTTCTTGCCAACTTTGATTAAAATAATGCCTCGCTTGACCATCTAAATCTCAGTGGCTGGTGGGCCCGATAAATAAAGCAAAGACTTAGGATGTCTAATTTGTTAACATATTATTTTTAATTAACAAAGTTTGAAACGTACCAAAGAAGCATGATGGGTGATAAATGTAGCTAGGTCTTTTCCAACATCGTAAGAAAGAAGAAGATAGAGACCTTATTTTTGTGGTTGTCGCCATCAACTAATATACTATACTGGAGGAATTTGGCAACTAAGCTCTATGGCTAATGGCTGCCTATATATGCTACCCAATACATTATACATCCCTGTTAATTACCAGGAACCTATGACAATTAACACTTAGATTCTCAATTTGCTCATGCAATTTGTCAAAAGTAATAGCTTTGATATTCGATTCCAATGAGAGTTTTCTGGATTTCTCAGAAACGCCTGAAACATAATTACGATTTACGAGTTGGGTGAAAGTGATTTTTTTAATATTAATTCTGGAGATCCTGATGATGATAATGGTGGTGATGATGAAAGTTCAAATCAAACATAGGACGCGTCTTAAGGTCGTGTCGGAGGCGCTCAGTGATCCTCCTAATTTAAACAACAAAATCATCAGATGTATCAAAATTTAATTGAAATTTCGTTTCTTTTTTAAATTTTGTTATATAATTCAGTTCAATTGTGAAGTCAGATTTTTAAATTATGGAAGTTAAAAGTGAATGGAGATCAATTATATAAAATTTTCATACTAAGAATGAGATCAATTATACAATATTCATACATTTTACTACAAATTATATAGAAAATCATATATAACAACAAAAAAAGGGGTCAATTGATCCCCATTTTCACTGCACGTCTGTGCCCCTGATTCAACCACTCTTATAATATGTCAAATATGTGGTTATAGTCTAATGGTTAGAATTTTACTTTTCTGGTCATGAAAACTTGAATCTAAATTCAATTGACAACACATTATACATTTATTTATATTATGTGTTTTTACATTCCAATCTCTCAATCTAAATTTTCTCGTTGCGCTCCTAACTAAGCATGCAAATTTATTTGACGTGATGGCTAGTGATGGAAAAACATGATGTGATGTAACTAAAATGGTGAAGGACAGTCACATCACATGTGATCACGTCGTGATCAAACGTGATGTGACTCATGACATTTAATTATTATTATTTTCTGATTTTAAGTTAGTTCAAAGAAAATAATAACAAAATATATCAAAAAAAAAGAAACTATTAAAAAAATATTATAATTAAAAGATAATGTTGAAAAATTAGTCACATGACGTGACGTGACATAACTAAGATAGTAAAGTACATTCGACATACGAGTCATATCACGTGATCGACATACATAACGTAACTGATAACAGTGTAACTAATTTAGATGGTTGTAAACCATAGTTGAATAATTGAATCAGTCTATTGTCGTCAAACCATCAACCACCTCTGTTTGATAATTAGATATTGTTTTAAACAAAAAACAAAAAATTGACAGTTGCCTATAACACTTGCAGGTATGGGATTTGAGCACCAATCTAGCTAGGACGATCCTAATAAATAATTCAAAATAGGCCAATGATGGCATTTGACTAATGTAAGAACTCTCGTTGACAAACCAATTAAGCTACTTTGTCTTTTACCCCAAAGGATAACAAAATTCCTGCTCGTTCAATTATGCGGGTGTAACAGCGATCTAGACTAACTTTAAGCCACTTCTTTCGAAGAAAAGTCAGGTATTAGAATAATTACTTGAAGCCCTTAAACCCAGTGCGGGAATTAGCTCTTAAAGCCTATTCTATTATGTATAGAGACTTTCTATTTAAGACCATATAGGACAGGCCCAATTTAATTGGGCTACATCTCTTCTGGGCTGTGTGCTCATATTCACCCCTGTTAATCGCTTAACGCAATCTATGATGTCTAGAGTGGAAAAAACGTGCCGTGCCGTGCCGTGACCAAAATGTCAAGGGATGGTCACGGCACGCGAATGGTTACGCCACGTGAGTCATGCCGTGTCTAACGCGTGACTATACGTGACTCGTGTGACCATTTAATCATAATTTAGGTTAATTTATTCAAGATTCACCATTAAATCAATATCTAATGGTCCTAATTACACGTGACTCGTGTGACTACGTGTCGTGCCGTGCTGTGACTAAATCTTTCACGTGCCGTGCCAAAATTTCAAAAGATAATCATGACACAGAACACGCGAGTCACGGCACGTAACTGACACGCGTGCTGTGCCGTTCCATGACGGAGCCGGCTCCGCCGTGCCATTTTTCCCACTCTAATGATGTCTATCCAACAAACTTTATAAATCTAATTCTCACTGTTACATATTAATTACTTGAACTCCCAGGTACTCGTGCTCTCTTTTGATAATATTTTCATCATCTTTATGCGTTTTATTTCATAAAAAGTGTACCAACAAGCTATAATATAAAATAAAAAAAGGTTTTATAATAAGATGTTGAAATTAAGCACTGACACTAAGTAGCATCAACCTGTCTAACAATTAAACCACATGTTAATTGCAAAAGATCGCCATTCTTTTGTTTTATTTAAAAGTGTATTTTTTTTAAGTCCGTAATTATTGAACTGGAAGAAATGCCCATCTTAATAAATAATCAAGAGAGATATAAATCATTAATTTTATGCTTGAAAATCCTTCCGGCCCCATAAACTATGTAACATGGACTTGGTTTTTGTGATCATTATGAATAGGCCACTTGTAGATGAGGGTGACGTGGGATTGTGGAATAAAGGGTAATAGACCCGGCCCAAATAAATAAGATCTTTCTCCATGTTTGGTTGTGGCCTAAATAGTGGAAAAAAGGGTTTAGGTCTCGTTATTCCACCAATGTGCATTAATTGAGCCGGACTAAGATGGTATATGCTGATCTTTAGACTGATCTAAATTAAACCACCTCACGTGGTGGTTTAATTTTATTCCACGTCATTGTCTAACTCAAATGATTATAATAATATATTATTAGTATATAATTAGTATATTGTTATTAATAATTATTATTAGTATATAATTCTATAATTAATATCTTATATTGTTAATATATTAAATAATTATTATAATAATTTTATATAATTAGTATCTTTTTATCAATAATTATTATTAATATATAATTATATAATTAATATGTTATATTGTTAATATATTAAATAATTATTATAATAATATTATAATATATTATAGTTATTATTAATATATTAATATTATATAATTAGTATCTTATTATTAATAATTATTATTAATATATAATTATATAATTAATTTCTTATATTGTTAATATATTAAATAATTACTATAATAATATATTATAGTTATTATTAATATATTAATAGTATATAATTAGTATCTTATTATTAATAATTATTACTAATATATAATTATATAATTAATTTCTTATATTGTTAATATATTAAATAATTACTATAATAAAATTATAATATATTATAGTTATTATATTATAATAATATTATATAATTAGTATATTTTTATCAATAATTATTATTAATATATATTATATAATTAATATGTTATATTATTAATATATTAAATAATTATTATAATAATATTATTATATATTATAGTTATTATTAATATGTGAGGAGGGATCGGATTACACCATTTTTTTTGACACACTTTGACACCTACCATTTTCAAAGTCCAAATAGTCAATCCAAGCTGTTCAACATGATGGATATATTAAAATGTGCTTGGAGATCAAATTTTACATTTTTTTGAATTGTTTACTATTTATTAAGATGGTTACAAAATCGTTGTTTTCAGACCATTGAAAAACAGCAATTTTGTAACCATCTTAATAAATAGTAAAAAATTCAAAAAAATGTAAAATTTGATCTCCAAGCACATTTTAATATGGTGATCATGTTGAATGGTTCGGATCAACTGTTTGGATTTTGAAATCGCAAAATTGGCCTATAAAAAATCAATGTTAAGATGTGTCAAAAAAAGAGTGTAATTGGATCCCTCCTCTTAATATATTAATATTATATAATTAGTATCTTATTATTAATAATTATTACTAATATATAATAATATAATTAATATTTTATATTGTTAATATATTAAATAATTATTATAATAAAATTATAATATATTATAGTTATTATTAATATATTAATATTATATAAGAGGAGGGATCAAGTTACAACAATTTTGAGTTACAACAAAGTTACAACAACCATTTTTTGCGATTTCAAAGTCCAAATTTTCGATCCAAACCGTTCAACATGATCTCCATAATAAAATGTGCTTCCAGATCAAATTTTACATTTTTTTTGAATTTTTTTGCTATTTATTAAGATGGGTACAAAAACTAGTCAAATTCAGACCATTGAATTTTGTACCCATCTTAATAAATAGTAAAAAAATTCAAAAAAAAATGTAAAATTTGATCTGGAAGAACAATTCATTATGGAGATCATGTTGAACGATTTGGACTTTGAAATCGCAAAAAATGGTTGTTGTAACTTGATCCCTCCTTATTATATAATTAGTATCTTATTATTTATAATTATTATTAATATATAATTATATAATTATTATCTTATATTGTTAATATATTAAATAATTATTATAATAATATTATAATATATTATAGTTATTATTAATATATTAATATTATATAATTAGTATCTTATTATTAATAATTAACTAACTTAGGCTTCCAAAACTTTAGTCCTCCATCAACTCGATCTAACCAAACAAGGAATACCTTAAGCCATGATCTAATTTTAGACCTCAACCAAATATGAATAATTTAAACCGACTTAAGTTAGAATAATCAATTTAGGCCTCCTTAGCTTTAGTCCACAACCAAACACCACCGTTATGTGAAAAAATAGTAGATGTAGATCGGAGATGTATAGTATAAGTGTATAACCGACGCATTAAATAGATAACGCGCAAGAATTAATGGAATGTTTAAAGCTGATTAGAAACGAACAACTTGATGATCGATGAACAACCTGAGAGGCTGAGACCATGCATGCATATTAGCACAATACAAGCACCTCTCTCTCTCTCTCTCTCTCTCTGCTCTCACGTCTCTCTCGTGTGGGCTTTTCTCAGTTAGCTGCACTCTTCTCTCCAGCTGCTCGATCTAGCCTGGCAAACTTTCATCTCTTCATACTGTTCTCATGTCCTTTTCTTCAAAAATGAAAGAATGTAGCTTATATTTACTGAAATTCTCCAGATGATATTGATAATTATAACGTGCAAAGGTAGGTCGAACAGAGGTGCCTTATGCACTGATCATGCAAGTTGAGATAATGAGACAAAAAGAATAAAGTATATTAAATATTTCATTTTTTTTTCTTTAATAATACTTCAAAAACAATATAGATTTGATTCTTAATAACTCAACCTGCAAGGATTTTAACATAATGTACGTAGGTTATTCGTTCGTTCTGAGGGAAAAAAATAAACATGATGATGTAGCTTATTAATAAGTTTAACTAAAAACTTTCTGATGATATTTATAGAATATTGTTATAGTGCCCTTTTATGTGTTATTTTTCTATTTCATCCGGTATTACTGTGTGCGGCCCTCAATCAATTCACGGGATTCATGTAACCAAATCATTTGGAGGTTTTTTGGTTAGTGAGAGGCATTAACTGTTGGGACACTATATATAGTAATAGTTTTGTATGTTTATATGCAATTTTTGGACAACATCAACCTTATTTAATTTCCTTTGTGCCGGATTAAATTTACATTTACAAATGTTCAGTTATATATATTGAAATAGGAAACTGGCTGCGTTTTTTGTTGTGAATTCAAGTCACTCGTTTCTGGTTGCATGCATGAGGCCATGAGTAGTTGTGGACTTCACATCCCGGGATACCTATCGAAATAAAATTGCACCTTAATTTTTTGTTGTGAATTTTAAAGTTGCATTTATCAGATGGCCGTAGGGGTGGCATCGAGCTAGCTCGTCATGAGCTGGGTCTAGCTTGAAATCGTCATGAGCTGATTCGTCCGAGTCATGAGCGAGCTGACTTTAAGGGTTCAATCTGAAATCAAAGCTTGAAATAGTCACGAGCTAGACCGAGCTAGCTGACGAGTTGGCTCGTTAGATTTGGTTAAATCTTGTTTTAAGAAGAAAATAAATTTTACAAATTTTTTGGACCGAGTTGTTTTTACAAATAAGTTTTAAAAAAAATTATTAAGTTCCAATATACAATATATATAAAATACACACAAATTCGTACAAATTCACAAATTAATGCTTAGCCGAGCTAGCTCGCAAACTGGCGAGCGAGTTAGGCCCAAGTTTGAACTCGTTAATTATGGACCAAACTACTGGCGAGCGAATTAAGTCCCAACTTGAACTCGTTAATTCTGGACCGAACTAGTAGCGAGCGAGTTAGGCCCAGCTCAATCCAATAGCAAGCAAACTGTTAGCGAACGAGTCGATACGAATCACAATTGAGTCATGAATCACGAGCTTTTTTGTCGGTCCTCATTTATGATAAGAAATATATTCGTACAATATTGGAACGGTCCGGATCATGTGATCTGAAGTATCTGACCATTCCCTGCCATTAAGTATCCGAAAGAATGCTAGCTGGCAGCTGCGCATAGCAATTAATGTCAAAGCAAACAATTTTGCGGTAAATATTTTAACAAAGCAGTTTTAGTTTCATGCAGCGCCCATACCATATGGAGGGCTGTTTTAATTGTACAGTCCGTGCCCTGTATGAAGCTATAACTGCTCTGTTAATATTTTGCCCCAATTTTGTAGCATAAGAGAAGAAAAGCAGAGAGAAGACGACGACTATATATTTGCAAGTTTGTACGGAAAGAGGCAAAATTCTGAGACAATGAGAATATTTACAACCTCACAACATTAGTTAAATTAATTTGTAAACTATATTATGGACGTAGGGGTGAAAACGGTATGGATAATATCCGATTCGTATTCGAAAAATTACATGTGGATATCCGATATCCGAATATCCGTGTGGATAGGGATACTGATATAGTTTTACGTTTTAATTATCCGTATCCGAATAGTAGATATATATTATATATTTTAATATATATTATGAAAAATTATTGTTATTCACCATTAAAATTAGATAAATATTATGAACTTTGGTATTTATTAATAGAGGAGGGCTCAAATGCCCCATTGCTTCATTCCCCAATCGTACCCGGCCCCAACATTTTTATCTTCGATTTCAAAGTCCAAACAAAAGATCTGAACCGCTCAACATGATATCCACGTTAAAATGTGTTTAGAGATCAAATTTTATATTTTAGATACAAAATTAATGTTTTCCAGGAAATTGTGGACCATCTAAAAACAGTGATTATGTACCTACCTTAAAAAATCATAAAAAATTTCCAAAAAATATAAAATTTGATCTCTAAGCACATTTTAACATGGATATCATGTTGAGCGGTTCAGATCTTTTGTTTGGACTTTGAAATCGAAGATAAAGATGTTGGGGTATGATTGGGACATGAAGCAATGGGGCATTTGAGCTCTCCTCTTATTAATATTATTTTAATAAATATCTGATCCGATCCGTATCCATATATGTATCTGACTAATATCCGATCCATATCTGTATTCGGAAAATTAAAAAGGGATATGGATATGATTTTACCACTATCCGCTCAGTATTCGCTCCGTTTTCACTTCCGTATGGACGTCATGCATGTGCTAGGCAAAATTGGAAATAAATCTGCTCTTACAACATGAATCTATTATTCCGATTTCAATTATTGGTCTTCATTGAAATTCGTGTATAAAAAACTTACTTTGCATGAAAAAATTTGAACAGTTGAGATCAGAATAACAAGTTCATGTTATTTCCAACATATAACAGCAGAGATTTATTTCCGGCAAAATTACTTCTCACCAATTGATCTGCATATAATTCAGGAAAGAAGAAGTAACTACAATGCTTCTCTGTTTACATGCATAATAGTTCTTTTTATGCAGATACTTTCCTTATATCTGACTGCGTTTATTTAACAATAAAAAGGTAGTACTTCTCTGCATTTTATTTTCAGAACCACGATCATTGCTGGAGTAAAAGAAGTGATCCAACAATCTGCTTGTTCTTAACCTGAATTTTGATAACATCAATGCAATTTTGGTATTTACTCAACTAATATTTATAATACAAAAATAAGAAGATAAGTAGAGACTTACCAAACAAACATGACACAAGTTACTGTATAGGTAGGCAATTACAGCTCCACTCCAGTTCCATTTTAATGGCCACTCAATGTCCCGCGTAGTAGAGAGAGGAACATAATCGGAACTACGTCACCACTAGAATCTTCGAACATGACTGAACCACATAGGTCCAGCACAAACGCCCGAGTATACCTACAATATGAAATAGACAACATAAATATTTGCTAGTATGTTTACTTTAAACCAAAGCCAATTTGAAATTCTAAATATTTAATATTACCTCTTCACCTCCTCTTCATCAGAGGTATCTACCTGTATCTTATGCTGGGAGAAGTAAATGCAGAGAGACAGTAGACTCAAACAATATTCCAAATACCAGTACTCATCATCCTCCCTTTTTTTCCTCTTCTTCTGTAACTGTTGTGGCTGCGCCCCCAACAATTGTGGTACCATAGACAGTAGGTCAGGACTATTTGAGACACCACCTATGGGGTCGCCATCGATCCGTAAACCCCACAAGGCACGGACATCGCCAAGAGTGACTATCAGCTCCCCAACCGGGAGATGAAATGAATGGGACTCTAGACGCCATCTCTCCACTAGACCGCATATAAGAGCTTGGTCGATCTTGCTATGGAGCATGAGGGCTGGCTAATTAATACAAGTTGAGGTTCACGATATATTGCTCCATCTATGGATGAGAGACATACGGTATTTAAGGGATGTGATGCCTAACCGTTATCATCGTCTTGTCATGCATTTAATGATGATGCCAATGTGTGAGATTGTTTATATATTATATTAAATAATAATATTTAAATTACGCAAAAATGTTTACGTACCTCAATAGATGCCAATGAGACACGGTGCTCAATATGGCGGATCCATAAAAGAGAACTGAAAGTCTTAGCACTCGCTAGCGGAACAGGAGCCTCTACAGCATGAGCCTGTGAACTCTCTCTCGTCTCTACCGTACCTCGTGATCGTATCGTCTAGTTCTAAGAGCATCTCTAGTCATTCTAAATTTGAAAATATCAAGTAACGACAATGTCTAGTATTTTTAAAACGTTCATTTTGGTGTTTGGACCACTAACTAAAAAGTTACGGCAATTTTGAAACATGTCTGGTATTTTTAAAACCTTAATTTTGGTGTTTAGATCACTAACTAAAAAGTTACGGTAATTCTGAACCATGTCTGGTATTTTTAAAATGTTCATTTTGGTGTTTGGACCATTAACTAAAAAATTACAGTAATTTTGAATCATGTCTGGTATTTTTAAAACCTTAATTTTGGTGTTTGGATCGCTAACTAAAAAGTTACGGTAATTCTGAACCATGTATGGTATTTTTAAAACCTTAATTTTGGTGTTTGGGCCACTAACTAAAAAGTTACAGCACTTCTGAACCATGTTTGGTATTTTTAAAATCTTAACTTTGGTGTTTGGACCACTAACTAAAAAGTTAAGACAATTCTAAATAATTTTTAAACAATTCCTAATCATTTATATTAATTCTAAAAAAATTCTAAACAATTCTGGCCATTTATATTAATCCTAACAATAATAAACAATTTCTAAATAATTTCTAACAATTTTGAACATTTATATTAATTCCTAAACAATTTTGAACTTTTTCTAAATAATTCCTAATAATTTTTTACATTTATATTAATTCCTAAACAATTTTGGACATTTATATTAATTCCTAACAATTCTAAATAATTTATATATAATTTTGGACTAAATAAATAGAACGGCTGGGTCTGGAAGAGGACCGCCCCACAGTGAGGCGACTAGGTCTTGAAGTGGACCGCCCCACTTAGGAGCGATCAGAACATATTTCGATTTTTTTTTTAAATCGAGAACATATCTGTTAAATTTTTTTTGAATATTAATAAAAAATTCGGCATGAGTGGCTTCCGAACTATTGGTTTATAACAAGTTGGTCCTCCGAACTTTTAGTTTTGACGATCACATCCCCTCACCCATGACCCATCTGTGACAAACACCACCTCCGCCCGGGCAATTAATTTATTATTAAATACTCAATTTTAAGAACAAAAACGACTATACTATCCTTAATAAATTTATACTATTTTTATCAATTATAATACTTCAAAATTTTCAGTTTTAATTTCCAATTAATAACAATTTCTTACTCCATAATGTTTGCTATTTTCATGTATAATTTTTTTATCAATTTTAACTAAAATAGCAAACATAAAATAAAATTGGCTAATATCTCGTATATTATGAATATTTAATGAAGTGTTACATTTAACAAAATACTATACTTTTAGTAAATTTCATAGACTTAAATTATAAATATTTTAATTATTATCTAAACAGCTCAGGATATTATGTTTATTTCATAATTAAAAATTTAGCATTGAGAATGAGATGATGAGGATGTGTGAGGTATGATTGGAGCACTAAATCAGTGGAGGCATCTCGTAGTAATAGTAGTAGTAATTATAACTATAATAATAATAAGAGGAGGGATCCAATTACACTCATTTTTTTGACACATCTTGACACTGTTTTTTTTATAGGTCAATTTTGCGATTTCAAAATCCAAACAGTCGATCCGAACCGTTCAACATGATCACCATATTAAAATGTGCTTGGAGATCAAATTTTACATTTTTTTTTAATTTGTTTACTATTTATTAAGATGGTTACAAAATCGCTGTTTTTCAATAGTCTGAAAACAACGGTTTTTGTAATCATCTTAATAAATAGTAAAAAAATTCAAAAAAATGTAAAATTTGATCTCCAAGCACATTTTAATATATTCATCATGTTGAACGGCTTGGATCGACTATTTGGACTTTGAAAATAGTAGGTGTCAAAGTGTGTCAAAAAAAAGTGTAATTTGATATCTCCTCTGATAACAACAACAACAACAACAAAAATGATGATGACGGATGATATATTGATAGTACTGATAATGAAATAACAGTACCAATAACAGTGTGCAGGTGTTCGGTTCTGTCAAATCAACAATAATTCCTTATGAAGGATTAATATAACACAGCACCCTCCTACTAATAATTGGAAATTATATGCTGTGCAAATGTCAATAATATGATTTCCCCTCGGGCACCTAACAGAGAATCAAGGGCATACATGCTGACACAGTACACACCTACTATAGATCGATTATGATACTTGCTTCAATGTATCTATAAGTGATTGGTTAACAGGATTAATTGTCCTTGTCTTTACAAATTTGGTTAGGCAATTAGTGACTAAGCGTAAGGCTCTCTGATTAGTTGTTATCTAATACAGGCTTTGGACCTTTGGTACCACAAAAATAGTAATACCTAGGGTACCTGATCATGACATGCCTATATGTCCTTTTCTTATATGTCGGTACAATTACTATTTATGGCTCGTTTAATTAGACCTTATCCTTAACTAAAACTCAAATTTGGGTTACAAATTTTTCGACATTTTTAATTAGCTAAGATTTGAAGAGAAAAGGCGAAAATTGAATAGAACATATAGTTTTTTTTTTTTAATAAAAATTTGAATGTCAAGCCACTTAATTATATAATATTCACAAAAAAAATTTCTATCCGGGTTTCAAACTTACGACCTCCTTTATGAAGCACATTGTCTTTGCCACTAGACAAAATGCTGGTTCTCATTAAATATAGTTTAATAAATTAATGAATTATGTTTTATATTGTGAATTAGAATATAGTAACATGCTGATATTATTTTTGGACTTTGGTTCATTACCTTTGGTGGATCAGCATCTTGGCAGCACAATTAATTATAAGACAACCTACCATTTTTGTCGAATGATCATGATATGCAAACTAATCCTCCTAATCAAATTATCCATTTTTTGAATGTGAAATGAGAGGTTAAGTCTTTGTCTTGTATAATGACATTTCTTGTCATACAGTCCAGTTGAATAGTAATCTTGCGTTAAAACATCATGATTCAAAATGGTGTCATTGGGACAAATAGCACTATATATTACCATTCAAAATCTTATTCATATATAGCAGGAGGAGGGATCGGATTACACCGTTTTTTTTTTACACATTTTGACACCTACCATTTTCAAAGTCCAAATAGTCGATCCAAACCGTTCAACATGATGGATATCTTAAAATATGCTTGGAGATCAAATTTTACATTTTTTTGAATTTTTTTACTATTTATTAAGATGGTTACAAAATCGTTGTTTTCAAACTATTGAAAAACAACGATTTTGTAACCATCTTAATAAATAGTAAAAAAATTCAAAAAATGTAAAATTTGATCTCCAAGCACATTTTAATATGGTGATCATGTTGAACGGTTCGGATCGATTGTTTGGATTTTGAAATCGCAAAATTGACTTATAAAAAAACAGTGTCAAGATGTGTCAAAAAAAAGGATGTAATTCGATCCCTTCTCATATAGCAGATATAATATTTGTTTTTATCAGTTACATTTTCCTATAAAGAATTTGATAGATACACTTTCAATTAGCACAATCATATTATTAATTTTGTGGAATTTACATGGAGTGCTCGGCCTTAATAATTATTCAAATATTGTAATGATTTGAGAACCACACTTAGAAATTGGTTAAATCATTGTCCTACATGTGAGAAGTCGCAAATTTAAAACTCAATATCGCAATTAGGATTTTCAAAAAAAGAAGAAGAAGTGAACCTAAGTCCTTTCTTTACTAAAAAAAGAAGAAAGTATCGCATGCAATAATTTACAAGTCTTACAGGTATGAAGATACTATGACAGACATGGATTGCAACAAATATGGTTGCTACTTTGGAATATTGATTTTATTTAAGAAAAAAATTGGATCACTATTCACTGCAAACCAAATAATGGGCCATGACTAACAAAACTTTTTGGGCGCAATCTGCTTGCAAGCATGTGGCAAGTATATATATATATTCAAACCTGTTATGAAATATATGCAGATATGCCCTACATGATTAATATACGAATGGTGAAGCTGTGATCCCCACTATTTCTCTTTGAAAATCATTCAGAGAACCCATGTCCCGTTGCTCCTTACCTTTAAATATTTTTTAACGATTTATTTGATAAAATATATTTCTTCGTAGTTCAGACGATAACCAGCATTAAATGCAGTTGTGCAACCTGTGTTGGAAGTATACTGTTTTTGGGGATTTTATATATATGTGGTGACCTCCAGGTGAAAGTGAATGTACAATGTACCGTTTACCGGATGAATATTGTATATACGTTCTTTAAATTATTGGTGTTTTTGATGTTTTACATCTATGTCCTTCCAATCTTTATATGTTGACTTCATATAGGTTTGTACCGAAGCTATATATATCGTCACTAGTACACTTCAAACATTATTGGAGACTTTGGAGTTTACTATATGTGATGCATTTTGCAATCTGCAATTATGTATATCATTAGACAAATACTGGTAAAATCCAACTTCAATATATTAATCACACAAGATTAATTAGTCCTTTGTGTAGTCTCTAATGGCACCTAGAGGAGGTGAATAGAGAGTCTTAAAAACTCTTGGACGTTTTTCGATTATACCCTCTAAACTAACAAATCAAATAAACAACAAGCAAGCGTGTACAAGTAAATGTAAATAAAATAGAGTTAGAGAAATTTGACACGCAAGATGATAACGGAGTTCTGCTTAAAATGCATACGCCTCCGGGGTAAAACAACTTCGTCAGTGCACCTTTTCTATTACCCAAAAAGAAAAGATACAACTCGTGACACGTGAGCCCAACAAAGGTGGAAAGTCACAGTCTAACTCATGTACAAGGTTAGGCTAGAAGCTCGAGTTGGAGAGTCCCGACAAAGGGGATCGTCATACAACTATGGATATATGTGAGCGGATGATGCTTGAGAATGTGAGCCCCTTAATGCCCTACAAGCGGAGAAGTCACACTTCTATTCGAATTGGAGCACTAAGTAGATCTCCACACTATGAATGGAAAGGCTCTAGAACTAAATTCTAGACACTAAACTATATCTCAAAGAAGATAAGTCGAGTGAATTTGAGAGTGTTGAGATGATATTGAAGTTTAACCTCACTCAATATTAAAAGCTTTCAAAAATGCACAATAAATATTTTTTGATGTGGGAGGCGGCTAGCTTGGTCAAATCTGAAGTGGGGTAACTCATTTTATAGTGGGGGCTTCAGATTTGCCAGATCCGTTCGGACGGAAGTGATATGTTCCAAACGGATTGTACGAATATTGAAATTAGAGTTTCTACATTATTAAATTAATATTAACCATTCTGAACGTCTATGTCCGTTCAGAACGGTTAGTACAATTTATCCCATAATTTACTTGATAAGCGTTCCAACGGATCACAACCGTTCTGGACGGAACCAAACTGGAACTCTCTGTAATTTTATGATTTAATCCGTTTTATACGGATGGTTCCGTTCCGAACGGTTGCTCCACAGAATTCAACAATCTCAAATATACTTTACTTTTCTATTTGATTATTACAAATCTATAGCTCCGCAAAGTCTTGTTGATTTCTTCAGTTCTTCAAATTAGTCTTGCAATTAAGATCTTCATGAATCTTAGTTCTTCATATTAATCTTGCAATTAAGGTCTTGAACCTACAAACTCACTTAATCTTGTAAACGATTAAATTCAACTAATGTATGTTTTGCAAATTATGTCAAACAAAGTACTTAGAAAATTGCATACAACCAATACTTTGATCTTATAACAAAAATTTAATTATATAAGCTCAAATAAAAAAATTAAATTAAATTACATAAAGGGAAAATGAGGAAAAATATTTGTTCTTAGTGGGAAAATAAGCAATTTCTAAGTTTTGATGGGAAAATTGAATATTTAAAAGTTTTTTATTGGTATGAAGAAAAAATAAATTTGAGGGTTTGATAGAAAAATAGACAATTTATTTAATGAGTATACCACAAATTTTTAAACAAAATGGAAAGCAAACACAATTCTAATTAATTAAAGCTTCAGTTAAATTTGCTTACCTTGAAATTTGATTGTAAGTGGTAAAAATCTATATATCACTACGGTGCTAGCATCGTATCAAAAAAATTAAACAACAACAAAGCCTTTAATCCCGCCAGCTAGAACACTGCATATTTTGAAATAAAACAAAACATTTACAAAAAAAACTCCTCAAATTAGGTCAACTACTTGAAGATATTAATTAGGTAAGCAATGTAATTATATGTATAATGTGTATTGTAATCGGCAAAATCAAAGTTGATGCATGCATGCGCATATCAAAGTTGATGCATGCATGCGTATTTTATCCAGGCACGCAGATCTTAGTATCTGACTCAATATCAATTTTTATATCTTACTGAATCCCTTGAATCATTATGACTTTTGAGTTTTGATAAGGGACACCTCACCATATTAGTTTGGCTGTTTCATATATGTATTTTGATTCAACATCATTTTTTTTAACCACTTGCTCATCCTTTCGCTTTTTTCCGAGTATCTTTTTTCATCTTTCTGTCTATTCTTTTTTTAGTTTCTATTAAGTTACATATGACGAGCATTTAATTAGTCATTAATTTGTGCATATATGAGATCAACATGATTTAATTATTAATTTAGTTCTAGGTCATCACTTTGTTGGGTACAACTCACCCAGCGTTGTTATATATATAGCTGGGTTTCCATGGCCAAGGGAGAATTAAAGCAAGTACTATATATATATATATATATGCTTTAATTTGATAAAAGATGTACAATAATTATTTTTAAATTTACTGTACTCATGTTTGTCGTATGCATGCCTTTTCACAAGAATTTTTTTTGTAAACCATAAATAAAAAAAAATAAAAACTAACAAATCAACCTGATGGTTTCAGTTTTTTTTTTCCACTGTGCCGAGATGGTATCTCAATCCGGTAGGTGTTTTCACAATTTTTCCAATCGAACCATGTAGTTTTTGGTAATATTTTTTTTTTACTGCGCCGAGATGGATACTCGGCCCCGATTGGATTTTAGCAATTTTTCATCATATGCCGAGATAGGAATTCAGCAAATAATTTTTTTTTTTCATCTTGTGCCGAGATGGAAATTCGGCACAGAGATTTTTTTTTTCTTTTTTGTCTAATTTTTCCATCTGTGCCGAGATGGGAATTCGGCACATACTTTTTTTACAATTTTGGTAGGTGCCGAGATGGGAATCGGCACTTAGCTTTCTTTTTTTTCAATTTCAGCCGGTGCCGAGATGGGAATTCGGCACTTAAGCTTTTTTTTCAATTTCATATATTGATTTTCTGTGGCGTGTCGGCTAAAAACTTGTGAAAATTATTGGACCGAGATGCTAATTCGGCACATAAAATAGAAAAATGTTGCGGGCTGATTTGGCATCTCGGTACTTATGGTTTTTATAAAAACAGAAACCATCAAGTTAGTTTGTTAATTTTTTATTTTTTATTTATGGTTTATAAAAAAAATCATTTTAGCAGTGACCACCTATATTAGGCTATATATTGTGGGAAATAAATTATTGTCAGTATAGGTAGCTAGCTGGAGAATATTTCTATCATTAAAGTAGCTGTTACGTAATTCATCGTTTTTGCGTACGGATTATATAGATATAGCTCTATTTTTTGAATGATCAGCTAGCTGGTCAACTAATTCATACATGCTACAAGGCCGCAATACTATTGATCGATCATGCTTATAATTAACAACATGGTTAGTTTTTCCCAAGTCCAGCTAGAACTACATATTTTGAAATTAAATTAATAATTAATGTAGATAGGAGTTTTGCTAAAACTAACGAAGTCTTAATTAATTGCGATTATGCTAAATGAGAGCGATTGATTTTCTAAATAGAATTGCTGCAAGACTGAGAGTGAAGCTATGGTACATTGCAATGCATAGATTGGTCCGTGTATTGAATTTATATCTCCGTTTTTAAAGTCTAAATAATCAATCTGAACCGTTCAACATTATTATCATATGAAAATATACTTAGAGACCAAATTTTATATTTCTTGGATTTTTTTTCATTAATTTTTTTAGACAATTAGAAAATCACTTGATCAAAAAAATTTGGACCATCCGAGAGTAGTGATTTTCTACGTACCTAAAAAATAGTAAAATAAATTTCAAATAATATAAAATTTGATCTCCAAGTATATTTTTATATGATAATAATATTGAATAGTTCAGATTGATTAATTATTTGAACACTAAAAACGGAGATATAAATTCAATGTACATATTGATCCGCACATTGCAATTAATGCACCATAGCCTCAATCCAAAACTAATAATTATTGTTGTTAATATATCACTAATGTTCTAAACTACGTGTCACATGATCGGCAGTAGTCTGAAATGTAATCCCATTTCTATCTCATTAAATAATTTGTTGAAAAAAATATAATTTTCTTTTGACTTTACGCTAATTTGGTGTTATGTTTTGTGTTTAATTACGGAACACAATAGCAGCAATTAATTAACGCAAATGGACCAGCGCCAATTAGTTATTACAAGTTACTTGTCACAGTTTGAACATTAATTTATTATTATTATAGTGTAGAAGCGCATGCATTGAACCAAGCTGGATCAGTACCTAAATGAAGCTCCAGTTGGCAAAACATATCAAAAGAGTAAAAGACAAATTAGGCCAGCCTCGACTGGACACGTGTCGTCCTACTGAATCGCCACGATGCACGAGGAGAGCGAGCCACGCCTCTAATTACTGCTTAATGGGGATGGGGAGTAAATAAACACAAACAATAACCAGCCGACCGTTGACTTAATTAGAGCATCTTATTTATCATCTAATGTGACCAAAATAACCCTCTTTCTTTGCTACTTGTATATACTTGTATATACAGGACAGCATCTGATGAGCATCACCAATAAAAAATTTAAACTTTTTTTATTTAGAAATAAAAAAAAAATCGGGAAAAGGAAAGGAATGTAGCTGATTTTTCAAAAGTTGGTGTGGTGTAAATATGTGGAGGTCCTCACACCACAATATGGTACGGTTCAGGAACGGAAATAGAAAATTGAGATAGTTGGAATGAGTAGATAAGTGGTTTATAATTTTATTTTATGAGAGATCTAATAGTATAACTTTTTGTAAAAAAATATATTTTTTAAAGAACAAAATTAAAATATTTCAATTAATAAGAGGTGCTTACCACCCCTTTGTCTAGACATTACTTCGCCCTTGGTGCAGTTGGTGCAAAGTGATCATTTTTTATGGGCTACAAAGACAACAAGCCAAACCACATAATAAATGAGAATAATAGTCACATTGCATCATTGATGCGGTGTGAGCAAGTTTTCAGTATTTTATTAACGGTGTTAACATTTTCCTGCGAGTCGTAGACTGAAAAAATTCAAAAGAGAGGCTTACACCGAATCATTATTACATTGTGAGAGGGTTTTGAATTTTTTTGTGGTAAGTTAGAGGGCCGGGTTCGAAAATCGATCTCATCCCTTCTCTTTCATGCAGAAAATATTTTTCTAAATTAAAAAATCGTTTAACACTGAAGAGAGTAAAATTAAATTAAGCACAGCTCTACATCTTCAAACTGAGAACATATTAATTTTATTACAATTAAGAGTACATTTAACTTTAACATTATTTCAAAATTGTTAACATTTTTAAAATGCTTTGGATATAATGTTTATGGTGAATTAAAATTTGTCATAAAAATGGTATTTTCTTTCTTTCATTAATAAGACGGCAGTACTTGAGAACAGACATGCTGAAATATAGAGACGAAAAATAGTATTCTCCGAAGCATGGAACCATTGCATGCGAGATCTGAATCGTTCTCTAGCGTCAAGATCGTTCATAATGGCAACGGAAACAATACAACACACATAATGTTCACCTGAAACAGTGCGCGTGTGCGTCTGATAGGCATCGAACTCAAATTAGTGTGATGTTTATTTAGAATGGTTCAATTTGCTTCATAGGTGTGTATTGCTTTCAAATTCATGCAAACTGCTTTAATATTTGTATGAAATTATGAATCAAGATGTACGAATTATGAAGCGAATTAGACGGTTCCAAACAAGTATCCGCCAATTTGGATCCATTGCTCATCGGACCGCCCGGCTTCTGAATATATGTGTTTTAAAAGGCAACTAATTTAGAGTGAAACACAGCATCATTCAACAGTTGAAGTTCAACTCATAAAAAAAAAAAATTTGAAGTGCCGCATGAAATCTTGCGATATGCCATATGGATCGTGGTGGGGGACCGTACTAGAGCCTACACGGGCCTTACGCATGGCATGGTCGCAATTGAACGAAATTTTTATCAATAGGAAAATTAAAAAAATAATATCGACAACGGAGAAGTAATTTTCAAAAATTTGATATCTAAGAAAAATGTGATGGTCTATAATGTTCTCTGAACGTTATAAATAGGCATGCTAAATGGACAGGACGGCCCGTGGACAAACGGGCCGATTAGTTAATTTTTTAATATTGGACGAGCTGTGGTCCGATCAGAGCCCATAGTTCGGTTCAATATCAAATTATATTTTTCAATTGAACTGGATTTGGACGAATACCGAACAGCCCGCTGAGCAGCTCATCCTTGTCTGTTGAGTTGTCCATGGACAAGTCTGTTTGAGCAGCCATCGATCTCATTCTCAGTTTCGATCTCTCTCACGCGCCTCCCTCTCTACTCTCAAAAGTTAAGTCAGTACGCCTCATATCGATCTCTCTCACGCGCTGTGCTGCTTCTCATCCGTCACGCCGCCGCACCTCCGTCCCATTAATCCTCACCCTGATTAGCAAAACAGCGTTTAAAAAAAAACAGAGAGAGATAGTGGACGTTACTGTTGAGAACGTCAAGGGAGCAAAAAAATTTAGATCAAAAGTATTTTGTTTTTTTGGGTGGCATAAAATCCAAATTCAACATAAATCTCTAGACGTTACTACCTATAATGTCCCGGTTTTTTTTTCCTCTTGTTGTTTCGTTAATTAGTAATAATCTGATTTCGCTAATTAGGACGCCATGATCTATAACGTCCTCTGAACGCTATAAATCATCACATTTTTCTTATATAACTGCTTCTCCATTATTGATATATTTTTTTTAAATTTTCCTATTAATAAAAATTTCGGCGCAATTGAACGTGTCGAAGAGATCTTCTATCCAATTTAAACTGTAACCTTATTTGTTGCTGATTTGTGGACCGTCGGACTTCAATATTCCATGCAAGTGTATCGTGTTGAGGCAACTTAATACTGTTGTTCTAAATAAATTATTGGAATGTGGATGGTACTTTAAACCTCTATAACAGTTAGACAAAATCATTATAATTGTTGTCCTTCTGACTACAATGTTTGCTAGATACTTTTGCAGCACTTGAAACCCATCGGACCTACTTTGGTTCGATGGATTTAATTACTGTCAATTTGCTTTAAGATCCGTGCGAAATGCTTTAAACTTCGTGCATGTATGTTTTAATTTTCGTGCGCATAAATCTTAAATTAGATCGGACGGTCATCATGCTCGTTGAGCTTAAAAGTAGGTCCGATGGGCATCGGACCTACTCCATTCTCCTTTTGCAGACTAGCTTGCACAAACAGTTGGAAAATACTTTTCTTCTCTGATTGTAACGTTTTGCATACTCTCTCTTTTATTTAACAGAGTTAATCCAAAATTTAAAATAGTAATTAAAAGACAAATAATGAATAGTTGGTAACTCTTGATTTAAATGAGGATTAGCTGAAAAAATTAGTGTTATTCTTGAGTTAGCTCTATTATTGTCTCAACCAAATGAACACATATGTACAACGATTATATTTGATAAAAGTTCAAAATTTAATGACTAGTTCTATACATTTAATAATTTATAATTTTTACATGTAAAAGCATCACTCGCGAAATAGATCGGTTTTTAATAATTTTGATCATAGTTTAAAATTAATTGAATAGATTCTGGAGTTAAGCTTAATTATCAAACTTTGTGAACACAAGAACACCATAATTTTACTCCCAATTATATTAAATCTGAATCAGTGCTTAATATTAATGACCTTAACAGAGTCTGATATTAATATAGCATCTTCTACAAAAAAAAATAATTGTAAGAAAGAAAAAAAATCAACTTCCTAAAGAATTTCCTATATAATTATCACCTGCCTATGTTCTAAAAAAAAATTATCAATTTTTTCGACTTGAAAATTTTCCCATATTCATGTTACAAATTTCTCATTTTCATACAAATTTTCATTGCTGAACATGCGCTAGATTTACTATGGCTTGTTCTAATTAACTGGATACTTTTTGTGGGTTGCCGTATGTTTAAAGAAAGGTGTGATGGGTCTATTTTCTCATGTAAAAACTAAAAAAACTAAAAAGTTTTATAATTGTTTAATTTTAATCATATGGTTTAAATACTATTATTCTATTAGGAAGTGAGGTTGTTCATTTTTAGATTTTGAATCAATTCTTAGAATATTTTAAGATAGAAAGATGAAGATTTAGCCTATCAATTTTCATTTAATTGTTTATAAAAAAATTATTCAGATTTCAAATTCACGACCTCTCATATGGAGGGAGTTACTTTTTGTCACCAGACCTATGATTCTTCAATTTTTAGAAAAAAAAATTTAAATTTTTTTACAAAAGCTGCAAAATCGTGAGAGGGACTCAAACTCTTAGATAAACATAGTTCCAAGATTTTTTCTCCTAACCAGCTTTGTTACGGCCCATCTCAAATCCTTAGAATGTTGATCTAATTATTTGGAAACTTGCTGGAACGCAACTTATTATCGAGCGAAACTTATTGGTACATACTGGAGCGAAGTAGCAGTTAATTTTCTCTAATCCGAAGAAAAGTAAGGCAAATTTTAATAAAGAAAAGGTCCAGTGGGTTAAATCAAAGCCGTTGGTAATAAGAGCGCATCACATCCGCAAAAGCCAGGACAAGTTACATGGAGCCACTGCCACATGACAATTGCCAAAGTTAAAAGGTCCCACAAGCACAAGCTTCATGGCACTGATGTGTGGGTCCCGATGGTTTTGTTCCTTCAGTTTGATGATTTGCGGGATCTGTCTTGTCCATGTCTCAATATTTTCGGAAAGCCTATGTAATACGCCACACTCTACACTACTCATTATATTCCTAATTCCTCCTACTTAACCGTGTAACGAGTTGGTACATTACTGTAACACTGTTCACATAAAATTGCAAAAATTACCTTACACTGTCGTCACAAAATAGACAGTTTGACTATAAAAGATCAAGCTCAAGCTCAAGCTCAAGCTCAACCAACATGTCCAACTCTTTTAAGAAATTTATCATAATCTTTACAATTAGGTGAACTAATTTTTAGTTTTTCATGTACTAGCCATAGCCCATAGCAGTATATCACATTGACTAGCAATATCTGGAACAGTCGGCAGCGTTTTAGGAGTACCTATTACATCTTCGGAACTTTTTTTTTTTTTATCTTTTATCAAAATATATCCTTGAAAATGCAGGGCTGCAAACGGATTGGACATTATCCGTTTGAATCTGGATCCGTATTCAAAAATTAGATACGGATATCTTATATCTGAATATCCGTGCGGATACGAATATGGTTTTGAATTTTAATTATTTGCATTCATATGATAGATATATACCATATAGTTTAGAATAATTATTTGAGTACTCTCACTCCAGTGCCCTCAAAATCTCCGCACCTCATTTAGAGAAATTATGTAGTACGGTCTCCACTAATTATTATTCTAAAATCCTTGCAACACTCTTCCTCTATGATCTCCACTAATTATATGGTCACTTTTCGCAGTCCCCGCACTCGTCCCCTCGTCAACTTTCATAGATATAAATATTTTGAAGATAAAATATTAACATTAGAGAAATAAGATATTAATACTTTGATGCATAACTTGTTATGATCATCCCTTTTCCAGTCCCCCAATCGTCCCGCGTCAACCTTCTTCTAATGAAGTAGTGGGAATCCCGTATCACCACATCAACCTTACCCAATCGTTCCCGTGTCAACCTTCCTCTAACAAAAATAGTTTACCATATAGGTATAAATACTTTAGTGCATTTGCAATACTTGATATTAATATTTTCAGACGTTATCTAGTGTCATATGTAAAAAATACTTGCAAGTATAGGAATAAATATTTGCACACCGAGGTATAAATACTTGTGTGGCGATTTGCCCGAAAGTATGTCATCAATAATTTCATTTGAAAGATAAAATTGCGTAGAAGACGTTCGTGATTTTAGATTCGCAAAATTCCTCACATATCGTCAGAAATATGGACGAGATTGAACGGAGAAAAAAAATCCACCTCTAAAAACGTGTATGGCCCACCATGTAGTTTGAGTGGCCCTCACAGGTATTTATGGTGCGGGTACGTTTGGGAGATTTGATTGGGGAGACAATTATTTACGTAAAAATTGTTCACCTCATAGGTATAAATATTTCCGGTCATAGGTATAAGAGGAGGGATCCAATTACACCTTTTTTGGTGACACATCATGACACCGTTTTCTTTATAGGTCAATTTTGCAATAACAATCGATCCGAACCGTTCAACATGATCACAATATTAAAATGTGCTTGGAGATCAAATTTTACATTTTTTTACTATTTTTTTACTATTTATTAATATCATCATGTTGAACGGTTTGGATCGACTATTTGGACTTTGAAAATGGTAGGTGTCAAAGTGTGTCACCAAAAAATGTGTAATTTGATCCCTTCTCTAGGTATAAATACTTCATTGCATATGTATTAATACTTTAGAAAAAAAAAATTGTGCTGGAGTTTTTACGGTCCCCCAGATAGTTGTGATAGTTATAGTGCGGATACTGTAGCACGGGTATTGTTATATATTATGAAAATATTTATATATATATATGTATGAATATCCGATCTATATTTGTGCGTATCCGTATCCGAAAAATAAAAGTGGATACGGATATGATTTACCACTATCCGATCCGTATCCGATCAGTTTGCACCCCTAGAAAAATGTCATATTTATCAAGATAGCTTTTATGCTAGTGGTTTAGAACAATGTAAAACAGTAATTAGAAAAAAAAAAAAAAAAAAAAAAAAGAGGAGATGGAATTATGGATCCGAGACGGTGGTGCCTCCTGCTTTATATTTTTGACGGGAAAAAAATCTGGAGACGTGGCCTTGAATGATTGGACAACAACAGGTCATCGCGGGATGGCCCACGCACAGGTGCCTGACAGGGAAATTGGGTGTGGGGTCCGGCCGATTATGCTTTTTCTCCGGCTCCACCCCTTGCTTTTCCGAATTCGTATCCTCTGCATTAACTCAAAAAAGAATCTTTTGAGTTAATGTATCTGGACCGTCCGATTCACTTCAAGATTCGTGCGAACTAGATCTACACTAATATTAAAGGGCCCCTGAATTATAGGCTGTGGCTGGATTGACTCCGTTTAAAATCAGACGGCCGACATGCGTTACTCAAAAGATGCTCGTTTGAGTTAATGCAGACGATGCGGACTCTGCTTTTCCGTGGATTATTCAAGCTTCAAGTGTTTTAAAATCTACCGTGTATTTATTGAATCTTGCAGCGGCGCAGCCCATCACATGTCCCTCTATTTCCTTTTTATTTTTTCATCAGTTGATAGTAGCTCACCGAATTTTTTATTTTTTAAAAGATAATAAATATTATTTAAAGAACCAGAAAGCTGATAAAATAAATTCGATATAATAGAGGAAACCACATTAGATGTGTTGTTATTCTACGAATTCTTACAGAATCGCATATTTGATATAGTTTCTTAGTATTTCACAATTTGGTACAATTGAACACAAAAGTATGTTGCGTTCGCCCGTTTCTAAGGAGTCGAAATTTATTGATTTCTAATTATCCTTTAACAGCTGTTTTCGGACAAAAAAAAGGTCGTCTGGAACTCAAAAAATTAATTGAAATTCCTATTTTTTTTCTATTTAGGAGTATTTTAGGTTGTTATGTATTTAAGAAAATTTAAAATTACAATAACAATTAAACACAATAAATTAGAAATTCAATAAATTAGAAATTAGTAATCAATTTATCTAATTCAATACTTCAATTTTACCCATTTTAACAATCATATTTTAATTAATGTGGGAACTAAATTCTGGAATTAGTTGAGAAATTAAATTCGAAAAGTAATTTGAGAATTAAAGACAGGATAAAAAAATCAAATTAAATATGTTGTTCCTTTATAAATAAGATTTTTAATAGTTGTCAAAGAGCAGTGTTGTGACACGCTAAAAAACCGCGCTAAATGTGTGATTCCTAAGCAAATTTCTAAAGGAACCACAGGGTTCCTTTCATGAGTCCATATCGTCTCACTCAGGTACTGTATAAGTGGGATTCACAATTTTATAGTCCAGATATACTTCCAATCATGCCAAACTGATCAATCGATGCCTGTTTAGAAATAATGTTGTAAAAAATGTCTGTTTAAGCTGATTAATCTGCCGATTGGTCATTAACGGTGACCAAACCGTCAAGGAATTTCTTGATTAATCGGCCGGTTTTTTCCAATTATGGCCGATTATTCCCGATTATTCTTGATTAATCGCTTGGCTGTATCCTGCTCGTCCAACGAGCACATACTGTTATTTACAACACTATTTAGAAATAGGGGGTCTGCTTTAAGTTTCGTGCTAGATTTAAGAACGGTATAAATTTAGTAATTGAACGATAAAATACCGAAGGTGATCCAAATTCTTCTTTCCAGGCCATCAAAATTTTTCAGTCATCTTTCTAGTTATTTATGAAATATATATTATTTTTCCAAAAATAAAAATTTTGGTAGTTGATGTTCTTTTTACGATTTGTTCACTACATGATATTTCAAATTCAAAGTTGAATTTTCTAACTTAAATATATAATTGACAAATAAAATTTCCATCTCACCAATTTTTCTGTGACAACCCCGGATTGAAAATAAATTTTAATTAGCCAAGAGCATTTTTTGCTTCCTCATTACCTTTAATTCCTTTAAGTATTATTTATTTGAGTTTTGAATTTATAATCTCTCACATATAAAAAATATTGTCTTTAATCATCTATCAATACACATTAAAGAAGTACATTTTCCTCATGACTTCTGTTTTGAAGGAAATTTCATCAGTTGTTTAGAAATATTAATATTGGAGTGATCACTTGAAAATGATTAATTTTCAAAAAAATTTAATATTTTTCAAATCAGTTTTACATTAAGCATTGAAGACTAAATGTATCGGTATTTTATGACCTATAGATAATCTACTGATAAAATTTCATAGAATTTCGGATAATTTTTACTGATGCATCAAAAGACGACAACTTAGTGAAGAAAAAAAAATCATTCAATGACAACATCTGTATTAGATTATATCATTTTTGCTGGCATTAAACTTGCTCCATATAAATAGAGTCGATAAAAGATGTATATTCGTAACATACCATGTTATAGCTAGTCACGTTGTAATTTGGATTCATATGTTGTGTCATGACGTGATCAAGTTAATTTTTACGTATTGTGCCGTGTTGTGATTAAATTTTTGTGGAATGATTACGCCGTAACTTGTCATGTTTGACAACTTTGATCACATGTAGTCGCATTTAGTCATGTTTAATAATTTTAATTTTAAGTTTTTGTGTAAAAACAATAATTTATTATTTGAAATTTAAGTTATTATTTGAAAAAATGACATTAAATTTATGTTGTTTTGATCACATTCACGTGCCATGTTGTTCTATGACTAGGTCGGTTTGCGTGCCGTGATATTTTTGTCAGAAGATGATCACAACATCTAAATGGTCACGACACACTACAAGAATGAGACAGTATCTGTGAGAGATACTGTCAGCGTGGATACTCCCGTCGCTAATAGAAAATGTATATTTCTGTCGACATATCCTCGCGGATAGTCACTTTTTACTCTTGCGGAGACTGTCTCATTCTTGTAGTGACACGCGACAATTGAGTATTGTCATATAACTAGTACACGTGTCATACCATGACGTATCCAATCACAATGACTGTTTTATATGCTAGAGTCTATAATGTTAAATTTCAATTTTTTTTAATAATTATCGATTTCAATATATCTTGCTCCGTTTGTTCCGTGCCTAGCGACAAGTTGCACGGAGAAGAGCGGTTTCCCCAGAGGCATATTGATGTTAATTATCAAGTCCACGAACTCATACCCATGATTCCTAACCTCAATTACAATCATATTTAACCTTGAAAATTTTAAGATTTATACCATAGATAACATGTAGAATTATTCCTAGCTACTTCACACAAATTTATCTCTCAACGTAGCGTAAAATAGACACCAACAGTAGCGTATCCGGCATTCTTAAATATTTTAAAATTTATAATGCAGTATTTCAATTTTGATTCTGGAATATCTCTATATGTCAGCTTATGTGTGTAATGTGATTTTTTTTTTTTTTAAGAATGGAATTTGAGTTGCATTTTCTGACCTATAAGATCTGTCGAATTTATGTTTCTTTTGTACGGCACAAAAATGCTAAATTATTGGTCTGAATTTTTATTTGAAGGGTTCACCATTAATTTGACTTCATTTTACTTTACAGGTACACCATCAGTGCCGACATGCTCAAATTTAAAGCTCAGTATTTAAAATAAAAATCATGCTTAGTCATAAGTAAACAATCTAGTTCTTGAAAAGATAAATACCTGATTAATATAATAATAGCCGTATTAGACAACATGACAATATTATTGAAGGCAGCTTAACATATTATTTTAGAGAAGATGCACTGTACAACTAAGCACATGACAGCCATGAAATCTAGGCATGCTTGATGCTTCCTCTTGGCGCACATGATTCTCAAATTGCATTTCTTTTATTAGTTATTTTATTCCTTAAGCCAGCTGGATTTTAGGTAGGCGGCTACTTAAGCATACTTTATGTACTCTACACAAGAAAATGCCACATCATTTAGTACTCAATAACCTTAATTTTAATTCTTCAAGTCACAAGTTCACACTTATATTTTATAATTATAGACAGTATACAATTAATTAGTATTAAGCAGCATATTAGCGTTTTTGTTTTCTTTTAAGGATAAACCATACATGGTTTTATCTTTTTATTTTATTTATTATTGTTGTCCCTTGTCAAGAACCTTCCAAATTATCCCCTCAATGTGATATGATATTACCATTGGTGGATCAGTAAACAGTACACAACCGTGCAGGTAAACAGTGTGCAAGCCTGTAAGGTAAGAGACGCCATGCTACTTTCCTTGTGCAATGCAAACTCATATTATCCGTGTAATGAAATGTCTCGGTTGCATGACTAGAATAGCTAAGTTGACCAATGGGTATATCGTACCACCATTTCTTTTTGTTGTTTGTCTTTTTGTTATATTTGTAACTGGGAGATGAGAGAGATATTAATGCTTTAATAGCTATTCTCCATAATGGAAATTTATGATTGAGATGTTTTATCTTACAGCCTTACAAGTGATTAGTACATTGAAACAATTAATTCTTAATTAATTAATTTCTTTGTTCAAAAAGGTCTTAACCTTTCAACGAAATCCTAGATGTAGCATGGCAGGATCCTCCCAACTAATCTTTACAATGGTGTCAAATGATTAATGGTCCTTGCCACCTAATTTAATCAAGACATCCATCCCTAAAAGTGTAAGAGGCCCAATTATTAATTAGTTATCTTGTTATTAAATAAATAATTTTTAAATTTTGTTACATTAATTGGAATGCCTGTGATTAATTTTTACCGCTTAAGGGAATAAACAATTGCAAGTTGGGTTTTAAGATGAAACACTAGGGTCATGTCTGTAATTTGGGTCATGCATATACGGATGAGATTTTGGCAGGGTAAGCAGGAGGCAGCGCAAAAGAAAATAAAGCACACGCAAATAGACCAGTAGGCAGTAGAGAGACGGAGAGAGAGAGAGAGAAGCAGCGTGGGAAGGAAGAGAAATAAGAAAGAGGTCAGTACCAGGACTGGCAGAGAGAGAGAGAGAGAGAGAGAGAGAGAGAGAGCAAAGGAATCAAAGAGGAAGTTTGGATTGGAGTTTGGAGAACAAACTTATAAACAAACAAAAGCTTCTCTCTCGTTGCACCCAAAAATCCATTACAATCCCGAAAATCACTCTCTAAGAGATAGATTGCTTTCATTCGACGCTCTTTCCCACGCTTTTCATTTCCAAATATGGTGAGTTCTTTCTTTCCACCAATTAAATCTTCCACCTTTTACTCCAAACACCCAACTTAGGCAGTTTTACTTGATGCCACTATTATTTTATTTTGAAATCTGTGCCTCATTTTTTTTGTTAATTCATGTCTGTGTTTCACCAATCAGTGGGATTTGACTATGGATTGGGGCAATTAGACTTTACTTCTCCTAATTTAATAGTGTCATACCATCGTTTTGACAAGGACTAGGTTCATTGCCCCTTGGATTGGGACCTGTGTGGCATGCTTGCAATCTAGAGCTCATGTAATTTGCGAGATTTGCTCATTCAATGATGTAGATTTGGTCCATTTTTTAAAGATACCCCCCTTTGATTTTTATCTCCACTTTTTGCGCAGGTTATTTAGCTTCTTGTTCCTCTGTTTATAAAGGGGCACTGAAATTGGACTATTTTCTCTACTGGTCTTTTTCTCTTTCTTTCCACTCTGCAAAATGCAAAACACAGTCATGGGTTGTGACCAATATTCCCAAATTGAAGGGTTTGGTGAAGAGGTGTTCTTTGACTCTAGAGAGGATGTTCAATCTGTGTTTGATTCATGCCCTGGCAGCCCGGGGAGTCCAGAATCAAACATGGATCTGAATCTTTTCAATTGGGTCTCAGGTGTGTGGACTGAGAACCCATTAAGCGTGCAGCAAAGGCGTGAGAAGTTTACAAGGTTAATGTGTTTGGATCCAAATGACAATTTGGGTGATGAGATCAAAATTGTAGAAGAAACCAGCTGCTCGTCTTTGTTTTCCTCTTCAATTTCTTCTCTCTCGACGGAAAGTTCAAGTGTTTCTGATGAGAGAATATCAGAAGAGAATCTCAGTTGTAGTATCAAGAATCTAGATGATGGAACAACGTTTGTTGTAAGTGAATTGAGCAAAGACGGTACCTTTACCGGCCTTAGGGAGATCGGGTCAAACAGAGAGGTCACATTGTCAGAATTTGAGAAGAATTTTGGTTCATCTACATTCATCAAGGAGCTCATGAGGAGACAGGAGGATAAACCAGAGAAACCCACAACTAAATCAGAAAAAAATTCAAGGAGTAAGAGAAGTGTCGGTTGGCTCAAGAGATTAGGTGTGAATGCATGCATTGTGGACAGAGAAGGAGACGATATTCCTTCACCGAGCTCATCAGATTGTGACCAGAGTACAAGTGGCCGATCATTTGAGCGGGTTAAAGTGAGAGCTTGTAAAAAGAAGTCGAAGGAATTGTCAGCAGTTTATGGAGAACAAGCCGTTAAAGCGCATGACGGTGCTATACTGACCATCAAATTCAGCCCTGATGGCCGATACCTGGCCAGTGGAGGAGAAGATGGGGTGGTACGCATCTGGCAAGTTGTGGTCTGTGAGAGAAATGGAGAGAATGAGATTTCAGGAGAAGACTCCAACTGTATTTATTTTAGAGTGAACGGTAATTCTGAATTAGCCCCTCTCGACCCTAATAATCACAATTGCGATAAGAAGAAGAAAGGCATGGGTAAATTTGGAAAGAAATGTACCGAGTCAGCTTGTGTCGTTGTCCCACCAAATGCTTTTCGAATTTCTGAGGAGCCGTTGCATGAATTTCGGGGGCACAATGGGGGAGTTTTGGATATTTCTTGGTCGAAGGATAAGGTTTGCTTTCTAACTTAATACTTCATCCTTCATTTTTCTGTAAACTTCTAACAATTTCTCTTTATTTCTTTCATTCGACTAAAATGTGTTGTCTGCTTTTTACAGCATATACTCTCTTCATCCTCTGATAAAACGGTACGGCTGTGGCAAGTTGAATGCGACACATGCCTAGGGGTTTTTCAACATAAAAACTATGGTACATAAATAAGTGCAATCTCCTTATATAGTTACTTTGATTTCATGTCCATTATTATTGATCTTGGTATATATTTTATTTTAAACAGTAACAAGTGTGCAATTCAACCCAGCAGATGAGAGTTATTTTGTGAGCAGTTCTATTGATGGAAAAGTGCGTGTTTGGTCAATACCTAGTTGCCACGTTGTTGATTGGGTTGATGTCAGAGAAATTGTTACTGCAGTTTGTTACCGTCCGGATGGGAAGGTAATTTTTAATTCCTTGGCAAAAGAATTCTAGTTAGTGGTGGAGTTTATATGAAGAAAATCTTATGTTGCTATATTTTTTCAGGAGGTTGTAGTTGGTACTATTAATGGAAATTGCCGTTTCTACGATTCTTCAGGTAAAATTATAGTCTATATTAAAATTTGTTTTCAACTTTTGATTCAAATAGTTTTTTCTGGAATCCATAATTTATGTTTCATTCGTTATTGATTATGCCCTTAATTTGTGTAGATAAAAATTTGCAATTGGAGCATCAAGTCTCCTTGAACGGAAAAAAGAAATCCCCTCTCAAAAGAATCACCGGATTTCAGGTTGGTTTACTAAGGATAAAGAGGAAAATTATTGTTTCATTTCATCATTTATCTTTGTGATCAATGATACCTGTTTTTAACTATTCTCTTTTATTTTAATCATAGTTTTGCCCGAATGACTCCAAGAAATTGATGGTTACCTCAGCAGATTCCAAAATCTGCATCCTTCAAGGAGTCAATGTGATTTGCAAATATAAAGGTAATATATTAAATTGTGCTTACATTAATGATCCAAGTAGAAATAAGAAAATAATTTTCTATATATATATGGTATGTTATTTCTAAGATGCATCTCATTTTCACTTTGATGCTTCAGGGGTAAGGAGTGGGTCTACGACTCCAGTGCCTGCATCATTCACAACCAACGGGCACCACATCATATGCTGTGACCAGGATTCCAATATATACTTGTGGAACCACTCAAACCCAGATCCATTAACCCATTTGAAGACGACATACTCTTGTGAGCGTTTCTCTTCTCCTAATGCATTGATTGCTGTTCCATGGAATGGCTCGTCTCCTCATGAAGACCATTCCAGGTACGCATCGAGTGGCCCTGTAGCAGGGTCAGATGTCCAGTACCTGTCTCCTTCAGGAAGCTTCACATTAAATCCAGAGTTCTTGGCCGAGATGCTCCCTCGAGGTACCGCAACTTGGCCAGAAGAGAAGCTGCCTAGTGGAGCAGCAGTATTGAACAAATCACAATGTAAATTTCTGAGGACAGCTTGTCAGAACGACTCACATGCTTGGGGCCAAGTAATTGTCACTGCGGGATGGGACGGCCAGATCCGGGTTTTCCAAAATTACGGGTTGCCCATTGTCCTATGAGCAGTTCATGGAAACAGAAATGTTTGTTTTAGGTGAAACAGAAACTGGTCCATGTAAGAGGATAAAGACATGGTACAAGGTATCGCTTGCATGGTGGCACAACTCATGCCCAGGACCGGTACTCACAAGCTTTTGTGGTCCTTGAATGATATCTTGTAACATCAACCAAATCGTGTCAGGGCCTAGTGCCTTTATCGTTTTGTAGATCTGTGCAGTGTACATTTGGTTCATTTAGTTTTCACCTTGTATTCCATTATGTTCCAAATTTTGTTTTTTTTTTTCTTTTCATTCAATTGTAGGAGATATTGGTACAAAAGATAGTTGGTTAGTAGATGTAAAGAAAATCCACATCACCCAGGATAAGAGGTGGAAACCGTAATATTCTGTTTTTTGTTGTGGCATTATATGAAATTTAATTAATTGATTTATTGCAGTTATCTTTTAATATGATAATTACAATGTAGATTTTGGTGTGTGGTGGTTTGTAACTTTGTATAGGGGACCAATATGGTTCTCTTTCAACGGGACACTACATGGGGCCTTAAGCGGATGGTGATTAGTTGAGCTGTTTAATTTCAATTATTTTCTTTTGTGAATTGGGGACCTGATGAAAATGGTTTGGATCTAATTGGACCCATTTAGTTTGGTGAGATTGGGGGCGATCTAAAATCTGTCCTTGGAATTGGCTTTAATGTGATGGTAGTTTGATTCAAATCCTTTTGTAAAAGAGTACTATCAGATTCAGAGGCAATGTTCGCTGTCTTTGTATGTTTGCTTTCTTATTTCTTCTCCTGATGATTATTTCAACTACTTAATCATTGAAATGAAAGCACCCATTTAACTAAATTTGTACTGTTCATATAGATCTAAAATTAAGGGATAAGTATGCATTGGATTAAGAGCATTTTCCAAATAAAAGAAACCAAAAGCATATTAGTTATGCAATTCCGAATCCTGACTGAGGGAAAGTTATCAGCTTTTTCTCTGTTATTTTTGCTTTTTTTGAATGGAACAAGTCAGTCTTATTTTATGGGATAAATCTGGATCAGACCAAATGCTTTGGGAATTGAGAAGGTCTAAAGAAGGTGCTTTGTTTACCATAACAGCAATTATTGACCTACTGCTTTTAATTAAGAAATAGTGCTTCCGTGTATGATGACATCACATGATCAAGCCCTTGCATCAGTGATGACGAATTCACTCGGTTACCTTCTTATAAAAATGTTCATACATGTTTTCGCTCCCAGTCGCCTTCACCTCTCTCCCTCCAATATAAAAATGTACTTTGCATGGCCGATTTGAAGGACAAATTGCTACTGAAAATTTCATCCAAGGTCAGACAATAAACAATTCCCCCCATTTCTGATCTGAGACTTAAAAAATTGGCTGACTCTATACGTTGCACATCTAAACTTTACATGGTTGACGAATCAATTGTTGAATTGTTATATTCATTAACCCGTAATAAGTCACATATATCAATTTCAATTAACTACACGAGGAAAAAAAAAATGTGGGATAAGTTTCTGTGTCGTGTAAAGTTTTTGACTTGATGTGTTAAAAGATGGGTAATTGAACAAATTGATTCATAATTAATGCGTCAGATTGAAACTCCGAGGGACGTACATGATAAAATTACAATTTTATTGGATTATTTGTCAGAATTTATAAGGTCGGAAGAGGCATTATCCGTCTTGTGGTTTAAACTGTCTGATCAATCGACATCGAGTAATACCGAGCATCAGATATATACCATATGTTATCTTCAGGTCAAGTCAATGTTTTTGGCTATATTTAGAGTATTCAAATTGAGAAATAAATGATTTTAAATATCACATAATTTCTGACCTTGAGTGTTGTCTAAGTCAATGTTTTGGTACTATAGTCAGATAATTGGACCATTGTTGGAGTGACACGATTTTAATGGGTCGACGGTCTAAATGCAAATCTTGAACACATATTCAAGTCAACTCGTATTTTATCGAATTTTTTTTTCCATCACTCAACTGATCGATTGATTATTCATTTCTACCTTTAACGTACAGATACGATCATGATTTTTCTTCTCATCTGACTTTCAAAGTGTCAATTTGAATGAAACACAAGCATAGGCATAGCTGATCACATTTGAATTTCTTTTTCAGTCGGAGAGAGTGTGAGAAGAATGTGAACTAAAATTGGGCCGTTCAAATAAGCCCAAGGAGCCCTACTTTTACTTTGGAGAAGAATAGTCTCTTCTTTAGTATCCATTAAAAATTTAAAACTGCCAACCGCACAGCAATTAATCATCAACCAACAAAATTTATAATATTTGATTCGTGAAATTGGGAAGGTCGGCTGTGGCCTGTGGGATGCGGCAATGTTGCCAGCGGGCCATCTCCCTATTTCACAATAAACACCAAACATAATTGGGCTTTCTGGAGTCGACAATTTTCACTTACCTTTATTTGCATGTAAAGCCCAAGGTCTAAGAGCTGGGTCCGAACCCCTAAAGTAACTCAAATTTTAAGTCTAGATCTGGACCGTTCAATCAGAATGTGGGCCAATCTGGCCCGACGATAATGCACGTCCCCTATAATATTGGTGCCGGTGAAGATCGGACGGTTCATATCCAAACTCAATATTTGAGTTACTTTAGGTTATCCGAACTCAGTCTAAGAACCCGTGAAGCTCTCACAATCAGCAATGGATCGGAACTCAGCTGTAAATCAACCATCTCCTCCTCTTGCCTCTTGCCGCTTGGCGCTTGGCCTCTAGCCGCCGCCAGTTGAGACATGGCGTCGCCTCCGCCAGCCGATTCCGTTGCCAATCTAATGGGCTTCCTTCGCAAGGTTGGATTAGGAAAGACCCTGCCATCCATCGCCCACCGTCAGGATTTCATCTCTCACATCATCCGCTCCATCCTGTCTGTAGATCTCGTCCAACCCGGCCACATCATCTGCACCCTTACCGTCAATCCCACTGTCGCTGTAAGCCCGACTGCCCTCTGCTAAACATTATTTTTACTCTCATCTTTGCTGCACCAGTCTTCATTGTGAATTAAGATTCAGTGCAATACCTGACTGAGTACAATTAGATCTGAGTAGTCAGTTTTAACTTGGCACGAATCTCAAAACGGACACATATATGTACACAGGCACCGAATTCCAATCGCTCAACTGGAGCTCATTTCAGCTAATTGTACTCAGTCAGGTACCTGGGAGTATACAGATTCCTCAATTGTTAGGGTTATTGCTTTTTTTTTTTTCATTACAGAATCCGTACAATACGTTACATGGAGGGGTGGTGGCATCGGTGTCGGAGGCCATGACACTGGCTTGTGCCAAGAGTGTGGCTGGAGACAAGGAGTTGTTTCTCGGGGAGATGACCACTTCCTACCTCTCTGCTGCACGGATTGATGTGAGTTAACTTAGTCTGGTTTTTTTGTACAAGACTATTATGCTGTCAGAATACATAGGACAGAGATCATTATGTTCAATTCAACTGGTAATCTCTGGTTCCTTTAAAAGAAAAAAAGTAAAAAGGAACAATTGTAAAGCTACGTTGTTATCATAAAATTAATCAGGCCAACCTTTGCTGTTTTTATGCACTTTAAAAACAGACATTGCCACTGTGGCTTCTCATTCCATAGTTGATGTTTGTTTGGTTGCTTCTGTCAATTCTATTTGGGTCTGTAGCATTATAGTCTAAGATTCTCATTCCATAGTTCCATATCTTCTACTATTCACATCATATATCAACAGCCATACTATTTGAGTTCTCTTGTCTAGAATGGACAAATCAGATCCTCACCAGAGATGGCTTTCTTTAATTCTCAACTATCCATAGAAATCGGATCTAAAGTGTAGAACCTTATCCGGATGGAAATGAAAGTCCGTACTATCCGGAAGTATGACTGACAGCAGAAAAACACACCTTGATACCTTACCATTCTGGTTTGTTCCTATACTAAATCAATCCAAAATTGTTAATTATGGGCCACTTTTCCTTCTTTTCATGTACTTTGTTTAGGTCTAGTCAAGAATCAAGCTTTAGATCAAGGGCTTGGGCTTAAGGCTTTGTTACAGGGTTCAACTAGAAGATCTATAAAAGCAAGTTGCATATGTTGTGATGATATTCTGTACATTGACGAAGGACCTTTTCAACAGTTCTACCACTAGCTATAGGGTTTAAAGAGGTTCTGAAAATTGTGATGATACTTTTAGAGGGGTTTTCTGAAAATTGTGGGTGTCAATCAATAACTATAGTATGGAAGGTGACAATCATTTGAACACTTGTTTCAGCCGAAGTTGTAACTTGAGTGAAAATATTAGTTCATGTCGAACCAATTGGACTCATAAAAATATATGAAACAAAGTTTGCTCTAATCCTAGTAGCTGAATAATGATTCAGAGAAAAGAAAATAACAGGTATTGATTTATTTTGATACCATGCCCAGGAAAAAGTAGAAGTGGAGGCAAGCATACTGAGGCAGGGAAGAAGGGTGATTGTAACCTCAGTTGATTTTAGGATTAAGACGACAAAGAAGTTGTTTTACACTTCTCGGACCACTGTCTACATTATGCCTGTAGCTTCTCTGTAAAGAGAAATACTGTCAACCCATTTTTACATGACAACCACGACAAGTTGATAACCAATATAATATTATCAAAATTGAAAAAGCAAAATTGTAGAACTATTTTTTGTTGTATAGATAAGTTGCATGACAAAATTGGGACGATTTGAACATTGTTTGGTTACCGATTAATATTAATAAATTTGAATTATTAAATTTTGTAAATGATGATGGATGAATTGATTTTTAAATTGAATCAATTCGATATACATTTTTTTAAATAGATTTGTTATTTTTTTATTTGATAATCATTAGATTGTTTGTTACAGTTGTCAATTAAATTTATCGTCCAGCTAGATGAGCAGTAGCAGTGACTTTCCAATTTCTAAGAAGTAGAAGGATCGAATGGTCATTTCCCTCCAAATTACTGGTAAAAACTGGACTCAAAATGGACGGAGCAGGAGGAATTTTTTTTAAAAACCATAATTAAAAAAAAAAAATTAGCAAACCAACATGATTAGTTTGGTTTTTATAAAAACCATAAGAACCAAAATGCCAATTCGGTCCGCATTTTTTTTCTTTTCTGGAACCGAATTAGCATTTCGGTCCCCTCTCATTTCACACATTTTCAGCACAGCCTGTGTTGCCTTTGGTGTAACACCTTGGGACCGAGATCCCATTTCAGTCCAGCATCATTTCAAACATTTTTAATTCGGCTAATTTTTATGAGTTAGAGATGATTCAATTCGGCCAATTTTTACATTAAACTATGAACTAATTTATTTATGCATGCATTGGGGAAAGAGCCAGGGGCTGACAAGTTCAAAAAAAGAAAACACTACCGGGACCGAAATACCAATTCGGTTCCTGTCCATTTTAGATCTTCTATGTCGCTTTTGCTAAAAATGTGTGAAATGATGGGGGACCGAAATTCCAATTCGGTCTTGGAGAGAAACAAAAATGGGGACCGAATTGGCATTTCGGTTCTTATAATTTTTGTAAAAATTAAAGTAATTATGTTGGTTTGCTAATTTTTTTTATTTAATTATGATTTTTAAAAAAAATTCGAGCAGGAGCTTGTTCGCATTTACTGGTAATAAGCAATGGAGCCACCAGCGAGCTAGGCCCAACTCGGTCCAGTAACGAACGAACTGTTAGCAAACGAGTCACAATTGAGCCATGAGTCACAAGGTTTTTTGCCAGTCCTAGGTGGGACATTTTTTTTTTTTTGCAGTTGTAATTGTTAAGATTTATAAATTCTAAAACGTTGATTCGGCTATCATTATTTACAATTATATTAGATAAAGCTAGATTGTCTCTCTCGCTGACTCGCTCCTCCTTCCCCGAATCTGTATCAATATGGTAATGTAAAATTTAGGTTTGGTACGATCAAAATCCGAATCAATTTGATTCTATTTAAATTCACAGAACTTCTTTTATATTCGTATTAAAACTGATAATCCTAATTTTTTCTGCAGTTTTGGGTCGCCGCAACGAATACCAATTCTTCCCGCGGACGCTTAGTTGGATATTCAGTCCATTTGAAGATGGGCCAACAACCGGCCCGTTTCAATAAGCAACGTGTCAGGTTATCCCAGCTCAGAGGATACGGATTCATCCTAAAGAGCATCAATCAGATTAGATAGCCTCAAAATATCCCAAAATATCCATTGTCAAACGGATAAACAATGAGTAACCCCGCTCCCACCACCACCTCCCCCTCCGCTGCCGCCATGGCAACCCAAATCTGCCACCAAATTCAATCCATCTTCTCCCTCCCACTTCCCAACAACCTATCTCCACCACTCGACATCCTAACCACTGAGCTTGCTGCTCTCTCCTCCTCTCCCTGCGGCCGTGTCTTTGTTTATGGAGTAGGCCGCGAGGGGCTAATGATGAAGGCCCTCTGCATGCGCCTTTTCCACCTCGGCCTTTCAGCACATGTAGTAGGCGACATGACAACCCCTCCTATTGCCCCTGGCGACCTCCTGCTTGCATCAGCAGGCCCCGGCGACTTCTCAACCGTCAATGCCATCTGCCGAGTTGCAAAGAATGCCGGTGCGAGGGTTGCACTGATCACAGCAAAGCCGGATGCAGAGAGCGAGGCTAGGAGGTGTGCTGACGAAGTTGTGTTTGTGCCAGCACAGACAATGGCGGATAGGGAAGAGGAGAGGAGAGTAGGGGAGGTGAGGTTGCTAATGAGGAGTTTGTATGAAGGAGCTTTGTTTGTGCTTTTTGAGATGGTGGTGATTAAGTTGGCAGAGGTTTTGCGGCAGCACCCGGCCAAGATGCGTGCTCGTCATACTAACTTAGAGTAGTTCTTAATTATGGTTAATTTATGTATCGAAAATATTTTAAATCTACTTGTAATAATTTTTGTGTGTTCTCCAGGTCGTTTGCTCAATTAATTTTGAGTTCTCCGTAGATAATAGTTATTTGTCAGTGAGTTGCATAATTGAGCTCTAATGGATTAGTTAATTGGATTAGTGAAGTGGCCAGTCGGGTCAATTAGTGACCCACTGACAATGGCACCGGAAAATGATATCATCCACGGTCGCTAGTTTTAGATAATATACCGGTCCCATGCATTATATATATAGATCCAAAATTGTAACTCTTGATTGGACCAGGGATAAGAGTTGCTTTTTTTTCTTTTTTTGATAAAAGCAGGGATAAGAGTTTTATCCGGGCATTCTAAAATTGTGGATAAGAACATTATCCAGAATTGTAATTGTTGTCGCTTCATCCATATATTTCTTTATTTTCTTTTATGGATTACCTAAGCAAAATGTATTGTAAGATAGAATTTTGTGCATGTGCAGAAATATATCCATACTATGAAATTAGATAGATTGAATATCCAAAGAAATCGCAACAGTAGTTAATACATATATTTAGTAGCTTAATTTGTGCATACTGATAGGCAGGGAACAAATTTGAGCTAATTTGTTCACAGGAAAAATTAGTAAAGGACTAGAGGTACAGAATAGAGAGGCCTCTGGAACTTTCGAAGTCTTTCATCATTTGTTAAATTTAAGCTATCTTGGAGATGTTGTCTACTTTTATAAAAAAAAAAAAAATGATGCTGTCAAGTGTCGATGTAGGGGGGTGAAAATGGAGAATTCGGATCCAGTGAAGTAATCCAACTTTTGGGTTTTAGATCGGGACTGTCCGATTCGAATCCGAGAAAATCCATCCGCGAAGTGAGTGCACATATCCCGACGACGAACTCGAATCCCGAGACAATCTCGAGCGACGAATTCGAATCGGACGGTCTCGATTCAAAACCCAAAGATTGGGTAACTTTAGGGGATCCGGACCCGAAAACGGAGGGGATCCGGAGCGGATAGTTGTAAAACCATATTCATATTTTTTTTTTAATGTTCCGGATACATATATGAATTGGATATCAGTCAGATACGGATACAGATCGGATTGGATATTTATTAAAATAATATTAAAAAAATACCAAAGTTCATAATATTTAATTAATTTTAATAGTGAATAACAATATTTTTTTATATTTTTTTATAATATATTATAAAATATATGATATATATCTACTATTCAGATACAGATAATTGAAACATAAAACCATATCAGTATCCATATCTACACGGATATTCGGATATCATATATCCATATCTAATTTTTTGAATACGGATAAGATATTATCCATACCGTTTTCACCCCTATGTCGATGTCATAATAGCAAAAAAAGGGAAATGATATTTGTAGAAAGAAACATAATATTAGGGGTAATAAATAAAAAGGAGTTTGTTTTACCATGATATATGCTTGAAAAATGTTGAGTTCTAAAAGGCTCGCTAATTAGGATAGGCTTGAGACAATTTTTTTTTTTTTTTCATCACCTTATTGGTTTCGTTTAGAGTTTGAGGTGGTTTGAATTAGTAGACTCGCAAGTCGCAACCACTGTCATTTTAGAGTCGGAAGACACGCAACCAATGAACCAAATGCATCTGTATTATTAGCCTTAATGATCACCACATACTAAATATCTTTTTTTTGTTATGTTTAGTCGAAGCCTAACATATTAATTTTTTCGTGAAAATATTTCTAATAATAGACTGAGATATTTATTTATTATCTGCACAATCTCCCAATAACAGCCTCTAGAACAATTTTTGGAAAGATATTTTCCAAAGCGCTAGGAATTCCTAATTGATGATGGAAACTGAACAAATTCTGGCATAATTTCTGGTTTCAACGCGTCATCAGATTTCAATTTCTGATTTTCTCCACTTTTGTCCTTGAATCAGATGTCTCTTTCTGAAGATCTATCAAGATACAAATATGGATACGAGAATTTAAGTGAGATATTCTAACACTTAGTTAGAAGGAGCCAAAAATAAAATACAAAGTTTTTTAATGTGTGCTAAGTGAGATTTGAAACTAAGTCTCCACAATCATAATATAAAATTCTAGTCATTATGTTACAAGTATATATTTGATATTTTATGAAGGGAACTGATGTAGATAATATCTTAAATATAAAACTATTCAATTAAATTTTAATATATGTAATTTTAAAATTTAGAATCATATAAGGATGATTAAGTACTCTTTGGGTTGCATTAAGATTCGCTCATGTATAAATGACAGATGCCTAAATTGTATTATTTGTGTAATTATGTAAAATAAATCCATTGAAGAATTCTTCAATGAATCCAAGAATGATTGATCGATCCTTATTCTCTGCAGCAAAGAATGTGGTAAACAGCATCCCCGTCATAATGTCGTAGATTTATAGTGCTGATAAGCTGATTAATACATGAATCTCAATGACACAAAGTCCATTCAGAAGTACCAAACAAATACTGCAAAGGATATGAATTCGGTGATGTATATAGGGAGTGGCTAATATCAAAACGTTTGTTCCTAGCCTCTCGGTGCTACCAAGTCGTTTTCCGATTTTCAAAGTTCAAACAGTCGATCCAAACCGTTAGATGTTCAATTTATATTAAAATGTGCTTGGAGACCAAATTTTACATTTTTTGGAATTTTTTTACTATTTATTAAGATGGTTTGAAAATCGCTATTTTCAATGGTGCTGAAAAATACTTCAAAACAGCGATTTTCAAACCATCTTAATAAATAGTAAAAAAATTTCAAAAAATGTAAAATTTGGTCTCCAAACACATTTTAATATAGATTGAACATCTAACGGTTTGGATCGACTGTTTGAACTTTGAAAATCGAAAAATGACTTAGTAGCACCGGAGGACTAGGAACAAACGTTTTGATATTAGCCACTCCCATGTATATATCGGTTCCCATACAATGTCCTGAATTTGCCCCTTCATTTCTTTTATTATTATTTACAGTGGACTTCTATAAAACAGTGGGGGTAGGTAGGGGCGCAGACAAAACAAATATTTAATGAGGGTCAAAGATATAAGTTTACAGATCTTTTTTTTTTATGAGAGTGAGGCTATATTTCTTTGCAATGCCCGGTCCGTGCTATTATGGATCCATATCTAAATTTTTAAAGTCCAAATAATCGATTTAAACTGCTCAACATGTTCTTCGTATGAAAATGTACTTGAAAATCAAATTTTACATTTTGTAGGATTTTTTTACTATTTTTTAGGAGTATGATTAAAATACATCATTGGTTTTGTATTTCAATCATGCTCCACATCCTTTCTTTGTTTTCAAAGTTCAAACAATCGATCTGAACCGCTCAACATGATCTTCATATTAAAATGTGCTTAATTGGTGATCAAATTTTATATTTTTTTTGAACTTTTATAATATTTTTTTAATAGGTAAACCATTGTTTTGGATGGTTCAGAATCTTCTGAAAATAATGATTTTTTATCTATCTAAAAAGAGGAGGGTTCAAATGCCTCCATTTTTTGTGCCACCACCATGCCTCCATTTTTAAAAACTTTAATAACTCAAAATTTAAAACTTAAAAGTCAAAATAAAACTGTTAGATGTGATCTCTGTTATTTTCTTTGTGTGCTCATAAAAAATTATCACATTTCAATTTTGTTTTTATGTGAATCAATAAGTTGAAAAATCAGCATCTAGAAATTATCTACATTAATACGTTTTTTACAAGCTCTTGATGACAACCAAAACAAAATTGAAATGTCATAATTTTGTATACGTGCATAGATAAAATGATGTAGATCATATCCAACTGTTTTATTTTGACTTTTAAGTTTAAAATTTTGAGTTATTAAAGTTTTTAAAAATGGAGACATGGTGGAGGCACAAAAAATAGAGGCATTTGAACCCTCCTCATCTAAAAATATATAAAATTTGGTTTCCAAGGACATTTTAATATGAAGATCATGTTGAGCGGTTCGGATAGACTGTTTGAACTTTGAAAAGAGAGACAAAGATGTGAAGTATGATTGGAGCACAAAACCAATCTAAAAATTTTGGACTATCCGAAAATAGTGTTTTTCTACCTATCTAAAAAAAATAGAAAAAAATTATAAAAAATATAAAGTTTGGTCTCCAATTATATTTTCATATGACGATCATATTGACGGTTCTATTTGAACTTTAAAAACAGAAACATAAATCCATAGCATGAACGAATATCTGTGTTCTAAATAGCGGCGCTATAGCGTTTTTGGACCCCAAACGCTACGCTATGACATCAAAATGCGCTATTTACGCTACAGACGCTATAGCGGTCCGCTATTTGCGCTATACAATATGGGTTTTTTTTTAAGCAATTTATATGGGTTTTAAATAAAGATAAAAAAAAACTCAAATCGAAATTGAATTTGTTGCTACTTGCTACAGATAAATCAATTTGAAATTGGGAATATAAATTGAAATTTGAATAGAAAAAAAATCCAAACCGAAATTAAAATTTGAATAGAAAAAAAAAATAGATTATGTCATGAATCATGATGCTTAAGATATTTTTAATAGGAAAAATTGATAGTTTATGATATTACTACGGATATTTTGAACCGCAATTTGGACTTTTTACGAGTTCAATATGAATATTATAATTTCTTAATTACTTTGGTGTTATTTATTGTTCTACGAGACTTTAGATAATGTTGATATTTAGTACAAATATTGAATATACGGAATGCAAAAAAAAAAAATGTTATTTGGAATAGCTTCCGCTATAGCGACGCTATTCGCTATAGCTTTTTTTGTAGCTTTCCCGCTATGACGCTATAAACGCTATTTAGAACCTCGACGAATATGCACATTGCAAAGTATCATAGCCTTACTTTATTTATAATATCATATTGTATCTTCAAATTAATATTTTTACAAATATAGTGGTCATAATGAATAGTTTTTTGCATAAATCGCGGAGGTCAATTTTAATTTTTTTTTTAAATTTTATATTAAAAGAGAAAAAAATATCATAGGAAATAGCATAATTTTAAAAAATAAATGGAAGTTAATTGACTCCTACACTGCGTTTAAATCCATCGGTAGGACCGTAGGAGTAATGTAAATCCGTCATTAACAATAGGAATTAAGCTTGAGGGGAGGAGACGAATCGGAAGTCATAATATATTTTTTCATACTTCTAATTTCTGGTATTTTTTTATACTTTTTCCTAAATCCCAATAATTGTGCTTCTCATTGTGGGTTTAATCTCAAATCAAATATTATCTTTTTAGTTAGTAGTAGGTGCTATGTATATGTCAAAATAAGCTAGTATGACCATTTCCGGCTATTAGAAATTCCAATGTACGTAATAGACGTAGAAGGATATATACATAGGAAACTACTACTATAATTCCAATGCATTACATCTCAGAGATACACAAATATCACAAAAAAAATTAATACCTCATAGGTATTAGGAAACTACTTCTAAGGAAACAGGAGAAGATAGAGCCAGTAAAGCACATGGATTGAAACATATATGCTACCATGCTAGTATACTTTTGATCACCTCTCCTAGATCGAAGTCAAATTAAGACACAGAATAAAAGCTAAGAAGAATCTAATCTAACAAAGCTGATCACAGAATAGAATGGAATATGTGCTACCAAATTTTGGTCTTCCTCTTGATTCCAATGCATTACTTGTTGCATTTTTCTCCAACAAGTGCCTACGTACATCTCCTAATCTACCTTCTTTTCTTCTTCTTTGAAATATCTCTAGCGCCCCCCAACCGCGGCACAACCTTGAGTGAGCATAATAAAATAGATAATCAGGGATATAAAGGGCTCAAGCATATACTTTATCCCTATTTTATCATCAAATCAAATACCAAATCCTACTAATGCATGTCAACTAAAAGTGTTACATGTCTTCCCTACACTTGTAAACCCCATTAATTAATAAAAAAGACATGCAATGGTACATTAAAATTTAATTACCTGGTCATGCGACGCATCAACTTGCGATAGAACTCGTTTCGTCATCCTGCTTCTGTTTGTACTTGCGACAACGACCAAGTCTCTGTTCCCTGGATATATCAGAAGAATAAAAAAATCAGATACAGACAAAGAACCACAACTTATCATATTAATTATAAGATACGGACTTGATAAGCATTCATAACCAACAGGAAATCCGCTTCAAGGATTGGATAATGAACACCACTCCAACCATGAATGTATATATTAAAGCAAAATCGAATGTGATAATATAAACACCTTTTTGACAATTATTATATTTTTTCTGTCAGGTCAGTTCAAATATATTCAATTTATAGTAAATCATAGATCTAACTATCAAAATTCTTAAATCTGAATTATATAAACAGAATTATTAAACTATTTTATTCAAATATATTCAATTTATAGTAAAAACCAGAATTATTTTGAACACTCCTGTCTTTTTCTCCACCAAAGTACAGTCCCTGTGTTAAAATATTTTTTAGTTCTCTTGAAAAGAAAAGGTAACAATCGATCTGTATATTCCAAAAGCTGCTTCTTGATGCCAGCAAACCTCGAACAGCGCACTGATGGGAGGACTCAGTGAGATAATACAATAAATATCTAGGGCTATTTTGGTAATAGCATCATCCAACTACCTTCTCATTATAGATAATTACCATCAAAAAGTGGTGGTCATCTCGCTTGTAATATGCCAGGTAGATATATTATTTAATGTTTTCTAACAAAGATTCGAAAGATTATTGCATTTCGTATAACTCATCTCGCTAATAATTATTTATTTATTTATTATGATAAACCAAAAATTAAATTAATCCAACTTAGAAATGAATTTAATTTGCATCAATTAGATCCTCATTTATCAAATAAAAACCGACCTGACTCCACTAGGAGCCGGCTCAGCCGGGGTCGAGAATCTCCGGTCGACTCGGTAGCACTGTCTGGTATAAGACGGTTGAGCGGGAGGTCACGACACATGGCAGGAGAGCATTGTTGACTTGGCCAGAACCTGGTAGCTTTCTTGCTGTTCGGACTGAACATACGATGGACGAAGCTCTCCTCCATCCAGTTGAGGAAAGCCGCGTGGCGCTCCTCCGTCCATCCCTCTGCGTCGATCATCTCTTGCTGATCCATCCGACGGTGGAGATCGCAACTATGGCTTGGTCGTGAAGCTGCCTGAGCTGTTTTCTAATTGCTGTTTTGAAAAATGGATAGTTCAGATCCGGAGGCTCTCTTGTTTTTCCCCTTTTGTTGTTACGGAGCTTTTTTTTTTTTTTTCAGGGATGTTGTTATGCAGTTGAAGAGTGGTCGGATGGCGCGGTTATAAGGAATAGAAAAGAAATATCAGAAATATCCCGACATTTTTATTTATACCCAAAGTTAATTACAAATTAATAAAATTGTCCAGAAGTGTCAGCTTTTATTAAAAATATCCAATTTAATGCCGACATTTAATGGCTGGTCTCTAAATAATTTTTTTTTTTAGGGACAAATAGCTAAAATACTGAAATATAACACTAAAAAATCAATTTTTTTTTAATATTTGTCAAATTACTTTTTTAATAGCATATTTATACTAAAATAGGCTAAATTACTTGAAATTATGTTAATTTATGCTGATTTACACTAGATTACGCTAAATTACAATAATTATGTAGAATTATGCTAAAATACGGTAAATTAAACTAAATTGCATATGAATAGGGCCGATTTTGTGCCATCTTTCATAAAAAAATTCCAAATATAATAAAAATTGGTATTCTACAAGTTCATTATATAACTAATTTACTAAGCTACGTAGATTGAACAATAGAAATTAAAATCTTAATCGGAAACTTCAACTAAAGTTTTGAGGCTCTTCCCTTTATTTTTTGGCGATTCTGAATTTCGAAATCTGGCATCATGGGCACTAATGCATGTGTATTTTCACAAGCTTTCCGAAAAGTGGTCATTTGCTGAAATCGGACACTCGAGCGCCATTTTATAGCCGTTTGAAGTTTCGTTGTCGTTTTTCGCCTTCTCAGTGAAGATCATCCCTATTCATACGTAATTTAGTGTATTCTAGCAGAATTCTACATAATTATTGTAATTTAGCGTAATTTAGTGTAATTCAGCATAAATTAACATAATTTCAAGTAATTTAGCGTATTTTAGTATAAATATGCTAATTATATATCAAAAAAGTAATCTAGCAAATATTTTAAAAAAAATTCGATTTTTTTGTGTTAAATTTCAGCATTTTAGCTTATTTGTCTCTTAAAAAAAATAAAAAAATAAACATAATTTCAAGTAATTTAGCGTATTTTAGTATAAATATGCTATCAAAAAAGTAATTTGACAAATATTAAAAAAAAATTAATTTTTTAGTGTTATATTTTAGCATTTTAACTATTTGTCTCTTAAAAAAAAAAATTTAATTAGATTTCCTTTTAAATAGAGACCGGCCATTTAATAGCTGGTTTGGATATTTTTAATAAAAGTTGACACTTCTGAACAATTTTATTAATTTGTAACTAACTTCGGGTATAAATAAAAATATCAGGAAATATCTTCTAGCTTTTCCACGTGGCAACGAGATATTTTTTTTTGTTGACGGGGAATTTGATTCGGTGGGAGCGGGACACAGACGAAATTGCTCCAGTAATGGATTCATCTATTTAATTTCAGGGATTTGCAATTTAAAAGGAAGAGTGTTTAGATTGGAAGCCGACATTTTTATTGATATCCAAAGTTAATTACAAATTAATAAATATACCCAACAACTATTGGAATTTATAAAACTACTCATACCAGCCAATTTTTGGCCTGTTATAATTGTTTCCGGTACCGGCCATTTCTTAATAATTTTTTTTTAGAGACAAATAGCAAAAATGTTGAAATCTAACACTAAAAAATAGAATTTTTTTAAAAATATTTGTTAGATTAATTTTTTTGATATATAATTAGCATATTTATACTAAAATACGGTAAATTACTTGAAATTATGTTAAATTACGCTGAATTACACTAAATTACGCTAAATTACAATAATTATGTTAAATTATGCTAAATACGGTAAATTACGCTAAATTCGGGTTGACGATTTTGTGCAATCTTTCATAAATCATAAAAAATGGTAAAAAAATTCCAAAAATAATAAAAATTGGTATTTTACAAGTTTATTATATAACTAATTTACTGAGCTACGTAGATTGGACAATAGAAATGAAAATCTTAATCGGAAACTTCAACTGAAGTTTTGAGGCTCTTCCCTTTATTTTTTGGCAATTCTGAATTTCAAAATCCAATAAAGTAAACACTAACGCATGCGTATTTTCGCAAGCTTTCCGAAAAGTGGTCATTTGCTGAAATTGGATACTCGAGCGCCGTTTTATGAACCGTTTGAAGTTTCGTCGTCGTTTTTTCGCCTTCTCAGTGAAGATATAATCCCTATTCATACGTAATTTAGCGTAATTTACCGTTTTTTAGCATAACTTAACATAATTATTGTAATTTAGCGTAATTTAGTGTAATTCAGCGTAATTTAACATAATTTCAAGTAATTTACCGTATTTTAGTATAAATATGCTAATTATATATATATAAAAAAAAAAGTAATCTAACAAATATTTAAAAAAAATCGATTTTTTAGTGTTATATTTCAGCATATTTGCTATTTTAAAAAATATATATATATTTAGTACCGGTCATTTTTTGGCCGGTACCGAAAACAATTAAAACCGGCCAAAAAATAGCCGGTATGGATAGTTTTATAAATTCCAATGGTTGTTGGGTATATTTATTAATTTGTAATAAACTTTGGATATTAATAAAAATCACGGGATTGAAAGTGAAATCCAACTAGATAAATATGTCATTAATCCACATGAAAAATAAATTGAGTCTCTGCTCCATTCTGACCGTTCAGATCAGATCGAGTGGTTTTTGGAGAGGCACCGCGCCAACTTTTACTATATAATTGGAGCTTTCCTTTTTGTTTGGTAGCAATAATTTGAGGATTGTAGAGGATAAAACTAAAATTAAAATATTAAAATGTCAGAGATGGCAGGTGGGTACCACGAGAGAGTAAAGAGTTGACGCAATGTGGGGACAACTATGTAGAGATATTTGCAGCTTCGGAGTTGTTGTGGGGCCCAAAATAAAGAGATCTTTTTTGCACTTTATGTCTTTGTTAATGCGGGGAGATCTTTTCTTTTCTCTCTCTTTGAAACCAAGATCTTTTCCTATCCTATCAATAGCGTGATTAGTATTGTGAGATGTTTTAAGAGAACATAAAAAGATCTAGGATGCCTTGTCAGTTGTAAAATAGTTAGATGATAGTCATTACAATTTGCAAGACAGCCCTCGTGGGGTCCAGGTGGTGGCGCTGTGTTCTTTAAAGATTTTTTTGTTATAAACTCTCCCAAATAGTTGAAGGTAATTGTTGCGCTGACCGTAAGCGAAGATATTTTGTCTGAGAGAGACGGAGGGAGCGTCAGTAAATAAAGTCATACCAGCTACAACTTTAAAATATTATATAAAATATCTGAAGGAAGTGGTGATGATATTTGGTTATCACTTGTGAGTTGTGACTTGTGAGTGTTATAAATGACTGGCTATAATGGCGGCTACCCATTACCCAACGAGCCCTTTTGCCAGGTTTCTGTATGAGATCTTAATTTGCAGCTGGTAAAGTTAATAAACTGGAGCTGTGACAAACCTCAAAAAAAAGATCTCAAATATTTTTCCTTGTTTTGTTGAAATATATATTAGAAAAACTAAAAAAAAATTCCTTATTTTGTTTGCGATCAATCTCCACTTGACTGGATTATATATAAATCTTTCATTTAAATCATAATCTATATTCAAGTTCACCAGTAGTCGATGGTCCTAATGTACCTGTTTCTCTATGTTAAGGAAATATAATTTAGTTTGTTATCAATCTCATTTATGACCCTACCTAAATTAATGACGTTAGCGGGCATAATGCGCCCTATTAGCGGTGTCAAGAAAAAAAAAAAATTTTTTTTTTTATTCTATCTATATAATATTTTTTGATGAGATATTTACGGAAAAAAAAATCGTTAACTTAACGGTACGAGTATGCGAAAAATTGATGGTTTATCGAGTAAAAGTGTATGGGTAAAATCTATTTCATATATGTTATTCTATAGGATAATTGATATATATATAAAATTATAAATATTATTTTTTTTAACTATACACATAATTATACAATTCTATTATTATGATAAGATTGATTTATACATTAATTTATATAATTTTTTATTAACTAATTTTTGACAAATCGATTTATTCAACATTTTTAATAGTTTTTAATTAGTATCTTTTGACAAAATTAATTTATATATAATTTAATACTGTTTTGTTTAATTAATATATTAAAAATTTAGAAATATTGGAATCAATAATCACGAGCGTTTTAGAAATATTGGAATCAATAATCCATGTTAAAACCAATTGAAAGAAATATATTACAAAACTTTTGCTTACTTTATTGCATTTTCGTAAATTTTTAGATGGTTGCTCCATGCCACTAGCAATGATGAACAGTGACATGTACAGGCCAACAATTATGGGAACAATAACCAAACTATGGACAGCATACAACCCAAGAGAAAAAAAATTCATATGATTTTTTGTCTTAGTTGAATTATCATATAATCTTCAATTTTTTCACATAAATTAATTTTATCAGTATATTTCTATGGGTCAACTTTGTTTGTACGAAACAATTGCTAGATTGCGAAGTAAAAATATATAGAGTAGAACTAGGGTGCTCCTAAGCTCACCAAGCCCTTCGTGAGCGCGACTCTAAAACCTATCGAATTGACCTCAAACGACATTTCTAAACTATTAGATGTTCAATCTATATTAAAATGTGCTTGGAGACCAAATTTTACATTTTTTGAAATTTTTTTACTATTTATTAAGATGGTTTGAAAATCGCTGTTTTTATTAAAATTCTGCACCATTGGAAAATAGCGAATTTCAAACCATCTTAATAAATAGTAAAAAAATTCCAAAAAATGTAAAATTTGGTCTCCAAGCACATTTTAATATAGATTGAACATCTAACGGTTTGGAAATATCGTTTGAAGTCAATTCGATAGGTTTTAGAGTCGCGCTCACGGAAGGGCTTGGTGAGCTTAGGAGCACCCTAGTTCTACTCAAATATATATATTACTCAATTGAGTTGATAACATATAGTTGATATAATGCATAATAGGGATAATATGTTAGATGAAGCAGTGTTATTTACACTTCTATTTAGAAGTGACCTATTTGAAGATTATACTGGCTATTTGGCAATGATTGTCATGACTTCCTTTGAAATGGTGAGGGACTCCAACAATTCTGAGAAGCTATAACAGAGGCTTAAGGTAGTAATGTGATTTAAATATAATAACATATTTTGGGTGTTATTAGTTTCTCATAGTTACATAAGCTAGGGTTGTCAGTTCCATGTATATGTGCTCTTGTCCTCCTAAGTTCTCAGTATACACAAGAACTTCCTTATTGTTCATTTATGTCTCAACTTTGTAGGACATCAATATAAAGTGAAATATCATAAAAACATTAAATTAGTAGAGTGCTCTTTTTTGTGCAAGTGAAAAAAAGAAAATGTTCTCAATATCAAATTTATTGTCATATTTTGAATCTCTAATTATTGGCAACTCTATAGTGAAATATAATTATATTTTGTAACTACTATCATGTTTTCTTTGGGGTCTTTCATTTATGTTGATAAAAATCTTCTTAATTAACAGGAGAACTCTTTGAACACCTATTGCGCTCGAGAGCTTGATCTATTTTATATGTGGTAAAATCCTTTCTCTTTCTCTCTTTTTCTTTTTTTCTATCTTGGCTGAACTTGAGAAATCATTAATGACATTGGTAACTAATGCGAATTGTGTTGATTTGTATGCATCAAACTAATTTATTGCAGTGGTTTAGTTTTGAAAAAGTTCTGCTACATGATCATTAGACTTGCTTTGATTAAGCCTCAACTCTGCAACACTTTTTTTTTTTTTTACTAATTTTAGTTATGTGCTTGATTGAGCCTCAACTCTGCTACATTACCACTGGTTTTTGACATTTCTTGTCATATTGTACGATGCACAAGACAGTAACAGTATCAATTTTTGTTCCACTCATCTGGTACTGGGTTGAGTTCGGTACTGGTGACGCAAAGTGCATACCAATACTGGTATACACTCGGTGTTGCATGCGATAGGCTTGATCTTCGCTATGAATAGATTTTATCACTATTGAAATACATCTTCTAATATTTGTTTATAAAGAGCAATAACATGTTTTGTTGGTTGTGTAGGTTCATTGTTGCAGGAGTGGTGATTATTCAACAAGTTCGTAACTTAGTTTATGTACTTTTTTTGTTCCATATGTAAATTAATACTTATGTGATATGTACAGTTTTTGTTTTGTTATGTATGCGTAAATTAATAGTTGCATGTATATTGTTTTTGTTTCAGTTTTGTATAATTTCTCCGTATATAAATTAACATTTGCATGATATATATTGTTTTGTTACCGTTATATTACCAACAACACATACAACTTATGTCAATTATCATTGCTGAAGCAACGCGACGCGAGGCTATTTTGCTAGTTGAGTATAAACTAGTGTATTAACTAGTCCGTATAATTTACTTGTATAGACCATTCGATACTGCTCGCTGGAACAAGTATATCAATTGGTGTAACAATACCAGTCTGGACTCTGGACTAATACCAACCAGTACTTCAATATTGAATATTGATACAGTTGCCTGGATCACTGTTTTAGAAACTTGATCCAGTTTTATTTCAAGAAAGCAATATAGAGTTAATTACAGATAATTCGGTTTATTTCCAAATATTTATTTTTTAGAAGCACGATAGGAGCTATCAGCTTTGTAAGAAAAGTATTTCTAAATATTTCTACTCTCCACTTTTATACTGGCACATGCCAGTTGGTACTCGTACTCATTGGAACCAATGCGAACTGGCCGAAATTTTTATTTATAGCATAAAAAAAAAAACTAAATAACTCTGGTTTTGGGGAAGTTCGAAAAATATCCGGGCCGTTCAGGCGTTTTGCGGCCTCAAAGACTGATGGGGTCCGCCCATGCCCCTGCGGCCCCTCTCTATTTTTTTAAGCAGAAAGTGTTTTTTTTGTTTGTTTTGGTTTTATGGTTTTTATTTTGTTATCTTGTTTTTATATATTGCGTGTAATTGTTATTTTGTGTTAAATGTCGTTTATTTCGAAAATATTATTTGTTTGTCATATCCATCTTATGAGTATGTTGTTTATTTTGGAAATGTCCCTTGTTTGAAATATCGTTTGTATACGAAGAGATAATGATATAATAAACAAAATAAATAAATAACAAAAAACAAATAAAATAAATAACAAAACAACATATAAGTGACAATATCTAACAAATAAGTTCTAGTATCTGACAAAACATCTAATAAAGTACAAATCAAAGTCTACGGGTCAAGACTAAATACTGTCCTCGGCTTCTCCTTCCTGAACCCTCGACCCCGCTTGGAGAGTGGCGTCTCGTCATTATCTGCTGAGTTTGTAGAGTCCTCTGCATGGACATCCTCCGCTGGAAGGGATCAAAATGAAGAGAATCCTCTGCATCGACATCATAAACTCTAAACCTAATTACTACCCTAAATTAAAAATTGAAACAAGAAAAGAAGAAGAAAACTTATCCGAGCTCGAAGGAATCGAAATAAAGCTTGAATGGATAATGAAAGAGTTCCAGCGGCCCCCTTTATATAGCACAGGGGGCCACATAAGCGTTTGGCGGACCTAGGGTCCGCAGGGGCATTGGGCGGCCTCTAGACTGGGGCCGCAGGGGTGTTGGGCGGACCCCAGTCTTTGGGGCCGCTGAATACCTGAGCGACCCGGGTATTTTTTCCAAAACCGGAATGATTTGGTTTTTTTTGTATGCTATAAATAAAAATTTCGGGCGAACTGGTGCTATGGTACAACGACAATTATTAAACTAAAGAAAAAAGAAAAAAATGAATGATCAATATATATAGAAGAGAAATTTGATTCTAGGCTTCGAAAAGAGTCAATGAAAAAGCTTTTTTATCATCGAAATAATTTTGCCTACTTTGTAAATAAAGCTAATAATTGTTTTTTTTTCATGTAGTATGAAAAAAATTTCAGTAAAATATAAGGATTTTGTTGTATTAGTATTTGCTTTTCTCTATCGTCATATGTTAGAAGTTATTTGTATTTTTTAATAAAAATTATTGAGAGACTGATCTTCAATTTTTGTTAAAAATAAAAAAATCTAATTGATGTTTTGTTGAAATTTGATCACTAAAATTTTATGAGTGAGGCTATGGTGCTATGCATAGCACCAATGGCTAGTGTACTACGGCTCAATATGGTACTTTTTAAAATCCTAACGGTCGATCCGACCGTTCAATGTGATATCCATATGAATATGTACTTGCAAACTAAATTTTATATTTTTTCAAATTTTTTTACTATTTTTTTAGATAGGTAGAAAAATCAGTGTTTTTTGACAATTATGGACCATCAAAATTCTACCTATCTGAAAAAATAGTAAAAAAATTCAAAAAAATATAAAATTTAGTTTGCAAGTACATATTCATATGGTTATCACATTGAACGGTCGGATCGACCGTTAGAATTTTAAAAAGTACCATATTGAGCCGTAGTACACTAGCCATCCGTGCTATGCATAGCACCATAGCCTCACTAAAATTTTATTATGAAAAACTACCTCTGCTATAAGGGGAGAGAAGATTATTGGACATCTTAATTTGTCACAGAACTGTGCGGGATGAGATTTTACGGGTTCGAACCCAATATTTAATTTACGAGAACCCATACTCATGAGTATGTACGGTAATGTTTGTACAAATGTGGTAAAATGAATGTTGAGGTGTACCGTGATATTAATTGTGAAAATTCTTGATTTTTTTTAATATGTATATATATTTAAATTTTCTCATCATATAAAATAAGAAAAAAATTGTAAAATACTAATAAGAAAAAAATGTACTGTAAATTTTCTCATCTATTTAAATTTTAATAATTTGAAAAAACGTATGTTGTAATGTGTAAAAAAGAGTGAGGAATAGATAATTTGTACTATGCATAACGCATATTGGTTCGTACTACATATTAATATCTCAATTTTAAAGTCCAAATAGTCAATCTGAACCATTCAAGATAATTTTCATATGAAAAATTACTTGTAGATTACATTTTATATTTCTTAGAAATGTTTAACTATTTTTTTAGATATGTAGAAAATTACTACTTTTGAATAGTCTTAGAATTTTTAGATTTAAGTGATTTTTTACCTATTTTACAAAATAGTAAAAAATATTTAAAAATATAAAATTCGATCTACCAGTATATTTTTCATATGGAGACAATGTTGAACAGTTCAAATTCATTAATTATTTGAACTTTGGAAATTGAGATATTGATCCGTAGTATAGACCAATATGCAATATGCATTGTACTGTAACCTCACTCATTAAAAAATGTGTTGTCGAGAGCTAAATCTGATTACCACAAGAGAAACTTAAATATATTAGAGACACTTATATATAACTCTTAGTTGGACTTTTTGTTGGGTCCGGATCCCCTAAAGTAATTCAATTTTTGGATTTTGGCTCGGGACCGTCCGAATCGAATCTGTCGCTCGAGATCGTCTCGGGATTCAAACATGTCTCTCGAGATGCGTGCGCTCCACTTTAATTGGATGATCACAAATTTGAATCGGATGGTCCTGATCCAAAACCTAATTTTTGAGTTACTTCACTGGATCTGAATTCCTCTTTGTTCCGGTCCAAATCGCAGAAGGCAATGAAAAGAGGAATAGATAGAAATGAGAGAGAGGGGACAGAGCAACTTAAAAAATATCTGCCTTGCTTCGTTTTTTTTCCCCACTAATTTATGTTGCTTTGGAAATCTATTTGGGAAAAAATGATAAAGAATGAAAAAAAAAAAGAATTGATCATCCGAACGGACCTGAAATAATATTTCCAGTTAGCCTTCAAATTTTCACACACTACAAGAATACATTATTGTAGACCGTAAACAACATTTAATTAGAAATACCTTCCATTACAAATTCATAAAAATTTACACATTGGCAGTTGTTTTTTTTTCCTTTTTCTTCTTCTGCTGTTGGTCTAGTTGGATATGAAGAAGAATCTCTCAATTTCGTAAATTAGTCCCACTGTAAAAACCGTCCAGATAATTTATCAGATGTGCATTTTCTTCTTCTTTTGTGTGTGTTTGTTCTAGAATACTAGATTATTCATAAAGTTTCGAAAAAGCAGTTCTGTTCTTGATATTACAGAATAAAAACGTGATTTATATGAAAATGTCACAACCAAAACCAATTAATTAGGCCTAGCCAGCTAAGGCTGCCTCATCGTAGGGCATTTAACTTGAATTAGTATCCTCTGCATTAACTCAAAAGGGAATTTTTTGAGTTAATGCATCTTGACCATCCGATTTGTTTTAAAATTCGTGCAAACTAGATCAGCACTAATATTAAAAGATCCCTATGTTATAGACACGAGCCAGAATGACTCCGTTTAAAGTCAGACGGTTGAAATTCATTAACTCAAAAGATGACCTTTTGAGTTAATGCAATGATACAGATCCATTTAACTTGCGGCCTGAAAGTTAGGGGTGTTCATTGGTCCAGTTTAGTCGGTTTTGAACCAAACCGAATTAGTTTGGACCAAATGGTTCAGTTTTTTTGATTTAATGGTTCGGTTCGGTTTGAAAATTTTCAAAACCGAAATAACTGAATCGACCAAACTTTTATATATTATGAATTTGGTTCGGATTGTCTCGATTTATTTCTTAATCAATTGCTTTAAATACTTCGGTTTATTTCAAATATCCCGATTTATTTCTTAGTACTCCGGTTTATTTCTTAATATACTTCGGTTTATTATAAATCAATTACTTTAAATAAAAAAATTAATATATTTTAGTTTGAACCGAACAAACAGAAATAAAATTTTGATTCGGTTCGGTTCTATTTTAGAAACTGAATTATAACTTTAGTTTGCCTAGTTCGGTTCGGTTGACCGATGAACACCCGTACTGAAAGTTTTGTAAAATGGATGGGAAAAAGACAAAATAAAAGGCTTCTTTTTTATAGAAAAAAGATACAATACAAGCTTCAATTGAAGATTTTGAAATCGGACTTAAACTGAAAGTATTCTCCGTGACAGGCAAGAAAATTGGAGCAGGCCGCGGCCTAGATCTGTCACCAATCCAACCCGCATATGCTTCACATTTTTCACATTACTAAATAAATATAAACAGGCCTCCACAAATCCCAATTGCTTTTTACTCTTCTTTTTGAGACTTCTTTTTTATTCAAACATGTGCTAACCCATCTAAACACACAACATTGGGTTAGAGTTATTTCTAGCCCATCCAAAAATAAAATGAAAATTCCAACGAAATCTTAAACACAAATTTGCCCCCCTCTTATCAGAATTCGGATCACGCCAGTACCGCACGTCCAATTACTAAATCCATATCGTTATTTTAATCTAGCATGAATCTTAAAGCAGACCCCCTATTTCTAAATAGGCACCAGATTGAATTTGGCTCGGCTCGGAGTAAATCTGGACCGTAAAATTGTAGGTCCCACTTATACGGTACCTGAGACGATACAAACTCCTCTTATCATCGCTCGCTTTATATTGGAGAGATTCTAGTCTCAAATATAATATCTGAGGGGCTAACTCTAGACTAACCTTTTTCTACTTAATGCTTGTGATCGACTCTAGTTTTACACAAATTAAAATTCTTATTGCAAGTTACAAGTACCGTACTACATTTTTTTTTAATAAAAGGCCAAAAAATCCATTTCATTGCTGAAATAGGGGTTAAGTTACAATTAGGTCCAATCCTTAATAACCCTAAAGTATAGCTAACATTGATTTTACCTAATTTGTCTAATTCAACTATATTGGACCAGAATGGTGAGTGAGAACTTGTGCTTGTAGGAGATAGGAGTAGGTTCGATAGGCATCGGACCTACATTTAGGTTCAATGAGCTCTAGGACCGTACGATTAGCATCAAGATCTATGTGCACGGAAATTGATACAGACTTGAACGGATTTTGATACAGAACACACGAATCTTGATGCAGATCTAATGGTCATCACACCCATCGAACCAAGGTAGGTCCGATGGGCATCGGACCTACTCTGATTCCGTGCTTGTAAATGTAAAGTATTTGTGTACCACAACATTCTTTCAACAACATTCTTTCATAATTCTGAGTACTTAGATTTTGAAACTTTCACCACCATTTAAGTAAATGTGCAGTATTCATCTGTTCTATGTCTAATATGTCTAATCTAAACCTTCTATACATTTAGCTAAACAAGTTAGTTTCCAATTAATTAAGGTTTATTTTTTCTCAGATCTATCAGTTTCTTGCCATAGGAACTTATGTACATTGTATGGTATCTATTTTTTTTAGGGTAATTATATGTTACCCCTTGATTCCTTCTCCCATTTTTCTCCCAACTAACTAACTTCCTTTTCTAACTATAATAATCAATTTTAACTAACTAGTGGTCCCTACAAATTAATTAGTAGATTTTCTCCTTCTATTTCTTTCCTCTCTCCCTCCCTCTCCCTCTTCCACCTCCGCCTCCCTCTTCCACCTCTGCCTCCGCCCGCCTCTCCCACCTTCGCCTCTCCCTCTCCGCCTCCGCCTCTCCTTCTCCACCTCCGCCTCCGCCTCCGCCTCACACAACTAGGATGAATACTTGTTCAATGATAGATGAATACTTGCATGACGAGGGTGAATACTTGTGCAACGAATAACTCGAAAGTATGTCATCATGGATCTCATTTTAAAGAGAAAATTATGTAGAAGACGTTCGTGGTTTTAGATTTGCAAAATTCCTCACAGATCGTTAGAAATATTAGTTAGATTGAACGGAGAAAAAAAAAAACCACCTCTAAAAACGTGTAAAAGATGGGTGTGATATGTCCAGTTTTTTTTAAAAATACTTGATATATCAGGGTGAATACTTGATGTATTACATGTGAATACTTGTTCAATGATAGATAAATACTTACATGACGAGGGTGAATACTTGTGCAACGAATAACTCGAAAGTATGTCATCATGGATCTCATTTTAAAGAGAAAATTATGTAGAAGACGTTCGTGGTTTTAGATTTGCAAAATTCCTCACAGGTCGTTAGAAATATTAGTTAGATTGAACGGAGAAAAAAAAAACCACCTCTAAAAACGTGTAAAAGATGGGTGTGATATGTCCAGTTTTTTTTTAAAATACTTGATATATCAGGGTGAATACTTGATGTATTACATGTGAATACTTGTTCAATGATAGATGAATACTTGTGCAACGAATAACTCGAAAGTATGTCATCATGGATCTCATTTTAAAGATAAAATTATGTAGAAGACGTTCGTGGTTTTAGATTTGCAAAATTCCTCACAGATCGTTAGAAATATTAGTTAGATTGAACGGAAAAAAAAAAAACCACCTCTAAAAACGTGTAAAATATGGGTGTGATATGTCCAGTTTTTTTTAAAAAATACTTGATATATCAGGGTGAATACTTGATGTATTACATGTGAATACTTCATGTATTATAGATGAATACTTGATATTGTTTCCACTTGCGGTGACGGTTATTCGGTCCCCACGGTAGTTAGTGATGGCGGTTGTGCGGTCCCCCCACTTAATTACGCGTTTTCTTTTGTTTTTAGCAGACGGCAGTTGTGGTACCCTACTATCTCCGCGTAATTAATGTTCTTAATGTCGTAATATTTCCATATATAATTCTTTCTCAAAGATGAGTACTTTTATTTATATGGATGAATACAACTCGTGTTAAGTGTCAATACTTTTTCGCAAATCGTCCCCTACTAATTCCACCACTTATCTTCGCATATTACTGTGGTCCCCTACTTATCTGAATTCGCGGTTGTGCGGTCCCACCATACCTTCATGTACTCTTTACACTTACACGACGAGAATGAATACTTGTTCAATGAGAGATGAATACTTGCGTACGAGGTGTGAATACTTGCGTAACGGACAACTCGAAAGTATGTCATCATGGATCTTATTTGAAAGAGAAAATTGTGTAGAAGACTTTCGTGGTTTTAGATTTGAAAAATTCCTCACAGATCGTCGGAAAAATTAGTTAGAGTGAACGTACAAAAAAAAAACCACCTCTAAAAACGTGTCAAAGATGGGTGGTAATGTTTCCTTATATAGTTATTTCTCAAAGATGAGTACTTTTCTTTACATGGATGAATACTTGAGTTTACAAGGGTGAATACTTCTGCGCCTGTAATGCTGTGGAGGCATTTTTGGTCCCCTTCTATTTCCCAATAATTAACGGTTTACTGTGATCCCCTACTTATTTCAACAGTTATTAACAGTTTACTGTGGTCCCCTACTTATTTTCAGTTGGGGGAAAAGTGGGAGATGGATGGCGGGGGAAGGTTAGGCCCTCCCTTTTTTTTAATAACTTTAATAGGAACTCTATATAGTGACAAAATCTACAATGGAACTGGTGATAGAACTGGTTTGTACATATTTTTGACAAATACTGTACTACTTATAAAAAAATTTATAATAGTTACGAGTACCGTTGGAACTTCCTCTGGTTCGTTAATGGCAACATAATTTTGATCTTATGCGTATTATTAAAAACTTAGAATAACGTGGAATTAGTAGGGCTGTAAACGGATATGGATATCCGTCCGGATATCCGCTTCGAATCCGGTTATTATCCGAATCTGGATTTAACGGATACGGATATTTTTTGCATAGGGAAATTTAACCCGGATACGGATACGGATAATTCTTTGAAAGTATAAACGGAGCGGATATCCGCACTATCCGGATCCGAAATTTCAACTTCTCCGCTTCGCTGTAACTTGACTTTCAGCGGTTAATATTTCCTAACTCCTCTCCATTCCTATATCTTCTCCATTTCTTTATCTTTTTTTAATTTACATTTGTTTTTCTTAATTGTTTTTAATTTTTTTAATTTAGTATTTGTACTTAAAGTTCATATGACTCAATTATCTGACAATTATTCGTTTCGTAACCATATTCGAATCCGTATCCGTGGATTATCCGCTCCGTATTCGTATCCGTTTAAGACGGATTTGGTTTTGAATTTTGATATCCGTTTACTATCCGTATCCGCTCATTGAAAAACGGATACGGATTTGGTATCATCATTATCCACTCCGAATCCGCTCCGTTTACACCCCTGGGAATTAGTTCAATATTAATTATGGCCTTCCAATGCAAAAGATCTTAACTTCATACAATCAATCTCTAACTGCTATCAAAATTCCAAAATTTCTGAATGGAAGCTAATTGATAAATTATACCCTTTCCTTTCTTTACAACTGGATCAACAATACCAAACAAGGGCTACTCTTTCTTTCGGGCAATACCTACTTCGAAAATATCATTTGGGCCGAATCCAATCAATATCAAAACCCAAATTGTTCATACCCTGTAGTTACAAATTAAAGAAATCAGAATGCCAATCAATAGCTAATTTCTTAGTAGATTCATATCTTATATATTCTTTGTAAACTATCAAGTCTTTTTATTTATCTAAGAATGCATATAGAAACTCAATATTGCCTGTTGCACGTAATACAATCCGAATATTTTTTAGTTACCATCTTATATTTGAAAATTCTGATCTTACCATCGATTTTGGAGAATGGAAGCTAGTAGATTCATATCTTATTCTGATCTTACCATCTTATGATTTCTTACCATTCTGATTTTGTTAGGAATTATGAAGTTATGTGCAACAAACAAAAAATTGAAGAAAAATTTGTCAATGTTAGAAGAAGGACATATTTTTTCTATAGCCACAATTGTTAGAACTAAAAATCATTTCAAGAATCACTATGGTTCATGATCAATTTTCTCAAATTCATTAAGAATTATAATGAGAACCCAGACAATCAAAGTCATGTCTTCATTTCTTTCCATTTTTTATATCATATAAGGAATGTTATTTGTCATTTAATGATCTCATTTAAGTAAAATGAATTTTTTTCACTATTTTAGTACACAAAATGCATATAAATCCTAGGGAGATGAGAATTACCCATATAACAATAACAAGAGTCATAATATGATAACAACAAATAATACAACTTATTCTGATGATGTTTTTTCTCTTGTTTACCCGTTAAACAACATAACAAAAAAAAACTGTTATGTACCAATAAAAGAAAAATCCATAAATATGTCATTAAATAATGAATTTTACATTTGTATGAGAATATGTTGGTCTATTTTTTTTATTGTTGAATAATTTTTTTTTGTTGGTCTATTTTTATGAAAATATGTCATCTTGTATGAGAATATTTTCTTTTTCTCTTATAATATGTCTCGTTGCAATGTACAAGTACGATATTAGTCTTATATATGGAGTAGAACTAAGGTGCTCTTAACTCACCAAGCCCTCCGTGAGCTTAACTCAAAAACCTATCAATCCGACTTCAAACGACATTTTCAAACCGTTAGATGTTCAATGTATATTAAAATGTGCTTGGCGACCAAATTTTACATTTTGGATTTTTTTTACTATTTATTAAGCCGGTTTGAAAACCGTTGTTTTTATTAAAAATCTGCACCATTAGAAAACAGCGGTTTTCAAACCGGCTTAATAAATAGTAAAAAAATTCCAAAAAATGTAAAATTTGGTCTCCAAGTACATTTTAATATAGATTGAACATCTAACGGTTTGGAAATGTCGTTTGAAGTCGGATTGATAGATTTTTGAGTTAAGCTCACGGAGAGCTTGGTGAGCTTAAGAGCACCTTAGTTCTACTCTTATATATGTATTGAATTTATTCAAATTCTGCATGTGACATTAACACTTCTGAAATTCCTTAAATCATGAGCAAACTCCTGTTTTAAAAAAAACATAAGCCATATTGAAAATTTTCATTAAAAGAAAGTTTTACAAAAAGTTTAAAGCATCGGGGAAATGTAACGATCATAGATACGGTAAAACAAAGTCAACAATAACATACAGACTATCAAGAAATAATTATAGGCACAAGTATTAGCATCGTGCAAGTCATTTTCTTGTTTATCATTCAACCGTTTTCATTATTAATGCAACATGCTTGAATTCACTAGAGAAAATATATAATATATGTTTGTTCTTTTCTTTCCATTACGTAATTACGATTCAACATCAATGCACTTGTCAAATAAATATCTAGATTTTTTTTAGCATATATTACATGTATGAAAGACGTAAATTTAAATTTAGGGAAAATTGGTTATTTGCCACTCCAAAATCTTCAAATTGTAAAAATGTCATCCCGAAATTTGAAATTGTAAAAATGTCACTCTAAACTTCATTAATTTCTAATTTTGCCATTTATACTATAAAAAAAAATTTAGGACTAAAATACCCTTCTCCCTCTCTCTCAAATTTTCGCAATAAGGTCCTGTCAGTTCAAGTTCGGTACCAGTGGCTACACTGGGCTGGTACCAGTAAGCAAGGACTGGTACGGCCAGTATACCAGTCACGCAAACAAGAGGCAGAAATCCAAGCAACATGCAGCAAGCAACATAGCACCGAAAATTTGAGAGAGAGAGAAGGGTATTTTAGTCCTAATTTTTTTTTATAGTATAAATGGCAAAATTAGGAATTAATGAAGTTTAGAGTGACATTTTTACAATTTCAAATTTCGAGATGACATTTTTACAATTTGAAAGTTTTAGAGTGACAAATAACTAATTTTTCCTTAAATTTAATGCTCGCTGTTCAAAGATGTAAAGGAGAGTTATTTTCAACAAAGCTATTACAATATTAAGTGGTGAGAGAAACTTTTCTCTTCAAATATCCTTTTAGTTCATATACTCTCTCTTTCTTTATTATCTATCTCACTGACCTTAATTTTTCGCTACAATTAATAGAAATTGTTAGTGAGCCTTCTCACTGACCTTAAAAAAAATCGAAGTGCCAATTTAACCAATTGCAACAAAAGGCTTCTTAATTTAATCAATTCAATCTCTGACAAGTACGTGAAGGATCTTAATTTAACCAATTAAAATGCTATGAAACAACATACAATCTAATCATTTTAATTTATGAATTTTAGAAATAAAAAAAAAAAATCACTTATGTGCTGAATTAAAAAAATAAGATGGATAGCTTAACTGTTTCTGAGCTTTTGGTCGAGAATTTGTGGGTAGTGACAAAGCTCGTCTCTTTATCTTGCTCTCTTGCTTGAAGTATGAGTTTTTAAACTTTCTTGTGTAGAGAATTTTAGCGTAGATGAAAATTGCACAATTTGATTTCACAATGAGTTTCTCTCCCATTGATTCTATGATTCAATTTATTTTCATTTTTTTTTTGTACATATAGGTTGAAGTGATTGAGGAGAAAGGAGATTTGGGAAGGAGAAAGAAACGTAAAGATACGGGAAGGAGAAAGAGAGATGTAGGTTCAAACTTCAAAACATTTGTTTTTATATCCGGAGAAGGGACCTTCCTTTTTTACTTTATTAATTAAAAATTTGAGACATAAGAGGAGAGAGCGCCGAGATTTTTATTTTTACCCAAAAACAAATTTATTTTAATATAATTAATCAAGTTTCTGAAAAAATTATATTTGTACCCAAACCGTATATATTATTTACGGTTTAAATTAAGAATTCAAACCGTACAGAATATTTACGGTTTGAATTCTTAATTCAAACCGCAAATATTCTGTACGGTTTGAATTTTTTTTTTTTTTTTAGAGAAAAAAAGTTAAAATGCTAAAATGAAATATAACACAAAAAAATCGAATTGTTTTTTAAATATTTGTTAGAAAATACGCTACGAATAGGGCCAATTTTGTGCTAAAATACGGTAAATTACAGTAATTATGCTAAAATACGGTAAATTACGCTAAATTACGTATGAATAGGGCCGATTTTGTGCCATCTTTCATAAATCATAAAAAATAGTAAAAAAATTCCAAAAATAATAAAAATTGGTATTCTACAAGTTCATTATATAACTAATTTACTGAGCTACGTAGATTGGAGAATAGAAATGAAAATCTTAATCGGAAACTTCAACTGAAGTTTTGAGACTCTTTCCTTTGTTTTTTGGCGATTATGAATTTGAAAATCCGGCATAACAAGTTCGACGCATGCGCATTTTCACAAGCTTTCCGAAAAGTGGTCATTTGCTGAAATCGGACACTCGAGTACCGTTTTATGACCGTTTGAAGTTTCGTCGTCGTTTTTCGCTTTCTCAGTGAAGATATCATCCCTATTCATACGTAATTTAGCGTATTTTAGTATAAATATGCTATCAAAAAAAGTAATCTAACAAATATTATTTACGTTTTGAATTCTTAATTCAAACCGTACAGAATATTTACCGTAATTTACTGTCCCTTTACCGTATTTTAGCACAAAATCGGCCCTATTCGTAGCGTATTTTCTAACAAATATTTAAAAAAACAATTCGATTTTTTTGTGTTATATTTCATTTCAGCATTTTAGCTATTTTTCTCTAAAAAAAAAAAAAAATTCAAACCGTACAGAATATTTACGGTTTGAATTAAGAATTCAAGCCGTAAATATTCTGTACGGTTTCAATTCTTTTTTCAAACTGTAAATAATATTTACGGTTTGGGTACAAATATAATTTTTTCAGAAACTTGGTTAATTATATTAAAATAAATTTGTTTTTGGGTAAAAATAAAAATCTCGGGAGAGAGCGCACTCAATTTTGTAATTATTGATATGAAAATAGCACTTCCAAAAAAAATTAACTAGTCTCTTGTCAAAAATTAAGGTTTTATCCACATGGAACTTTTTTTTATAAATATAAATATTTAAATTAAACTTTTAGAAAGTATTCAACAAAATATTCTAACTACGATTTTCTAAATCTAGAAACTCAATAATAATTTAGAATTTCATTTTACTGAATAAAATAAATTCAGCTGACCTATATCTATACCTAGAGTGGGAAAAATGGCACGCCGGAGCCGACTCCGTCACGGAACGGCACGGTAACGGCACGGCACGCGTGTCCTTCGCGTGCCGTGACTCGCGTGTCTCCTGCCGTGACCAATTGTTGGCAAAGAAGACACGGCACGGGCACGGCACGGCACGGAAATTGCATTGGTCACGGCACGGCACGGAACACGCGAGTCACGGAACGGTAGACACGCCAGTCACGGAAGTCACGGCAATCACGAGACAATACACTAACATACCTTCCTATAAGGTATAATTTTATTTTAATTAAAATATTTACATTTAAATTTCAATTAAAACATTTGAATTTTAAAGAATCGTTTCGTATTTTTTTTTAAACGTTAAATGCGATCAAACGTGACTAATGCACGTTTGGTCACGGCACGTTTAGTCACAGCACGCGAGTCAACTCGCGTGCCGTGACCATTCGCATGCCGTGACCACCCCTCATAATTTTTGTCACGGCACGGCACGTGAAAAAATTACTTGGTCACGGCACGGCACGCGACCAAAGTCACGGCGTGTTAGTCACGGCACAGCACGTTTTTCCCACTTTATCTATACCCCTGAAAAGAAAAAAAAAACGAAGTTAAATGAGAAGAAAATTGTGGAAATTTTTTTTTTTAAGAAGAAAAGTTGCGGAAAGTTAAATCTGACACTGGCTACCTTTGAGATCCAATTGCATACTCTACTTTTGATTGAGAATCTGAGTCCGAATCTGCTGCGATTCCGAGAGGGATCGCAGGATCTTGAAATTTCGAAATTAACGGTTCAAATTTTTCCGTGTACGGATCTCGAAAACGGTTTCGGAAAAGTAAATTTTTATACACGCATCTTAAAAAAGACCAACAGTTGAGATCGGAATCGCAAAGTCCTGTGATTCCCGAGAATCACAGCAGATTTATTTTCTTGAGAATCTACCCCTAGAACTAGAAGCACGGATCACAGCACGGATCTCGGAAACGTTCTCGGAAAAATAAATTATTATGCACGCATCTTAAAAAAATATCAACAGTTGAGATGGTCCTTTGATTCCCGAGAATCACAGCAGATTTATTTTCTTGAGAATCTACCCCTAGAACTAGAAGCATCCTACAGTATCTAGTTGTTTCTTTATTATTTGTTGGGGCGCCCGATTTCTCGAAGCATCGATCGATCAAGCGCGTTTAGCGCCGAATTTTAGAAGAATCCAACTGAAGCCATCAAGCGAAGCCTTGAACCTGACCTCCAAAATCATCCTTTAAGAAAGCAAAAGGAAACGTTGAACCCCGACCTTCAAAGAAGCTCATCAGTCATCACTTGTATATATACCAAAAAAAAGCCGTCACTAAAATCAACATTTAAAGAAAACGCGGAACGTTGAATCTGACCCGCATTAAATACACCATCGGATAAACTTCTAGAAGCATCCCACTAGCCGACTCTTAATTTCTGTTCGTTTCGTTAATTTTGTTCCACCTGGATTTCTCGAAGCATCCTCCGCGTTCCCGCCGAATTCTAGAAGAATTCCATACTCATGCGATGCTTCTGGTCGTTTCCAAATTTTGGCAGCTTCCTCGTCCAGAAGTTTCCCGCCTGCCCTCGCTGCCCCACGTTCCTGCTTTATTTTCTGCACCAACCAACCAACCACATTCGCACATCCATCGATCCGTACTTGCTTGTCTCGATCGTATTCCTACTGCTCTTCACTCTTCTCATCTCACCCGCTCTCACATTAGTCGTCTCCCTCTTATATATACTTCTGCAATCCTTCTAGAAGCTGCAAAGTATCTAATTAAGAAACTGCCAGTACCTTCTTAGAATTTTCTTCAACCAAAAAACCCTTTCGAAGTAGGTAGATGCAGTTGCCTAATTGGGAAGGCAAAACTATAAGAACACAACACATATATATGGCGCCATCACGAGAGGATGAGCTGGGGCAGAGGGTTACGCCATTTTTGACGAAAACATATCAGCTCGTTGATGATCATAGCACCGACGATGTGGTCTCATGGAATTCAGGTGGCACTGGTTTTGTCATTTTGCGGCCTGCTGAGTTCGCGCGTGATATCCTGCCTCTCTTCTTCAAGCATAACAACTTGTCCAGCTTTGTGCGACAGCTCAACACTTATGTAAGTTCAATTATCTCTATTCCATTATTAAGTACGTTGGGTGTCCGATCCGCTAATGGTTACGATTGAAAGATTAATTTTTGAATTTAATCTCAGCTCTCCAATCATATAATCTATCTTCTTTTGATTAAATGCATCTGTTTTATACGTAGAAGTTTAAATTTAGCTACAAACATACTCACCACATATACCGCCACACGATGCGTTACAATTAAAATTAAGTAGACTTTAAAATTTAGCGATATAATTCTCCGTTTCCTTATTTATTTGTTTCCTTATTTCTCCCTCTTTAATTGAAATTTTCTATACGGTGGATCATAATGCAAATCAATCTTTTGTTCACTTCCTTATTTCTATACATATTGCTGTGATAAATCTAGAATATATTTCTAATTTTATTTTTTTATGAAAATTTGTTATTTTGTATGATAATTTATTTTTGTTATCTTATTATATATTCCGTTGCAACGCACGGGCACGATACTAGTATTGCGTCATGTATGTCATGATATATAGCCTATGTTAGTTAACATATACATATATATTACAAGAATTTGCTAGAGTAAATTAAAGTGCTTAACAACAAACGTTGGTATTTTCGTAAAAATTTCTGTCGGTATGGAAATATCTTTTAAAATAACAATTTATGTTGTCTTACCTTTTTTAATAGTCATTTTTTATCTTCGTAAATACTTACATATTCTTATATAATCAAATTATATACATATGTATTAGAATTATTATTTTCAGCTCCCGTTTCTCAATTTATCAAAGAAATATTATTTAGTCCCCCCGTTCTCACACACACTTTCTCCTTCCCAAATGAAACGGCACGCATCACTTCATTCTTTTTGTTAATGCTTTGCGCCTCCTCTTTCTTAAATTATATAGTACATATATAAAAAGGAATAAAAAAACAATGAAATAGTTCCAACCTTATAAATATAAGCGAAAGTATTCGTTAAAATGATAAGTGTGATGAAAATAATGGAGAATGCCACATCAACGATAGAAAAATAGCTGAAATTATGTGACAACGAGAAAGCTTAAGGCTGTACAAAAGTGCAGATTAATCCTTCTCCGTTTCAACCATCCTATTTTGAAATTGTCCATGCATCTTATTTTTCATTTTTTTTTTATGGTTGTGTATCTTATTTTTTCTTGACATTCTCTATCCTCTTTAATCTCTACTCCGAATAATATCTGAATTTCTTATGATTTTTCATCATTTTATAAATTTATCGTTGGCTCTCCATTCTAAATCACTAGTGTTGCAGATCAAATATTCAGATATAGCTCAAATGGGTCAAAATAAACTACAACGTTCACCATTCTTTTCCAGATTCCTGAAATTTATGTATATTTGTGTTAAAAGGCTCATTTGCTAATTCAGGAGTAGCAGTATCTTTTATGCATTTATTTAGCTCTTGGATTTTCTATACACTGTACATCTTATTAGTACTATAGTTTTAGCCCGTCTCAAATGGATTTTCATATATATTAACGGTGTTTTCTACGGAAAAAAAAAAAAACTACAAAAGGCGGAGGAGATCTAATATAAAGTGACACATAATTTTCCTCCAACCTACAAAAGGCAATTATCTGAGTGGGAGGTTGTGGGTTTGAAATCTTTAATTTGAATGAGAATCTTTTATACATTAATTAAATGGAAGTTGATAGATTGATAGATTGGATCTCCATCTTTCCTATTAAAATAAAAGGCAATTATCTGGATAGGTTTGAAACCTATCCAACATGATAGATTAATGTATAAAAGGCAATTATCTGGATTGATAGGTTTGAAACCTACAAAAGGCCATTATCTGGATCCTTTTCCTAATTAGCAACATGATCAACCCACCTTTTCTATATCTATTACTAACTCGTAAAATAATATATGTTGTTAATTTCGTCCGCTCCTTTATCAGTTAGTAGCATCGGTTCTGTGAAACGTGCAATATAGTATCATTATCGTCTAGACAATTAGACATACAAATTGTAATGGCAACTATATATATCCAATTGCCAGAGCTAAACTGGGCTATATATATACCTCTCGAATGAAGTATGAAGTATGCAAGAAAGAGTCAGATCTAAGGCTTAGCCAAACGTGGCTAAGCCACCCCTGTGATTTTAAATTTTTAATTATATGTATAGAAATTTAATTGAATTTTAATTATCTTTTTTTAACTTTTTATATACTCTAGCCACCCTCAATAAATGATATATGTTTAGTTGTAGTTTAGTGGTTAAAGTTTCATTTTATGATTGAAAAGTCTTGAGTTCAAATCTTACTCACTACAATTGTACATTTTAATTTCAGCCATCCCTATTCAAATTTTCTAGTTCTGCCTCTTGTCAGACAGATATGATTACTTCTCTTATTGTCTTTTTTCTTGATGGCCGGCGCAGCAGTTGGGCCATCCTGAATTTGAACGAGAGACCTCTCGCTATCGAAGCTGATCTTCTAATAATTAAGCTATTAATTAAGTGAGATAAAAAGTTTCAGAAAGTGAGAAAATAGAGTAGGATGGCAGAGAAGCAGGTAGTTTTCTGGCCCATGAAATTAGAGTAGAACTAAGGTGCTCTTAAGCTCACCAAGCCCTTTGTGAGCTTTAACTCAAAAACCTATCGGATTGACTTCAAATGACATTTCCAAACCGTTAGATGTTCAATCTATATTAAAATGTGCTTGGAGACCAAATTTTACATTTTTTTTGAATTTTTTTACTATTTATTAAGATGGTTTGAAAACCGCTGTTTTTATTAAAATTCTGCATCATTGGAAAACAGCGGTTTTCAAACCATCTTAATAAATAGTAAAAAAATTTCAAAAAATGTAAAATTTGGTCTCCAAGCACATTTTAATATAAATTGAACATCTAACGGTTTGAAAATGTCATTTGAAGTCAATCCGATAGGTTTTTGAGTTAAAGCTCACAAAGGGCTTGGTGAGCTTAAGAGCACCGTAGTTCTACTCATGAAATTAAGAGGGTAAGGAAGAATAAAGTAATGAGTGCGAGAAATAGCTGGAACAATATAGTAACAGTATCTAATAAAAAAAAAGTATAGTAACAAATCATGTGGGGACCCAGTTTACAAGTGTAACGGCTAGTATGAAGAAATTGCGCATGGGGTCCCCGAGAGCCAGTACCATCTGGACGCGTCAGCATGCCAGGGATGTGTTACAGATGCTTCGGTTTTTTCTATAAATATATATGTGGATTTTGTGTACGAGCACTCGGGAAGTTACTTATCCAATGCCACACAAATTTCTTCATCAAATTATCATCAGAAACCTAGCTTAAAGAATGCCCGGGACCCGGCCACGTGGGGTGTAGGATCCTCTCCATTCCTGGTTGGTCGTCCGTATCTACGAAACCAATCGTCAGATCACCATCCGACAAATTAGCAACTGTTGAAGTGTGAATGCAATCTTTCACGTAATATTATTTGTTATAGCTTTTTTTTAGACATCCAATTAATAACGATTACATATTACTAGAAGTAAATTAAATTAAGTAGCTAACCGTATATATATTTTTTTCCTGGCAAATAGCATATATAAAGACGAAAATTGGGATGTTGTATTTTGTATAATTTTTTTATTTAATATAAAGTAATTGATGCTAAAAGTTATCCATATAACGTAGCAAAGAAGTTCGGCCCTGTATACTCTCTCTTTTTTTTCTGTTTTTTATAACCGTGTAGAGAGTCTTATATTGTAATTATTAGTAGTGAATGGGATTTTGCTGCTGCTTTGTAGGCATTTCGGAAGATTTCTGACAGATGGGAATTCACACATGTAAGCTTCCGGCGTGGTGAAAAGAGACTCCTCAGTGAGATCCGTCGCCGGCAGAGATTCTCACCAACACCAACCGGATTACTGGCAGATGCTGATGCATCACCAACATACTCCAGCGAGGAGCAAGCAACAACATCCACAGATACTGGCACCAACAGTAGTGTCTCAACACAACTGGAGGAAGAAAATAACAGACTTCGTCAGGAGAACAGGAGGCTTTCAGATGAGCTTGGTCGCATGAAAAAAGTGTGCAATAACATCTTCAACCTCGTGTCTGACCTGAACTCTAATGAAGCACATAAAGGTGAAGCTGGCTCTTTATCAGGGCCAACTGGCCCTTTGCAACTGTTAGACTTGATGCCAGCTGAAGTTGTAGTTGATGGTGATAGCAGAGTAGGAAGCAACACCAAGTTGTTTGGTGTTTCTATTCCAGCTGCTAAACCATCCAGGAACGTTCTACTTGGTGATCATATGGATTTGGACATGAATCCCAGGTGAGTTAGAAGAGAAGCAAAAATTAAAAATGATTTGCAACTGATTAGTGGAACTTCCTTTTTAGTGTTTCCTAGCTTGTTCATTGTTTTGCGCATGCTTTATTATTCCAGGACATGCGACCCAGGTACAAGCATGGCAGCGGCAGAAGAGCCGGTGCAGCCGGATGGGCATGCAGATGATTGTAACTTTATTTGAGTTCGACTAGAGTTAAAGCAGAGTCCAACCATGTAACTTTTTGTTCATGTAGTACTAGCAAAGTCAAAGCTGTATCTTTGTTTGTAACTTTGTTTGAGCTTACCTTTTAGATGATATTTAAGACAAATGTACAAATAAGAAGAATGTTTGATAACTTGTTTCTTTTATTTCTTTATTTAAACTCACTTCAAAGACGACTATATCATCTATGTTTGGTGGTGGTGAAATAAGATGTAATGAGGTGCAAGTAGTGTTCAATAATAAATTGGAAATGTTTTTCATGAAATATACGTATGTTAAAGTTTAGAGTTCGATGCTTTAGTTTAACAGATTTATCAACTTTACTCTTTAGCAATTGGTATGAATCTATACATGAATGGTACAACATCTTTATAATTAATGCAAATCTAAAAACACGCTCAAAGGGTGCCTAACAGGAAACTCTAGGCTCACACAATTGTTTATATACATTGTTCGAGACATGCTGGAAGATATTTTACTTAGGACGCACGGAAGTTTAATAAAGCTAGGCACTATGCTTATAGTACAACACTAATTTAAGTAACTATTGAAAAATAAAATGGACCTATTATATATTATTCTATCATGGAAGGAAAGGCACAGTACCGTTACTGCAGCTAGTCTCTCACCAAGGCTTGTTTTTTATTTCAGACGTGGCATTCTGGAATTTCTTCTTCAAAGCCGTGAAGCTCCCTTGTCTGGTCAATGTCCAGTCAATAGATGTGCTTCTCTTGAATATACCTGATATATGATGCATTTTGGAGGTCGGATCCCTTTCTGGCAAATCATCATATTCTGGTGAGAAACAGAACGTATCAGAAATTACAGAGTCACTTGATAGAATCCCAAAGTCAATATTAGTAAACATCATTAATATTACTGCATATCGTAAAAACAAAAGATGAATAAATAAGCCAAAACGCCATATTGATATTGTACCTGAAGATCTGGGTAGTTCATAATGAAGTTTCAGAAACTTAGAAGCATCTCTGTCTCTCTTATGACACAAAATCCGGAGCAGGGTTTGAGCATCCTTGCCAGTTTTTGCACCAACTGTTGGATTGGAATTTCCATTGGCTTGTTCACTTGCATGCATCAACATTTCAATAATCGTCTCAGTCTGATACAAGGGAGAAAAATCACAAAAAATAGAGAGTATTGAGTACTGAAGTATAATTCTCACAACTGACTCCCTTCTTTGGTAAAAGAATTTTATGGTACTGACATATAGACATTAAGCAAACACAACCCTGCATTTTCAAAATAGCTGTAATTTATCACTTCCACCCACAAATTCAAAAATAAAGTCTGCTGTTGGCTCCTTATATAACAACTACAGTTGTTTCAATTAAGGGCATTTAAACCTTTTACACTTTGATCCCTGAACTCTTGCATATGTTTAGTTAAGCATCTCATCGTGAGCACTAAACAATGCTGATATGACACTTGTCGAGTGCTGATGATGCGCTGACAAGGCTGTTAGTGTACTCTCTGGTGGTATTCTGCAATGATGCAACACCCTTTGATAACATAATGCTGATGTGGCACTCTGTCAAACAATGATGTTGGCACCGCATCATCACGTCTAATTGAAGGAATGGCCACATAGAACCAAGTACAACAGCTCAGGGGCTAATTGAACCAAATAACAGTTTAAAGCCTAACTGAAGAAAAATGCAGTAGTTCAGAGACAAACCAAACTAGCCTCTAAGTCGGATTGTTGATGAGAGCTCATCTTACCTCACTGCCATGGCACCGATCTTTGCCACAGTATCAAATACATATTTATCCAACTTCCATTTCATAAAATGGTGATATGGTATTTTCTGTTCAACTAAATAGGGAATTGGTTAATATGGGGAGCTGCAGCTCTCTCAATGTATGGGGGTGTGTTAGTTTAAAGAAGGGATTAATTTGTTTTCACTATTCATGACCAGACAGTAATCTGGGATTTTTTCAGCTGGACTGTTAAAACAATTGTGATGTGCAATTGTATTCCACAGCAAATGAAATACTTGATGGTATTTAAATGTAGACAACTGACCTTGAGTGCATACAAGTCCAAAATTTCCTGAGTTAAATTCGACTCTATCTCCACCTCATCAGGAGGAAGGCCATGGCCATCTGCTACGAAGAGATCCTAGAAATTGAAATATATTTTGGTTCACAAAAGGAAAATGAAAGAGCTGCCTGCAAATTATGTCAAATAAGTTTAAAAGATAATGACCTTACCTTCAATATAGTTAAATCTTCTTGCATATGTTCCACGTCACTCTCAGAGAAGGCACGAGATGGCCCTCCATCCAGTAGTATCCAAATAAACCCTTCCTGTTTTAACATTTTTTCATATTTAAGGAAAATGTGCACTCACTTAATCGAGAACATTACTTAAGGGAGTAGAATGTTACCATAGATGCTCTACAAATACTCGATACAACTTGGTCCCTTAGTTCGTCAACGATCAAATCACATATCCTGTCAAGAACCTAGAGCAAGTGGCCAAATCACATTAATGCAAAATATGTAAAAACTAACTAATGCCAAATCAAATATACAAAGACTAAGATTAAATAATTATAATTGGGCTTACTTGATCAAGTTGTGGAATAAAAATCTCAGATCGAACTTGATCGACTTTTCCGCGATACAAAGAGAACAGAAAGGATTGCCGTAAATCCAAAAATATGGCTCGTGCTCCTAAAAAAGTTAATGTTTAAAAACGAATAGGAGGTACTTACTAACATCCATATAGTGTGGCCTACCTCTGTGGCAGTACTTCAGTCAAAAATAGTGTGTGGCCTACCTATGTTGACACATGGTTTGGTTTATTTTATACATTGAAAAGATCTCTTACCAATAAAGTCAAGTATCTTTTCGGTAGCTTCAATTGAACTTCTTCTGATATCATCAAAAACAGTAAAAAGTTCATCAACATATTGTTCACATGCCAGAAAGTTTTCCTTGGAGCCTGTGAACTTTTGTCCCTTCGATATACATGAGAAGTAGTCTGAAAAGCTCAAACCTGCCACAAGAGAAAAACGTATCCTCAAAAAGTGGACAAAAAACTTGCATCAGGGAGTGAAACATTTCTCTTAGATGAAGAAGAACAAAAAAAAAATATATGCCTTTTAACTCTAAATTTATTTTGTACATTTACTGCTATAATAAAATGCAATTATGAATAATAGTGCTAACAAAGGAGTAACAAAAGGCATAAAATATAAATTCATCGATCCAGTTTTACCTAACTGGAGATGCCTCCATGATTCTGTTATGGAAACTTCCAACGAATCAAGCTGATTCCGAATATACTGCCAAATATTATTTATAAGTGACTCAAAAGAAAGATATGAAGCGGATTAATATGATGTAACATGAGTTTCTGACAAGGGGATATTGACTGGTAGCTACAGGGGAATCATCAACTGTAATAGCATCATGTATTGAAGTCAATGCTATCAGAACCAAACCATACTGACCCGATCGAGGCTCAGGTCATTGTTCCACTGATTGGATCGGTGGGTCAATGAGTTGAAGTATCGATATTGTATTCCAGTTTTTCACAGTTGAACCAGTGATAAGGTAAGGTTTCAATAACATTGATTAAAGTAGAACAATGTTTAGCCTTTGATAAAAGCTTAAAAGGAATACATATGAATAGTGACAAATGTAATGTTAAAGGGGCCTCACCCAGAGTGTATTCAATTTTACACACAGCTTTGGTACTGTCAAACTCTTCAGTTTAATGGTCACTTCCTCCTCAATAACTCTTTGTTCAATGCGCTTCCTCTTTATGAAGTGATTGGTTGACTCGGAATATCGTGTCAATATTGGTTTACTTGGGTATAGAACAGTCTTTTCAACTAAAACAAACAGAAGGGAAATAAAAATAAAAAAAGGGAAAACAAGCATGACCTAACTTAGTCTTATACGTTCTAATAAAGGCAGAACTTTTAGAGCAAACATGAATATGAAAGAACTAATACAATTCATACATACCTTGTTGACCAACCACATGGAGTACATAAGTTTCAAGACTTCGCGAAATTCCAATCAGTAAAAACCGTAAGTGGATGGTATCCATGGGAAGGTTTGAACTAAAAAATTGTTCGATGGTCTGCATAAACATAAAACATTAAGGATAGTGTCCCTGCCAGGAAGTAAGGAATTAAATCAAATATTGAGTTCAAGTGAGTATAGTTTGTCTAACACACAGACCTCCTCCATAATTCTAAAAACTTCAACTGCAGAGTTAGCTTGTCTTTTGTTAGATGACAAGGGCTCCCAATCCTGCACAAAATAAGCTCTTGCTTAAAATTCCAAAACATGAAAGCAAAAACGTCTTCCAACGAGAGTGCCAGATGATAAAACATATAGCAAGAATGATGTATATAAAAAAATAGAACATCAAAAGCAGAAAAATTTAGGCTTTCAAGCATTATCGAACAAATAGGAAAGGCCATTCACTGGTAAACACTAAATTCATGCATGCCAGGCCCAAACCAGTGGTTAGGAACTTTTACCTCCTTTGTGATTATTAGGTTTTTCTTATCAACTTAACTTGATACATAACCTCATATGTTTTCCTTTGTAGTTACAAACCTCTAATTCAACAGCACGGTTTGTCCACTCCAAGATCTTCTCATGCTGAGCTTGTATCCACTTGAGAATAAGCGGTGAACTATATTCTGGAATCTGTACAGAATTATAATAAAACTATCCCAATCAACATTTGTTCACATTTTCAAAAGAAAAAGGACTTTGTCAGTATCTGATGTTCACCTGGTAAGGATCCACATGTTGGTTCATTGGTGACTCCACACTTTCTCCATACAAAGAATAAAGCTTACGTGCCAAGGAAAGCTCTAGATTGTTTGAAGCAGATAGCACTGCCTTCACAGGTTCTGAAAGATGTGTAATCTCCTCCAGGAATTGTTTCTACAAATCATTACCAGGTAATCCATTACAATCATGTCTCCAAAATATTAAAAGAGTTCTTACTGCCACAGTTCCTATTCCAAAGTTTCATTCTCACTAAAGGGTTTAATTTGGGTTTTGGAATAGGGCTGGTGGTTGTTGACCACACCAGACAGACCCTGACAAGGCTGACCTGCTGCTAAGCCCTTAATTTTTAATTTTTGTGAAAATAAAAAAGCTAAACTCCCAACTGGCCCAAAAATTTTCATAAAGGGATTTATGTACAAATAGAAAATAGATATAAAAAAAAAAATCCAAATTTGACAATCTTTGGCAGTGCCAACCAGTGGATCAAACACAATGATCCGGCCCCACCAATTGGTATCAGTATTTGCAATCATTTCAAGTTCAAAATCATTGACCAGTAAGGCAAATTTGACTGAAACTATAATTCAAGCCGGACAATGGAATGACAAGAATGATTTCTCTTACCAAACGCTCCCCATAGAATAAGTGCAAGAGAACAAAAGCAACCCGTCCAGCTTCGCTATAGTTAGAACAAAGTATGGTGCTGAACTTAGTGAACTCTATCTCTGCTATTAGTTTTAGTTCATTTGCAATTAGTACCAGAGGGTGGCTGTCCGCGCTGGCTATGCTATCTGAGATTTTTGTAACCTGAATGAACCAGCATTGAAAAAACAAATGATAAAAGGAGATAGTTCAAATATTGAATAACATGTCCTCGAATGCGCAGTTTCATGCTGAGATATGGCATTTAAGAGATAAACTCACACGGTTACATGCAGATAGAATGGACTTCTCAACAAAGATATGGAGCATCTTCATTTCCAGATTGGTTTCAGGTGCAATGACCTGCACATAACAGTTAAAGGCTTGTATTAGAGGTAAAAGCCACGACTTAAAAAGAGTTGAAGACTAAATGGACATGTCAAAAAACCGCCATACATGGAACATACTAGAACTGCTAGATTGTGGTCAGTTTATAATTCAATACTCCCAGGACTTCTAGATTTATGCCTAATTAGGAATCGGTTGGCAGTATAACTTATATCTAACCTTCATTACTTCAAAATTGTCATGATACTGTATGCCAGACATCACCATAAGTTTCAGCACATCTCCAAAAACTGAATACTTGTCCTGCATTGCCATATTAATAATAATCAGACAATATTCTTTTTCTTTCATTGTGTCAAAACAATAATAGACTTCTAAGAAGTGACATACAAAAAGCAAACCTGATTAAAATGCAGATGATAATCCTCTAATTGAAAGCGGCACCATGTACTTATCTTGAAGACAACTGTCCCCACCAAATTTATATTTTTTCTATCACCATTTTCTTCAATTGAACAGAGAATGCTGTCGACATATGCTTTCTCATTACTTTCATAGCTACATTTTGATATTACCTTTTCTATCTCATGGAGTGCATGCTTCAATAGAAGAACTTCACCAGTTTCAATGAACTAGAGGAAAAACAATCAATTAGAAACAATTTTTAAACGACAAACTGATAAATTTAATGGCAATAATTTTTTAATATGTGCTAATTCCCCCAAAAAAAAAAGTAAAAGGAACAACTAAAAGAGCACCTTTTCAAAAAGCACCCATACAACCAAGGCATCATGCAACTCTTGTGTAATACCCAATGTGGGCCAGGTCAGCTTAATAAGCTCTAGAATATCTTCTGCTTCCTACTAAAAGAAACAAGAATTGAGTTAACATAGTACGTAACATCTTAAATTTTAAATAAAATTTCAGATAAACAAGAAGACCGCGTAGGTACATAAGAAAAAGAAAAGGCAAAGTGGAATCTATTTCATTTTGTGCTTGATGATAGTCGGAATTTTGTGCAAAATAGAAATTAATTTTTGGAGAACTTGAGTTCTTATAACCTAAGATACAATTGATCAAAGATTCTAACTAAATGCTCCAAAAGATCTTTGCTAGTTTCGGGGACAAGAACTAGAGTTTTGAAAGGTGTATGTGTTTTAAGAAACCCATTTTGTTTACCTCAACAATCTGACCCTCTTCAAGAACATCAAAAATACTACAGAGAAGCTTCTCGTACAGCCTGATATTGAAAGAATAGCTGCTTGTCCAGTAGTAGCTTTCTTCATGGAGGTCAAATTTGGGGGGTAAATCTGCTAGCGTTGAAGCATATCTTTGCATCACTGTCAGGACCTCAACTGGGCCATCCCCAGAGATCACAACCCACTCCTGTTAACATGCATAAATACACGGAATTAAATCAAGGATATTTTAGTTTAGGCAATGATAAGATCTTTTACCTCTGAACTTCTGATCTTAGAGAGGAGAATACACAATGATGTGCGCATGTTGGAATCAGTATTGGCAGGGCAAAGTAGCAGCTCCTCTAAAATATTTGCCTGAAACAAAAAAAAAAAAAAAAAAAAAAAACAGAGAGAAAGTAAACTACAAATCTAGGACTGATGATATCATGAATGTGGCATATGCTTTCTGGGTTGGATGTTTCATTACATATTGGTTTCAACAAAAGAGTATTTAGTCATTATATCATGGAAGTACATCCATCTAAATTGAAGGCCAAATAGGCAACCAGTCTGAGGTTAATGTACTAGTTTCAGTACAACAGTAGGGTTTCAAACCCTACTAAAGGGAAAATATGTACAGAAAACCAATTTATAACACTATCCAAAATAAGAGGGTGCAAAACGAATAAGAAAATAGTATATTGCTTCCTACACACCGTCATCTTGCAACCCATAACATCTGGCTTCCAGAAGGATGCATATCATAGCTACTGTGCTTAATAAAGAAACTATGAGAAGCAAGCTGCCAAAATAATAAAAGGCTTACATGTCTTTTTATGAAGTTAGAACGCAATCGTTGAGTCCGGAAATCCAGCTTGGAAATAGAATGTAGCAATTCTAAAGATATAGAGGGGACATTAATTTGTGCATCTCCCTTTCTCTGGGAAAAGGACCTTAAACCTTGCTTCATCAGTCCATCCATTGCTTCTGAGATCTAAGGCAAGAAAACAAATGCAGGTAATTCTGATTGCAGCTAAACTTTAGCACCCCTTCCCCGACCCCAAAAAATAAAAAATAAATAAATAAAACAGAGAAAAAAGAAGCAGCCAGCCAGCAAGGAAGATAAGACTTGCCTCTAATTGAGCACGGATTAAGTTCAGTACATCAGGATAGCATGTTTCTGGTTCTGAAGGTGGATTTGAACCTTCCTTTTTTCCTTCATTTTTTCCTTCCTTTTTTGGTCGTAAACTCTTAAACAAACGTGATTTCTTCTCTTTCTTCTTCTCATCAGGAATGAGTGGGGGAGGACTGCTAAGCAATAATGCTACATAGTTTAGCAAACATGGAAGTGAAGAAACATCATTCCTCTGGTAATCATCAAGTAATAAAGACTACCTGACAGACTGAGGAAGAGTAGGTAATATACAGGCAAGAAGGACCTCATAAGCTGCTTCTCGCATGTCTATATCACCCAGGCCTTTCGAGAAGAGAAAACAAATAGAAAATAATCAGAAAATAAAGTTTCCTTCTGGTGCCATTTGCTATCTTGTTTCACTCCTTAGAACATCAGACCTTTTTGGTTATGATATGCCTTTTGATTGCTGATCAAGGAATCAAGAAAATACAAGAAAAACGCTAATAAGAAGTACTTTTACCCGTGGTTAACTCAGGGAGATTCAGTGAAGTAGTGTCAACAGAATATAAATGCTTGTGACCCTCCATGCTACCTTCAGCAGAATCAGTACTGTTTTCAGATTTTGGTAACCCGTTTAGTTTACTTGATATGTCATCATTTCCATTCTCACATCTTGATACTTCATTTATCTTACTCGATATCTCATCAATTCCATTCTCAGATTTTGGTACCTCATTTAACTTGCTTAATATATCAGGAATTATTTGTGGATGAACAGGTTTGTTTTCAGCAACTTTTGTTGTACCAACACCTGGAGCTCTGCGCTGAGGAGGCGAGCCTGAGGGGTCTGGATCAGAAAGAAAGAACAATGGCTTCCCTTGTGATGAACTTGCCTACAAATTTTAGACTATTCACTAAGCTTGGTCCCTTGAAAGGTATATAATTGCAAAGCAAAGGTTCTGGCTACAAAAAGTTCAGTTATCATTAGTTTTTCAGAACTTTCATTGAGAGAGAGAGAGAGAGAAAGAGAGATGGGCAGAGAAATCTAACTATTTGTTTATTACCTTTAATTGAGATTTATTTTTATCTTAATTATTTATTTTTTTTATTTTTATTTTGTTACCTTTGCTTAGGAGATTACATTTTTCTGCTACTGTTGATCGGTTGTTTTTTATTGTATTTATTTACCAGGTTTTTTAATAATATTTCCAAACAAACAATTAATACAATTGCAGTATTTTATATTCAGACAACTATAATCTTCAACCTTTTTTGTAAATAAACCAATCTTGAACTTCATGTCAACAAGGAGATGGCTACATGCATGTTAAATGTAGTTATTTTAAGGTCTTGTTTTGGTGATATGTAATATGTACCCTTTTAATTTACTTTCTTCTGTTCTTGTTTTATCAAGTTAAACTTGTAGAACTTTTTATTGTCAGCTGACGTTAACAAAAAAAAATATGTCAATAAAATTGTAGACAAATAGTAACCACAGGTAAGTGTATTCAATAAATAATCTTGTCAATTACGGCTAATTCTAAGTATTGGAAGGTCAAAAACAACTCAGCATCAATCCATAATAAGCAGAAGAAAAAGAAACAGGTTCTCACTGTGATTGGATATCTCAACGACTGGAAGTGCCTCCTAGTGGCTTCCGAGGGATCAAACTCACTGCCTGGCACGAAACAAGTACGAAAGTATAGAAAATTAAAGGAACAATTAATATGCAAAATATACTTTTGAAAGTGGAGGGTTTTGTTTGTACCAGAAAGAATGCATTCTATAACATAATCGGGGCTAACACTATCCAAATCGACCCCAGCTAGATCGATTGAGGGTCCAGAGCGAGATCGAATGAAGCCAGATGAGAGAAGAAATTGGAGGAGGTTGTGGCGATCATGGTGGTAGCGATTGAGCATATAACAAGCATCCATGGATTGTATTTGATCAAGGTAATGAAGAAGAAAAGGTAGGTGTAATGAAAGTAGAAAGTGCGCAGGCATAAACGATGGGGCTAGCGCTTTTTTCTTTCTTGTGTTCTGCTCCCGCGCGCAGTTGCTGGGACTTAGCTGGCCGTGATCTCGAGCGTATGATTGGACATTCGGACGGTGTGAGTAAACCGTCAAGGCGGCACAAATTATGTAGTGCAGTTTTATTCTGGATATACATTCAATATTTTTTTCTTATTTATTTTAAAATTAATTAATTCTTCTATTACTTATATAGTATATGTTTTTCTTACTTACTGATATAAATTTTTCAATTAGTACGACATGTTCATATATGACATTAAGTTGTTATCATAAATTAAATTTAGTGATTTTATATTGGAATGTTTCATTTCTTTCAAATAATATATTATTAGTATTTAAAAAAACTTAATTTTCAAATTTATTTTTGTATTAAATAAATGTGTTACTTACAAATGTAAAATGTGTATGTGTTGTTAAAAATAAATAAGCGTAGTGTCATGTTATAATAATAAAACTAAATTAAATTAAATTTATTTTATAAGCTTGATGGGTTAAATATATCATTTTTAATAAATTATGAATATATACACATAATTTTAATGAAAACGATTAATTGGACGCATAATTCTGATTAATCGGCCGCATACCGATTAATCGCTTGACGGTACCCTGTCCGTCCGACGAGCGCATATCGTTATTTACAACACTGCCAGTGTTGTAAAAAAGGCCTTAACAGCCGATTAAATGTCCATTTAATCGTTAACGGCGGTCAAACCGTTACGAATACACTAATCGAAGGTCTATTAACATATTTTTTCAATTAATCGGCCGATTATTCCGTTTATTCCCGTTTAATCGTCTATTTATTCCCGTATATTCCCGTTTATTTCTGTTTATTCTCGTTTATTCCAATGAATATTTATTTTCACATTGTTTTTTTTCTGTGACTATGTGTGATAATAAGTTTCATACATTATGTGTTGTAGTTTTATTTGTACTTGGATATACATTCAATATTTTTTATATATGTTTGTTTTCTTATTTATTTTGAAATTGATTAATTCTTGTATTATTTATATAGCATATGTTTTTCTTACTTACTGATGTAATTTTTTCAATTAGTACGACATGTTCATATATGAAATTAGTTGTTATCATAAATTAAATTTAGTAATTTTATGTTGGAATGTTTCATGTCTTTCAAATAATATATTATTAGTATTTGAAAAGACTTAATTTTCAAATCTATTTTTGTATTAAATAAATGTGTTACTTACAAATGTAAAATGTATATGTGTTGTTAAGAAGAAGAGGAGGGATCCGATTACACCTTTTTTGGTGACACACTTTGACACCTACCATTTTCAAAGTCCAAATAGTCGATCCAAACCGTTCAACGTGATGGATATATTAAAATGTGCTTGGATATCAAATTTTACATTTTTTTGAATTTTTTTGCTATTTATTAAGATGGTTACAAAAATCGTTGTTTTCAGACCATTGAAAAACAGCGATTTTGTAACCATCTTAATAAATAGTAAAAAAATTCAAAAAAATGTAAAATTTGATCTCCAAGTACATTTTAATATGGTGATCATGTTGAATGGTTCGGATCGACTGTTTGGATTTTGAAATCGCAAAATTGACCTATATAAAAAATGGTGTCATGATGTGTCACCAAAAAAGGTGTAATTGGATCCCTCCTCTAAGAAGAAATAAGCTTAGTGTGTTGTTAAGAAGAAATAAGCTTAGTGTCATGTTATAATAATAAAACTAAGTTAAATTAAATTTGTTTGATAACCTTGATGAGTTAAATAAATTATATTTAATAAATTATGAATATATACACACATAATTTTAATGAAAACGATTAATTAATTCAAATTAATCGGCCTCATACCGATTAATTGATTGGTGGTACCCATCCGTCCGACGAGCGCATACCGTTACAACACCGGATCTAACCAACCACCTGTCGAGCACGAAGAGGAGGATGACACGGAAGTCATGATTGTTGTATGACAATTGTATCTAAGAAGCTTAGGGATAAACTGGGGACAATGTGGTCTCTGATTGCTTGACTTGGTCAAAACAAGTAACAGCTGGGGGGCTGTTTTCTTCTTCGCCGCTCGCTGTATATTTTAATTCTAGTCCCAAGCAAATCGCACTCGGAACCCAACACTTCTAAGAATTCAGTTGATTTCAATTAATAGAATTCAGTAGGGATGAATTTCAATTGAACTTTGTACGTTGATCGATATCAAAAATGAAAAATAATTGAATTCTTCTCTAATCATTGATTAAAAAGTATACAGAATAGAAAAGAAATAATTTTATTTAAATAAAATGACACTGATGCTCTTAAATTAATTAGATATAATTAGTAATCAATAATTTCTCCCATTTTACACAAATTATATTAGCACAGTGTCACAAAATTTGGACAATCCCGTATTGTTTATACCACATAATATACATAAACTATTCCTTCGTTTACAACAAAGAACTTTTTAAAATGAATAAAAATAGAATTCTCAAAATAAATATGCCTTTGCGCCGTCTTATAAGAGATGTAGTCAAATTATTAGTCAAAGGTAGACAAAGTAAATTTTACAATAATAATTTTCATCTTTTAAATGAAATAAGATATCAACTGTGTATATTTATTCATAAATAGACAATAAATACTAGTTCTAGCTATTTTCAATTTTTGCAAACACATGCACACACTTGTTTGATTTAAGCAAAGTAAAAATCAGTACATCATTGATTCTAGAATTGTCTATTGATCTCAGCAAAGCAATTAAGCTAGTACTTAAGCAAAATAAAATTATATTCTCAATTGCAGGAAGACTCGAAAGAGAAATTTCAATTTAATGAATCATGCTCAATTTAGCAAAACTCAATTCTAGTAAGGCAGTTCGGATTTTTTTTCATTATGCATATATAGTACTCTTTCAAAAAAAAAAATGCATGTATTAGCAATTGGAAAATTAATAGATAATGCGCAACGTCAACATATAATTCAAGATATAGCTCTTAAGAGTATGAACTGAAGTCATTTGAATAAATAAAAGATGAGGTCTAAATAGCATCACTTTTTTATTAAAACAAAAAAAAATATTCCTAATCTGTAGCCTTGTCAACGAAACAACTAGAATACGAAAACCTACCGAAATCAAATTTTAATTAGACTTAGATGGAAAGCGAAAAATCTTAGGAAAAGGAAAATTAAATTTGCAATCTATTATGATCAATCTTAATGCAAATTGGAACATTCCTCTCGATAATTTTATCATAATTACTGAAAATGTTTACAATTGAGCTAGTAGTGCCTCTTTCTTTCTTCCTCTTCTTTGCTTCAGAACAGATCTGAAGGATGTAACTATGTAACTATGTAAGCTGGGTTCTGATCGGAAGAAGGCATTAGGCTATAGATGAATAATTTAGAATGCAAACTAATTCTTGTCAAATCCCATCATTTTTCGTCAGAATTCGTCGGAGATAAATTTTTTTCTGTCAAATTAAATCAACTGCCGTCGCCGTGTGGGTTCCGATCAGAATTTATAAATTCATCGATTTCGTTTCTCGTTTTAAGAGGGAAGTGATGGTTCCGATCACACCCTTGCCGCTTTTCCCTCGAAGGGTTTAGTAGCCCCGTTGAGAAACCTAAGAGGCTAAAACCTCCGCGGCCTCCGCCTTCCTGTCTCTGTCCCGGCGCGCCCCTCCTCCCCGACCCCTCCACCAACTCTCCTCCGCTCCCTGTGCTGTCTCTCCTCCCACTTCACTGACTGTCTCTCCTTGCGTTCACTGATCCAGGTAATTTCAATTTCTTTATTTACTTTTAACAATTTTAATTGGCATGAAAACCTATTCTTTAGGTTTATCCAGACTACCATTAGTAGTTCTTTAACTAGCTTGTTAATTGAAATAAATGTTCATTTATCCTTCTAGCCATTAGTAGTTCTTAAAATAGTTTGTTAATTGAAATGATGCTCATTTATCCTTCTATCCATTAGTAGTTCTCTAACTAGTTTGTTAATTGAAATAATGCTCATTTATCCTTCTATTCATTAGTAGTTCTGTAACTAGTTTGTTAATTGAAATAATGCTCATTTATCCTTCTATCCATTAGTAATTCTTTAACTAGTTTGTTAATTGAAATAATGCTCATTTTCCTTCCAAGGCTCAACGGTTTAATCTCAAACCTAAGAGGCTCAAATCCATGGCCACCTCGTCTTCCTCCGGCGATGCGCTGTACGACATCCCATGGGTGGAGAAGTACCGTCCGTCGAGGGTTGCCGATGTCGTTGGCAACTCTGATGCTGTGTCCTGTCTCCAGGTCATCGCTCGCGATGGCAACATGCCCAACCTCATCCTCTCCGTAAGTCCTCTTCACACCTCCATCCAAATCCCTCTTTTCAGTTTTTATTTTTTATTTTTTTGTCTATATCATTGCAAGAAAGAAAGCTACCTCAGAATTCTTCAGTCAATCCACCTCATGAACGAACAAGTTGCAATTTCAACCTTGGTTTTCTTTGGTCGCCATGTGAAATATTAAGAATATGTTAAATTTAGTGGTATATATTGACTTTAAGGGCCCACCTGGGACTGGGAAGACGACTAGTATACTTGCTCTGGCACATGAGCTACTCGGGCCTAATTACCGGGAAGCTGTTCTCGAGCTGAATGCGTCTGATGACAGGTGAAGGTCCTACAATTTTTCTTTGTTTTTTATCAACACAAGTAACGGTGCTAATTTTACTTGTTTGCATCTTGTTAGAGGCATTGATGTAGTGAGGAACAAGATAAAGATGTTTGCCCAGAAGAAGGTTACTCTTCCACCCGGGCGCCACAAGGTTGTGATTTTGGATGAGGCGGATAGGTACTTCATATTTCATTTTTTTTTTCCTTACATGATTAAGATGTAAAACATATTAGTCAGGAGACATTAGAGATGCGGGTATTTATTAGACAAATGTATCTCATGACCACTGGATTGGTATAAAAATATTTGATTTGAAGCAACTATGAACCATAGGTTGTAGTTAATGCTATTATCGTTTACCAATCCAGTTGGTAATGTACTTGTACATATCCTTCTGGATGAAATAGTTGCAAGAGTAATAGATCTTCGCACTTGCTTCTGAATTTGATCACTCTTTCTTCCATGTCATTTGTAATCCTTTCCCAGTCTCTTTGTAAACTCTTTTTCTTGATTTAATAATATTTTATAAAGTAGGAGAAGCCTACTTCAAAAAAAAAAAAAGATCTGACCACTAATTCTGATATATGATGTAGCATGACATCAGGTGCACAGCAGGCCTTGAGGCGCACAATGGAGATTTACGCAAATACAACACGGTTTGCACTGGCTTGCAACACTTCATCAAAAATTATAGAGCCTATCCAGAGTAGGTGTGCTCTTGTTCGCTTCTCCCGCCTCTCTGACGAGGAGATCCTTGGCCGCCTCATGGTTGCGGTCAGTGCTGAGAAGGTACGTTTGTTTTCCTTTCTCAGTCAGTTGTTTAGCTAAAATCTGCAATTTGTTCTCCCGTTATGTTCCCTATGCAGATTTGGAAACGGTCTGTTTGTGTTTCACCTGTAAATTTTCCTCATGAGTTGCAAGCTCGCAACCACTTCTTTGTCCTTCATTCTTTTCCATGAACACATTATAAATTTCCCTCATGAGTTTGTTTGTGTCTCCAGAACTGTGTTGAGATTCACACTTTAGAATAAATAGGTTGACCATCCATGTCACGGATAGCTCTGTAGAAAATAGAATAAAGGTCAATAGAAAAGACACAGGCGTCAAGTAGTTTATTGCGTGTGTAGTAATTAAAAACTATGATAATTGTTCTATAGTTCACAGTTTATGTTGATTGCACAGGTGCCATATGTGCCAGAAGGGCTTGAAGCAATTATTTTCACTGCTGATGGAGACATGAGACAGGCTTTGAACAATCTTCAAGCTACTTTCAGTGGGTTTCGATTTGTTAACCAGGAGAATGTTTTCAAGGTAAGTAGCTACTATTACAGGTCATTATCAGGCATAATATCTCTCTTTACTAATTTTACTATTATTTTGAAATGTTTGAGTAGGTCTGTGATCAGCCTCACCCTTTCCATGTCAAGAACATGATAAAGAATGTAATGGAGGGGAACTTTGATGATGCCTGTGCCATTCTGAAGCAACTTTACGATCTCGGTTATTCCCCCACTGACATCATCACAACTCTATTTCGCATAATTAAGAACTATGACATGGCTGAAGTTCTGAAGCTAGAGTTCTTGAAGGTAAACTATTTATTTAGACTTAGATTTGTGTAGTATTTGGATAGTTAACATTGCCTTCATGTTTTCTTTTTCAGGAGACAGGATTTGCACATATGAGAATTTGTGATGGTGTTGGATCCTATCTCCAGCTCTCTGGCCTCTTGGCAAAGTTTGCATTGGTGACACAAACTGTTAAAGCTTAGGGTGACAAAATCTGAACAAAAAGTTGTTTTTACTCGCTACATTTTCCTATGTAATTTGATATTCTGTAGTATACTTCCTGATGTATTCTGCTATCTTAAACCCTGTGAGTTGGAAGTTTCAGCTTGTTTTATTAGCATTGTTGTTTCCATGCTCGCATATAAAATTCCACTTGCTACCTAGTACCATATTTAGGTAGTTAAGCTTCAATTAATATTGTTAGACTTCTCCTGGTCGCCCCAAATCACCATAATCATCATCTTGATTAATATTGTTAGACCACGTGTTAAAGTCGAAGCACAGTACATGGCACCATGATTTGTAAACTATGGAAACTGTTAGCTGACAAATCTAAACAAAATTGCTGGCTACCCTATAGTCATTTAGTGGGACCAACATGGCAACATGCATTCCATTCATCTATCACCAATAATTATCAGGTACATTAAGAATGTATGTGAGAGCAAAACTATCCATGTCGCGTACAAGCTTTGTTGACAGATTCATGGTGCAATTAACTCGGCAATGTGCAGTAGCAAAACTGCATACGAGTAGACTCGTGCTCAACTAGTCATTAGCGTGCGACCGGCAAAGATTTCACTAATCTCCTAAAATGCCACAGCTTGGCAATTACAAAAATTACAACCAACAGGTAGATAGTAATTCATTTGACACTGATAGATACATAGATATGCATATAAGCCAAAAATAAAGGTCAATAAAAAACTGAAGCAATAAAATATATTAAGTGAGATGAGATAACAAAAAAAAAAAAGATTAGAAAGGGAAACAATAAATAAAATGTCTCCTTCAGTGGCCTTTACCCTCTAAATATTCGACCGTGATGAAACTAATGGTGGAATGAGACCCCAATACTGATTTTTTTTCGTTTTCATTCAACTGGTCATTCAAGCATAACGAGTTGCTTTGGGTGCTAGTTTAGCGTAATTCCCTCATTTCACCTCATCAATTAATGACACCTCCCGTTTTCCCCCTTCACCTCCTAGAATGCTCTGGAATGAGACGTTGAACCAGCTCAGGAGGAACACCTTCAAGCTCTATATGAAGAATGATCAAGCAAGAGAAACAATTGAATCTGTTACAAACATTGTTAAAATTTGCAATATATATAAAATATTAATTGGAAAAGGAAGCCAAATACAACTGGTACCTTGAAGAGTGAAGTCGACGAGAGGAGGCAGAGGTCGTCCATTTGGGAGGCGAGTATTCGGGTCCCGCAATTCATCAAATAATGGGTGAGCGCATGCATCCAGCTGGCAGCATAAAAGAAAACAAAAGAAAAGAATATAAAATGGAGGAATAATTCATTGTTGTACTCTGGTGGGGGCTGTGGTGGGGGGGGTGGAATGTCATGTGAAAAATACAAACATGGACTTACAGCTGTGCATCGCAAATTTGGAGAGTATTGCAACATCCTTGATATAAGATCAACAGCCTCAGGAGGTGTTCGCTTATGAAATACCTGAGTAATGCAAAAACTTAAAGAGGCTAGTTACGAAACCTTCTCACAAGCTTGCTTTATTATCTTTCTAGTAATATAATGTCTTTCGCAGACCTTATGCCAAGGATGAGCTTTGATCTGCGGGAACTTGAACTCAGTGTAATTTGGGTTCATGCACTTTATCTCTTCTCTCGTTGGAGTGCCTAGGATCTGTAAGAGAACTCACAATTGTAAATATTAAAAAAAAGAAGATAAAAACAAAAGGAGTCTACTAAACACTTAGAAAATGGTAGGGACAAAAGGCATAGACATATTACCTTAATGATTTCTACAAGCTGATCAACAGCGCTTTCTCCAGGGAAGAGAGGCTGTACAAATATCATGTCAAAAAATTATGACCAATTGTATCAGTCGTTCTGTTGTCAATATACTAGATTGACAAACTATCATGAGAAAAATATGATGAAAAAAGGTTTACTTGTCCTAGCAGAAGCTCAGCCACAACACAACCAACAGACCACATATCTATAGCAGTTGTATACTCGGTTGCCCCAAATATTAGCTCAGGAGCTCTGTAGTACCTCGAGCATATGTATGATATGTTTGGCTCTCCTGGCACCTGATTTTTATTGAAAAAGTAAAAATCAATTCAGTAGATGTAGGAAGCCACACTTGCAAATGTGCAATGAAGGCAACATATTGTGGCAACATACCAATTTCTTTGCACTTCCAAAATCACAGAGCTTTACTTGATGAGTTTGCGTATTTACCTATTACACAGGAAACAAATTTGAACTTAGTTGTATTTCTGTATAATATTGCAAAACGGATGTTAGACTTTAATAAGCCTTCTTCAACAGAACAATGTGAGCTAATAACCTAATATTTTAAAAGAACAAAAACTTGATATACGTAAGGGCAGTGCCTTCAAACTAAAACAAAAATAGTAGAGAAAAGTTACCAACAGATTTTGGGGCTTTATGTCACGGTGGCACACCCCTACAACACGGTGGGTGTAAGCCAGAGAACGGCAAATCTACAACAGAAGGCACAGAAAGCTCAATTAGTTACTTAAATTGTAACCGACAAAAAAATTCAACCGAAAAAGTACTTGCAAGACAGGGCAAAGTTCCTTCCCAGTCCTCACAAATATTCCAATTTGTATCATTTCCATCTCTGTCATTGTTTTCTAGTCAGAAAGAAAAATGCCTATAAGTGTGAAGATAATTCTTTTAGTTGAAAGAACTTTTCCATTTCTGTGCATTCCTTTTGCACGAAATATAATGATAAAGCCCAAAAAATGATACAAATCAGAATGTTTAGGACGAAAAGAAAACTCTGAGCCTCTTAAGTACAAAATAAAAGAGATGATATAGGGGTCATTTCTTGAAGGTACTCGGACTAAGGAAGAGTGAGAGACCTGATAAGCATACAACTTGACAAAAATAAGAGGCATGTGCTGGTTCATCCTACTGTAGTGCTTGGTGACACGGTACACAGTCTCAGGGACAAACTCAAGGACAAGGTTGAGATAGAGTTCGTCCTTGTCAGTTGTCGAGAAGAAATGGTGCTTCAGATGCACCACATTTGGGTGGTTGAGCAGTTGCATGATTTGGAGCTCCCGGTTTTTGTACCTCTTATCTTGCAAGACCTTCTTTATCGCCACCGTTTCTCCTGTCTCGACGCACTTCGCCTGTTCAGTAAATAATACAAATTAAAATTTGTCAATTTAGTAACTACATTCCTCTCATTTACTTTGTGCTCTTCTGTAAAAAAGATAAAGAAGATCAGATTTATCTATGGAATTAAAATCAAGCAGGATAGTTTGTCAGGTTCCAATTTAACATGAACTTTTACCTACATGCGAGTTATATACAAGCGTTAGAATAATTAAGTCATGATTTGTTTGACTTTACTTGTTTTAAATGACAAGATATTATTTACAAATTACCAAAAAAAAAAAAAGGAGGGCGCATTAATTGAAAATGCGAGATGTTTCTGGAGTTCTCCCAACTACATAATATTTGGTGTAATTGACCCTTTTAATAATTGATTTCTGTGCATGATTAACCATTTTGCTCAGTTCAAACAAGCATTTTATTTCAGTTACCTGAAAAACTGTACCAAATGAACCGGTCCCTACCACACGCTCGGCCATGTATGAGATTGCCTGTCATCCAATCAACATAGTGTTGCAATCAGAGCTAGAAATTGTGGCAGCAAAATAACAATAACAGGCACATTTAAGATGACCAAGATTTGACATTCACAACAAGTCAACAACTACTATTTTTAAATACTCCTTGTGCAACGTGTGATAATAAGATTGCTAACATGCATCAACAAAGAAAATATACAATATAACAGAAGAAGAAAAGATTTTCCTCAAAAAAACAGAAGAAAAAAAGATTTGAAGATTATATAATAGGATTATAAATAGTTGCATGATAACCTTAAAAATATGTTAGAATATCATGTGCTCCCTTGAAAACAAACAAATATCTAATCTGCCCAACTTAACAAGGAATTTCAGACCATCCTACATTCCTACTTGTACTAGAATTTTGACATACCAAATTACCCATCTTTCCAAATTTGTCTAGAAAGAAAAAAGTAATAAAAGAGGGTAGGTTTTTGCATCATTTGAAGTTGATACAAGAGGGCATGAAAGATCTATTTTTTGCCAGAGGCATGCATGATAGTTCTAGGTTTTATAGAGATATCTTTCATTCTTCTTGTTTTGCGGATTTATACAATATACTTGGGCAATTTTCCAGTTATAGACAGAATTTTTCCTACATATAGATTAACTGTACTTGACCATTTATAACTTGCCTTGGATCAAAAGCCCCATTAGCAGAAATGACGAGCACAAAAAATAATATTTTGGAGAAATCAATTACCTGCTTTGGCTGTCCATTTCTTCCACCAACAGTAGTTGTGATTACCTGACCTGTCTCAGTTCCATTCTCGTTCACTGTTGCACTCTCAACCTCCTTAAAAGAAAACATTAAATAGCAACTGAATGCCACACTGATAGTATATTCACATGTCAGCAAATTTAAGTAGAGATGCAAAACCAACCTTCTCACAAGGGTCATCAGCCTTATCATCTCTTATTTTCATTTCATGCATTTCCTTTGGAAGTTGATCAACTGACGAGTCATCAGTCCTGGGAGCAATAGGAGCTGCACTAGATGTGCTAGCTTCATTATTCTCTAACTGAGTTGTTGTATTCATTTCTTCTCCATTGGAAACACTTTCTTTGGCCAAATGCGGTTCAATTATAATCTCGCCATCACTATCCAGATCAACCTTAGCTCTCTTGGTCCCTAAATCTCCATTCTTCAATTGAAGATCATAATACATGTTACAATCCAAATTTTAAAAGGTAATTGAGAAAACATGAGGACCGGTATCTTGGTAGCCGAACTTACAATGGTACCTGCAATTTAGCCTCTAGTCTCTAGAAATTTTTCTCCTAAACTTGTCCCTTTTTATTTAAAGCATATACTTCCACCCAGTTATCTGCAATTTGCTCCGTATTCTCTCTAAAAAAGTTTAAATCACAGGAAAAAAAAGACCAAAAAGATTTTGCTCTTTTTATTTTATATTCTTTTTCGTCTCCCATTGATGCAAAAAAATATATCTAAATAGCTACTCGACGATATCACAACCGAAGAATATCGAGGATCAGATGCTATAAGACCAGGGGAAAAAGTGGAATCGGTCCCCAATAGAGACGTGAATCAAATAAAGTAAAAGCCTAAGGAAGCTGGCCTTTTGTCACAATAAAAAAATAGATCGGAAGACACCTAAAATAAAATGCATTTGAACGCAAAAGAGACAAAATCGGATAGGCATTCTCCCATCCGGATCGGAGAGACAAAACGTCCACCAAATCGAGACACATTTAAAACAAAATACAAGGCCAAAACCAAATTCAAACACTAAATAGGTAATAAAGTACTGACAGGATCTGAAACTGAAGATCGACCCGACGCAATGCTTTTGAGTCGCCTCATCATATGCATCCTTCTTCCCTCTCGCACTAACAGGAACCCTAGCTCTAGCTCCCCTCTCGCTCGCTCTCTCTCACAAACATCAAATAAGAAGGCGATTAACAGAAAAGGATGCTCCTCCCCTCCGTAGACGAGCTGGGGAGGCGAGACGAGAAAAGGAACCAGCCAACTAGCCAAGGAAAATGGAAAATGGGACGAGTTTCTCTCTCCTCCCTTTTTTCTCTCTCTTGTTCGTTCGGTCTGTCTCTCTTTTCTTGAAACAAAAATCACCAGATTTCGGTGTTTGCCCCGATCTTTTTTCCCTCGGACCTCACTCTTTTCGGACAAGTTCGTTTTGACTACACTCGTTCTTCGTACACCTTAAAACCGAACATAATTTCCTGTTTTGAAAATCACTTAATAGCATAAACAAGTTTGATTAATACTGAACACTCCACGTGGAGACTAGAGACAGACTAGAAAGGACAGGATTCAATGTCTGAGAACGGAGTAGGACCGATAACTATCGGACCTACTTTTAAGTTCAACAAGCATGATGACCGTCCGATTTAACTTAAGATTTGTCCACATGATAATTGAAACAGACATGCATGAAAATTAAAGTTTTTGCACGAATCGTAAAGCATATCGACAATAATTAAACCCATCGAATCAAAATAGGTCCGATGCAGTCAGACCTACTCTCAAGTCCTCGATGAGATTGTGAGGGTAAAATGGAACTTCTTTTCTCTAACCTTTTCCATTGTATTATAACTTGAAGGGTCGGTTTTTAGATATAAAGAAATAGGAAGATATTATATTTTATTTACAATACACTTTTTTTTTTTTTTTTTTCTGTTTAGTCTGTATTTGATAGAGACACACAGTGAATAAATAAAACGATAAGTATTATCACAGCTCTCATATGGAAAATAAATTATTGTCTTATTCTTCCACTTCAATCATCTATCATCTAGTTATCTTATTAAAAGCTATATTGTATTATTTAAAAGGTTTTTCATCTCCTTCTCTTTGTACTTCAGTCTACAGTTTACATAAGACCCATTCTTATTTTTATTCGAAATCAGTTGTGTTGTGGAGATTATAGTAAATTTGTTTTTAGTTTGTATAGTCACAATAAACCGAATAATAAAATTGAAATTATCTAATGCAATGCATTTTGAAAAAGGACGTGCAAATGTAACTGTGAAGTCAAGTGTAATTCTTAAAATTATATTAAAAATAAAATTAAAACTAAGTTAATTAAAAAAAAAAATTTACTTTTTCCAACAAATAATCATTGTTAGTAATTATTATAGTATCCTAGGTTATTCTAGTGATGCTTTCGAGTTATTTTCTTAAAATCATATATTCCTTTTTTTGCCCTTCTTATGTAATTTTAATATTTCATAACGCTCAAATTATAGAGTTTAGTTGTCGATAAACAAAACAAGTGGTTGGCTCTAGCAGTTTTTAGATTAAAAAATGAACTTTAATGTTACAATTGGTAAGACTGTAAGAGTTAACACCGTTGCAAGTGAAAATCTCACTTTACTATTTCTTAATATTGTTTTTTTTGAGGGTTAGTGGAAAATTATCCACTAAGAGATATATTGATAAAAAAATATTTACAAGGTCCCTACATTTTCAAATTTAACTCAACTAGCTATACTATACTAGTTGCATCCCAGCTCAAATATTAAAAAGTTCCGCTAAAAGAATTAAAAATGCCATCGTAATCTCGAGGCCTCCTCTCTCTAGTTGGCCATTATGCAAATAGCATCCAGTTGTGAACGTCGATTGCTGCAGCATTGATCAGTATGTGCTCAGGTTTTCTTTCTTGGGAATTTCTTAATATTGTTGAGAGATGAAAAGATTGAGGAAGGCATTGATAAGCATTACCAACTACGCGAGTAGTGCCTCCTGATTTATATTCTCCTATGTTATTCGGATACTTCAGATTGGGCTTCGTATTCGTATCAGACACGTATCTGATACCGATACGCGTCCGATATGGCTCCGATACGTCAGCTGGCATATTGGCCTACGTGTCGTATCCTTAATCCTTTGATACGGTCTCCGATACACTCTGACTTGTCTGGATACACCTAGATTCGCTTGGATACGCCCTGATACATTTGGTCCACCGTGCACCACACCAAAATTATAATTTTTTTAGCTGCTACGAAGATTCGAAGAGGGGATTGTGGCTTAACACAAAAGCCCTCTACCACTAGACCAATTCATATTTGTTGTTATAAGAGAGTATTTATTATATTTAATCTATATTTTGTTGATATTTAATTTATATAATACAAGTGTTGAATTAATAATATAATTAAAATAATAAAAAATATTATATATAATAGGCGTATCGTATTCTTAATTTTTGTAAATTACCGTATCGCCATATCCGTGCAACATAGATATTGAACATTTGATCCAACTTGTATAGTAATTACATATGCTAAGGTAGCGATTGTAATTTTAATTGTAGAAACGTAACGTAATTGTTAATTTAGCATTTGTTTAAAAGTAACACCTCAAATTGTTATTATCAATTACGAGAATATCAAATTTAAAATTACGAAATTACAAAACACAATTGAAATTGCATGAATGAATGACCTGAAACATAATGATATATAATTATAAAAAATCTTCAATATAGCAAATCTTTAGAAATAAAGATGCTTTTGTTCTCTCTATTTTGAGTCTTTGTTATTCAAATTCTAGATGCAAGATTTTAGTGAAATAAGATGTAAATAAAAAAAATAAAAAAAAACAGTTTTTGATATAAACTGGATGAGAAGTTTATTATAAACATTGAACAAAAGTTGGTAAGTTAGATATCCATCTTTTTATTTAAAAAAATGTAAACCGGATAATATTTAGGAATTTTGGAAACTTATTAGCAATGATTTTTTCACAGTACATTATTCTGTTTTGGTTGGTAAATTTAAATTTTAAATAAACTCTGTAGAATTTTTAAAAAGTTTAATTTGATCCCGGCTATACCGAAAACATTTCAATGCTTCTAATTAAAAATAAATAAAAAATAATCCCATTGCCGGTGTTGATGGTTCTCACGAAACACGACCAATTAGAAAAATGGTGTTCAGCTTCGCTGGGTCGCTGGTCAAAGCCTCGCAGTGCGAACCCCAATCATTTCCACCTCTCTGGAGTAGCCCGTACCCCTAGGCTACCCCAACCTTCTCCGTCCGATCGTCTCGACCTACATTGATCTGACGGCCCATAACCAACGGAGCGTGAACGCAACAATTTCTTGGGGGCGGAATATGCGGCTTCTTGTCTGTGCCTCCTTCCATCTAACTTACAAATTTTAAGCGCGCCCAGGAGCGGTCGCTTAGATTAGTTTTATTCTAGATGCACGTGGCGTACGAGAGAGAGCCTTTAAAAAGTGGAATCAACAATTTCGTGCTATGCGACTGGTGTAGCTCCGAGGGGAAAAGGATAATTGTGTTCCTGTGCACCTGTTCTGATGGACCACAGTCCACAGACATGTTAATTAGCTGTTTTTCAATGGCGGGGCCCCCAGTTTTTCGAAATCGGTCTACAGCGATATTGATATTGCTAAGATTGGGGTAGGTTGCTCCATCCAAAGCAAGAACAGATAAACTTGTCTCGTTGTTATAATTCATGGACGTGTCCAGAATCTAGATGTAGTACGGGAATAAGTGGAAATTTATTAAAAATTTAAAAGATGAATTTTATAAAAACCAAAAGTTTCGACCTTTTTGTTTCCTTTTAATTTTTTTTTTTCTGTTTGAATTTTTTTAGTAAATTCTTCGGTATGTACTTTTAGTTAGAAAATAATACTATGGAAAATAGGTGTGAAGTATTTTAAAGATAAATTTATGGGAGATTTATTCCGAAGTCAGATTTTGTGTTTTTTTTTCTTCTTCTGGAGCTTGGGTACTTCTCATACTCCTCTTTTATCTATTTATAATACACTAAAAAATGGATACAAGATTTCATCTGGCAATTTTTATCCTCTCTATGTAATTACATATGTTACTTATACTAATGAGGAGCTGGGTTATAGTGAGTTGCGAAGTAAGATGTCATTTTCACTTCACGCTCATATTTTTATTTTGAAAATCTAAACGACCGATCCGAACCGCTCAACATGTTCTCCATATTGAAATGTGCTTGGAGGCCAAATTTTATAATTTTTGAAATTTTTTTACTATTTATTAAGCCACTTTGAAAATCGCTGATCGAATGATCCAGAATTTTTTACTGTTTTTTACTGTTCATCCGGATCTGCGATTTTCAAAGTGGCTTAATAAATAGTAAAAAAATTCCAAAAAATATAAAATTTGGTCTCCAAGCACATTTCAATATGGAGAACATGTTGAGCGGTTCGGATCGGTTGTTTAGATTTTCAAAATGGAGTATGAGCGTGAAGTAAAACGACGTTTTACTTCACAACTCACCATAGTCGGTCTCTACTAATGAGTATGTTATTTTAATTTAGAAATTGTGATGGTTGTGTTTATATATCGATTCAAGCATATTTATTGATACAAAACTCCTACAGTATTATCTAGATTGATACAAGTATCACAATTCATACAAGCAGATTTTTCAGTAATTATTTTCGTGATACGGTCAAACATGCTGAAAAAGGAATAAACTAGAAATCTCAAAATTACTTTTTTGAAATATATTTTTATTATAATTTTTTTTGTTAACATATATTATTATTATTTCATTTCTATATAAAAATAAAAATAATTTATTTTATATAAGATTAGGTAAATTCATTATATGGCCAACTGTCCATTACGCTTCCTTCAATTTTTATAAGCCTGTTTTTGTTCATTAATCATATTGATATACACATTACAATAACAAATAATTTTTTTTTACAATTTCAACACATTCTCATAATCATTTATGTACATATTTATTAGTATGGATTTTTGCAAATTAATTTGTAGATCCTCATACTTGTAAAATCTCATCTCACAATATCTCATGAACAAGAACAAAAATGAAAAAAAAGGATGGCACAAACAAAGTTTACACATACATGTGTCATGAGCTTGCTCGATCGGAGTGGAGATATGATGTATCACGAACCAGCATTTAATCGGATCAAAATTCTGCTGTATTGGAAGTCACATGTACAAAATCTGAATAAGTAATTTTCTGTAAATATTTAAAGTTGAATGTCTTTTTTTTTTTTTAATTTAAAAAAAGCTGATATAGTCTGTTTTATAAAAAAAAAATGCTATTTTAAATCGGACTCGTATAAAAATGGCTTTATGAATTTATATTGAGTCTACTGATCTCTTTAAATATTTTTTTTAGGGAAAACCCACAGGCCTGATCTCTTTAATTTAAATCAAATGACCCGATAGCGTCCTACTTCTCTTTTGCTTTTTGGAAACGAAGCGGATACATTAAAAAAAGGGAAAAACGTGAGCAGTCTATTATCTTGTAGTAACCCTTAAATTCGAGTAGAACTAAGGTGCTCTTAAGCTCATCAAGCCCTTTGTGAGCTTAACTCAAAAATCTATCGGATTGACTTCAAACGATATTTTCAAACCGTTAGATGTTCAATTTATATTAAAATGTGCTTGGAGACCAAATTTTACATTTTTTGTAAATTTTTTTACTATTTATTAAGATGGTTTGAAAATCACTGTTTTCCAATGGTGCAGAATTTTAATAAAAACAACGGTTTTCAAACCAGCTTAATAAATAGTAAAAAAATGAAAAAAAATGAAAAATTTGGTCTCCAAGCACATTTTAATATAGATTGAACATCTAACGGTTTGAAAATGTCGTTTGAAGTCAATCCGATAGGTTTTTGAGTTAAGCTCACAAAGGGCTTGGTGAGCTTAAGAGCACCTTAGTTCTACTCCTTAAATTCTATAACAATATTGTTCTAGGCTTCTAGCGATGTTAAATTCACAACCCGCCAGCCGCCTCCAAAAAAAAAAATAACTAGAAAAGCATTCGTGTTTATGTTAATCACGAGTTTGCTGGTCCTTTTTTTGTTGTTGAATATTTGAGCAAATAGGATATATTCAAAGTTTCAAACTAATTTTGTTACATACTTTGAGCTATTACAACTACTAGTTAATATTCCATATAAACTCAAATAGAAAAAAAAAAAAGTTGTTTGATTTTTTGCTTGATGCTAACTTGTTATTACACTAGTCTATTTATAATTGCTTCGCGAAAACTAAGGAATAATTTCAAATTTTCTAAAAAAAAAAAAAATTATGTAGAGTTGTGATACTTTTATTTTTTACTACCTCTAGAAACTTGTATAATCTACCGTTACAAGATATTTTACTTGTTTGTTTTTACAGGAATTTGAAATATACTTCATGAACTCACTTGAGCTTGCCTGTAATATAACCGAAGACATTGTATGACCTTCAACATTACACTCAGAAATCTTTTCCTATGCATTTGATTTAGACACATTCAACATAGAGTATCGATTGCTTGTTCATTTTTCTAGGAGATTACAAACTAATTTAAACGCCAAACTTCTTTATAAAATTTAGTACAACTAAAAAGTTGATGAGTTATTGATTGAGAGTGAAATACTATACCAAATGCTTTCGTTTTTTTTAACTCTATAATGCCTTCATTTTTTACACATTAATGATTAAAATTTACAAATAAAATATCAAAATAAAACCGTTAAATTTGATTTATATAATTTTCTCTATGCACATATAAAGATTATGACATTTCGACTTTGTTTTGATTGATATCAATAGCTTGCAAAAATACATTGATATGAATAAATTATGGACGTTCATTTTTCAACTTATTGATTTATATAAAATAAAATTGAAAAGTGATAAATTTTTTATGTGTATATATAGAAAATAATATAGATCACATCTAACTGTTTTATTTTGACATATAAGTTTTAAAAATTTTGTTATTAAAAAAATGAGGATATACGGTGGAGGCACAGAAAAGAAGAATCCTCCTCTTTTATTATACATGGTTCAATATATCAAATTAATTTATATGCTTTAGATTTAGCTAAACAGATTTATATATGATTTTGTGTTTATTTTGTCAAGAAAAAGTCATTTATCAATTTGATTAGTATAATTTTTGGGGAAATTTCATCTATACCCATCAAAACTTTGAAATTATGTATTTTTCCTCTAAAATTCATAATATCACATTTACCCTTTTAAACTTAAAAAACCCACAAATTTACCCATTTTATTGCCTTTTCTATTAAAAATCATTTTAAATTTATAAAGTACCTATTTTACCTTTTATTAAGAAAAAAAATTATGTAGCATGTTTCAGAAAAATATTAGTCTTCTAATTGGTCATTTTCCAAGAGTGGTTTGTGAGGGCAAACAAGTCATTTATCTATTATGACGCATATACATTGATGTTTAGGTATATGATTGTGTAAGCACATAAGTAGAGAAATGACTCATTTACCCTCGAAAATTGATCAATTAGAAGATTAATTTTTTTTTTGAAACATGTTACATATTTTTTTTCTTAAACATGCTACATATATTCTCATCCTAAATGCCGATTGCCGAGTCCCAAAAAACAAACAAACTTTAATGTCAACACTTAACCTTTTGTTTTTGTCTTGTACAGAGAATATAACAGATATGATCTCCGTAGTAATTACTGCTATTTGGCTCCACACAATAAAATGTTTCGATTTTGTTGGAGAAATGTTTGAAAACAGCAGGAACACAAAGAACAACGTCAATGGACACCTATATATATATATGCTTTAATTTTTTATGGCGCCCGTCCTGTTTCTTTTGCTAAAGCTATGCTTGTACATAATTTGTACAAGAAGCTTTCTAACATTAGCCAGCCCGTTTGTTGGCCCAATTACTAACTCACCAGAGATCCAAGTATGTAATTGGTGTTTGCATATCCGCATGGGCCTTTCAATCTTTTGTGAATTGTCCCCCTTAACTAATTATCTCAACAATTACAATTATAAAATAGGGGAATAGCTCCGAATTATTTTTAGTTACTATTTAAAAAAAAATATATATAGAGTTAGACATGGAATTAAAAAAAAAATCAGCCAGTTTGTAGATATTATCTGAGTATCATTTAAAAATGACACACATACATTATTTACGCACCATCCACTCAAAAGTGACACTCTTATAACACACATGTATTATTATTTATTAAACTTTTGGATGATGCGCAAATAATATATGCGTGTCATCTAAGTAGCACTCAGATTATATTCGTGTACTGGATAACTATGAATATATTTTTTTTTCTAATTCCATGTTAACCGTGTATTTTTTTTCTCAATAGTAACTAAGCAAATCCGGGAATAGCTATGAACTATAAAGAGGCATAGTCAAAAAGGGGGCCCGGCTGTTTCCGCGTACATTTTGTTCATCATCACCAAATTGGACTGAGACAACATCATATCTCATCCTAGCCGTCACTAAACGTTAATGTGGACACGATCCATAAGACATCAGTATCATGCAAGTAGAAAAATGTCCCTTTTGAGTGCAAATTTGCCCAAAAGAATCAGTAAATTAAACAGCCGCTTGACTGATTCCTTGAAAGGCTAAAAAGATATTGAACAGGACAAATCGAAACTTCGACGAAATTGTTTGTGGCCACTGTTGGGTAATTACTTATTAAAACAGGCGAATAGAAATACACACCACCTCCAATAATTATAATTTGAGGTCATGCACTCACTTGTCGGTTGTAAGTATATTAAAAGTTTAAAAACTGTACCTTGTATTTAACTAACTATCAAATCCAAAAGTTTAAATAGCGTTTATTACGTCATAGCGGAACGGCTAAAAAAACAATGTTATTGTCATATTGCACCGTATCTTACATTTAACTAACTATCAAACTCAAAGGTTTAAATAGCGTTTATCGCGTCATAGAGGAACTGCTAAAAAAACGACGCTATTGTCAGATTGCGCCGCTATAGCGCCAATAGCGCACTATAGTGCCATAGCTTTTATGATCCAAAAACGCTACAACGGTGCTATAATGCCGCTATTTAGAACCCTGATCAAACCCTTTCATTTTTTTTTTTATCATTTTTTTCCATTTCTCCTGTGAAGCAATGTTTTTTCGCTTCTCCATAACGTGCAGCCGTGTCATTAGGTGACTTTTATAATCCACCAAACGATAATAAAAAAGAAGAAGGGAAAATTAAATTATTTGACTTGATTCCTCTAACAAACATTCCTCACGTCATAGGATATTGCATTATACGCGGTAGTTACCTTGGCTAAGTCTCATATATAGCTTAATTTCTTCAAGTAATTAATCCTATAGACAATTATCTCCAATCTCCAACTGCCAAATTTAAAATTAGCAACCAACTACCATTACCCAATAAATTATTTCATTCACTCATGGCACGAAATACATCTTCTTCAAAAGCCGGACTTGTTCCTCTCTCTCTTGAAAATACTAATAAATAATTTGCATATATACTTTGTTTGGCTTTTATATCTCTCTCTAGCTCTCTCCCTCCTCTTTCTCTCCATCCTCATATTCCAACAAAAAAAAAATCCAAATAAGGAGGAGAAGAGCCATATGACAGAGATGTCTAACAATTCAGATGTGGAGTCAGCTGGCCAACGCATATCGCCTCCTCCGGGGAGAAGCGTACCGAGGTATGGCAACGGCGCCCACATACCACCGCCACCATTTTACAATGACCCGATAACATTGGAGAAAACACACAAGCCATGGCTAGTGCCTACTATTGTGGTGGTGGAGATAATAGTGTTCGTCTTTGAGATGGTGGTGAATAACTGCCCGGATCATGACAGTGCATATGGTTCGTGCATTGCAAAATTCCTTGGCCGGCTCTCTTTTCAGCCTTGGAAGGAGAACCCCTTGTTGGGACCATCGTCTAACACGTATGTTTTGTATAATTATTTTCTTAAATTTAATTTTGATATGATTGATTTATTGACAAATAAGTATAGTTGCTTGGGGCCTCTGGGGGGAGTGGGGGTGTACAGTCCTTAATTATTCTGTGTAATATGTTTAAAATCAACATGAATCGATTGCACTCTAATGTGTGCATTAATTATGTTGAATTGTCGATACTTAGTTAACAAATAATATGAGAATCCATAAGTCTGGTTATTAGTCATATTAATACATAACAATAATTAATTATGGCAATAATTCAGAAATAATTCGGGCATAGACCAATTTGGACTTCAATGTAATCTTATTCCTTTTGCTGAATTCATTCAATATATATAGGTTGAGAAAAATGGGAGCACTAGACTGGGATAAGGTGGTACATCAAGACCAGGGGTGGAGACTTGTGTCATGCATGTGGTTGCATGCTGGTTTGATTCATCTACTCGCTAATATGATCTGCCTCATTTTCATCGGGGTTCGCCTTGAACAACAATTTGGATTTTGTAAGCTCTCAATACTTACAACACACCATAAACAATAAATTAAGGAAGTCAGAGTTTTCAATTTCTTCTCTTGAATTTTTCTTTGCTTCTTTTCAAAATGTATCTATAATACAAATCTAATAATAATTTTTTGTTTGTTTAATTGCTATGAATTTGCAGTGAGGATTGCACCGATTTATCTGATATCAGGATTTGGTGGTAGTGTTTTATCAGCTCTCTTCATACAAAACAATATTTCTGTCGGTGCCTCAGGCGCTCTGTTTGGAATTCTTGGAGCAATGATAGCAGAGCTGCTCACTAATTGGACCATCTATACTAACAGAGTATGTATATGTCCAAAGTAGTTTCATAATTCTTCATGATTAGAACCTACAGGGAGCAATATGTAGGAATATAAATCCTTTGAATGAATTTTAAAATTTTGCTAAATTAAAATAAATACAGGTATTCAATTCGCAAATAATTTTATTAAAATTTTGCTGCCTCAGGTAGCAGCTCTCTTCAACATATTGGTTATTGCCATTATAAACTTGGTGATTGGCATACTACCCCATGTCGATAATTTTGCGCATATTGGAGGGTTCTTGGCTGGATTTCTCATAGGTTTTATTCTCTTATTCGAGCCTCAGTACGAATGGGTGAAGTCAAGAGGCCGAGCTTCTGTGTCAAAGTATGCGACTTACCAGCTCATTTTAGCTGGTGTTTCAGCTCTCTTGCTTGCAGGAGGGTAAGTATAATGTTTTCTTAATGATCTAATCAGCGGCAGCTTACAAGACAGTTTGTTTTACCTGTTATTTAGTTTTGTCTGGTGTCCTTTTGTTCTCTTTTTAATTTGTCTATGGTTTCCCACTTGGTTTTGTCAACAATTAGTTTAGGATATCCTTGATTCTATCTTATAATATAATTAAACAAATCAACATAAAATTTGATGCTCCTGCAAAATCTGTCCAAGAGCTGTACTACTTGATGATATTCTTAATATAAAACCTCTTAATTAGCTGTATGTAACTATTATAAACCTTCTAATATAATTAAATTGAAATTGTATGATTCTGTAACTTCCAAGTACCTAATTTGTGCCTTCTCATTTGAGCAAGGGACATTGGACTTGTTAACAATAAAAGTTTCACCCTTCTTGTGCAGCTTGGCAATGGGATTGTATGCTTTGTTCAATGGGAAGAATGGCAACGAGCATTGTTCATGGTGCCATTACCTTACCTGTGTACCAACTTCTAGTTGGAAGTGTTCTTCCTAATAAAAGACAAGAGGTTGATTCGTTTCTCAGAGAGATCAACATATCTTAATTTGTTTTTGCTTAGCATTAAATACATCTTTATTCAATTTGTTTATACTGTAAATCAAAGGGTTAAAGTTGTTTTCGGAGTGAGTCAATGTAAGTCGAGAGCGTTATCGTGAAGGTTGTTAGGCATATTTTTTTGTTGATATTATTTTCATATTTAACCATTTTCATATATACTTTTCCAGCCGAGAGTGTGACTTGTGCTTGTTGTTTGGTTATAATGGACTTAAATTTGAACTGATAATTAATTTTTATCCTATTATGAGCTGTATGCTGTTTTCTTACTGAAATTATAACCAATTGTCTGAATTATTTGTTTCTTATTGCGTTCAGCTTGATCGCTGTAATCACATTATGCGCGTAACAGGCAATTAATATTAACAAAGAACTCAAGAAGAAAACTATTGCAGAACAAAATTCACTTTGATTAGCCCTCTTTTACAAGAATCACAATTCATCTTATAACAGGCAAAGTTCCTTGTCATTAAACACAGTGTAGTTGACCAAATAAATGACGATAATTAAATATTGGATTTGACAATTAGACCCTTAACGGGTTCAGTTTATCATAGGCTAATTTAGAAATTAAAGGGAGTAACTAAATTTGATATATAAAGTTACTTAATCTTTATTTCTTTTATAGAAAGTTACCGTTTATTTTCCAACAGCTTTTTTTATTTTCTTTGGCTATATAATGCCCACTGTACAAACAAATCAATGATATAAAATATAAATTTCTCATTCACCTTCTGTCTCATATTACAAAAAATATCATGATATCAGAGCGGGATTAAAATCCTGATTCAAGACAGAAAAGCAAACAACAAAATCACAGATAACAAAGATCTGTGATTCAGAAAAACTGAGCATCTGTTCAGATCAACAAACCAGCAGTAGTACCAGCAATTGCAAACCAAAAAAGCCACCAGCATACCAGCAGTGCTGTTTTTTGCTAGAAAAAACCAAAAACTCTGTAAACAACACCAGAAAAATTTCAAAAAATCACAGTGGCACAAAACCATGAAAAACTCACATCAGTGATGCTAAATGGCAAGAATTATCATGTGTGGGCAAGACAGGTCAACTTCGCCTTAAGTGGCTGAGAAAAAGGTAACCACATCAACAAAGCTCACACAATTCCAAAATTATCAAATCATCCAACTGAACCCGAACATAAGAAGTTAGTCAAATGGAAAGTAAGCGATCATACAGTTATCACTTGGTTACTCGTAACAATGGAACCAAAGGTATCCGACTTACTCTCTTATAAAAATAGTGCATTAGAGATATGGGAAAGAGCCAAACAATTGTATGGCCACAGAAAAAAATATTCTCATATTTACCAAATCCAAAGAGATTATCAACAAGCAAAACAACAGCAAGGTCAACCAGCCATGGATTTATACGGTTATCTCCAAAAGAAAAAAAAGATGAACTTAGGGTTTATCAGCCCCCCACCACTGACCTTGCTGAAATCCAAAAACGAGAAGAACAATATGACATTTTTCAGTTCTTAGCAAGCCTCGATTCCACCTATGAGGCCGTGAGGTCCCAAATATTGTTGCTTGCTGAGTAACCATCCTTAGACGAGGTAGCAGCAATGATAGACAGAGAGGAGACAAGGATGTCGGTCATGGGGCCACAATCTCCCGAAAATTCAGAAACAAAAGCATTCACAATCATGGCTAGGCCACCCTAGCTACAGGCCGGAGGTGAGAGGAGACCAAACAGGTGTGAAATGCGACCATTGTAAGAGAGAGGGGCATCGCAAGGATCAGTGTTGGTTCCTCAACCCTCACCTCCGACCCAAATGGCACAAGAAAGGGGGAGCCGGTGATCGAAAGGGGGAGAGAGGCGGCTGGGAACGAGACAGAGGTGGAAATGAAAAGAAGATAGGGCTTTTAGCGGATGGAAGAGAGGAAGGTCATCGGATTGAATCAGAATCGTCTGCTAATTTAAGCGCTGGGGCCTCCTCTTCAACCAATTCACTGGATCCTATACAGTAACTTCTCCAACACCTTACTGTGATGCTAAACCAAAAAAAGAAAATCAGAATACATCTGGTATGATTTGTGTTGCAAATTTATCTTATTTTCCAAAAAATTCTAGATGGATATTGGATTCGGGTGCAACTAATTATATGATCGGAAATAGAAATTTATTAACCTCTTTTAGAAAATACGAAACCAAAAAATTTGTTACGGTTGCAAATGGTGATAAAATGAAAATTCTTGGGGAGGGCTCAATAATAATTTCTCAAAAATAATTCAAAATGTCTTGTACTTAAATGATTGCTCATCAAATCTATTATCCATTAGTAAAATCACAAATGAATTAAAATTGTGAACTCATTTTTTTGACAAAAAATGTGATTTTTCAGGATGGGATAACCAAGATTATGATTCGCGAAGGATTTCTAGAAAATGGGCTTTACTTTTTTTAATGAAGAAAAATTCAATCTCAACACTACCAAAAATGAAAAATTAAGCATACTTTTGCATAGAAGAATTGGACATCCTTCCGATAAAATTTTAAAGAGTCCTTTTAATTTCTCAAAATTAGATAATAGTAGTTGTGAAACATGTAAGCTAGGAAAACATACTATATTGCCTTTTAAATTATCAAGTTGTAAAAGCGAGAAACCCTTTGATTTGGTTCACTCGGATGTATGGGGACCCGCCCCAATTAACTCTTTTAATGGATACAAATATTTTGTTATATTTATTGATGGTTTCTCTAAAACAACTTGGTTATATTTATTAAAAGATAAAAGTGAAGTGTTCTCACAATTCCTAGATTTTTATAACTTCATAGAAAATCAATATGAAACAAAAATTAAAATTTTTAGATCCGATAATGGAACGAAATTTGTAAATAAAAATTTCTGAAACTTTTTTAAAGGAAAAAGAATTTTACATCAATCAACATGTGTCTATAAACCCAACAAAATAGTATTTTCGAAAGGAAAAATAAGCACTTACTTGAAATGACTCGAGTACTTTTATTTCAAAGTAATGTTTTAAAAACTTATTGGTCAGATGTGGTTCTTACCGCTACATATTTAATAAATAGATTGCCAAGTATTAATTTAGATTACAAAAGCCCATTAGAAATTCTTTACTAAAGAAAACTCAACATTTAGCATTTGAAAATTTTTGGTTGTACATGTTATGTACACAAAAATAATAAACAAGACAAGTTGGATTATACCTCAATTAAGGCTATTTTTTGGGTTATTCATCACAAAAAAGGAATATAAATGTTATGACTGTTAGTGTAATAATTTAGAAGTCAATAAAACGATAAATGTATCATATATATTTTGTTCATGAATTGGATGATTAATATCATCTTGTTGCCTTGAGTATTATTGTATTTATGAATCATTCATTTATCTGACTAGAGTCAATGAATGAAATTGTGAAACTTCATAATATAGATGATATATATTCTTAAAAGTCACTAACCAAGATAATTAGCAAGAACACTAATTTACCGTTACAAGGTTAGTATGTGGATTAAAAGATGGTTAAGTTTTACAAACCATTGACAAGAGATGTCATTTTAATCACATAGATACATGTTCCAGGAACATGGTATTTGACAGACCCCGAATGAAATATTAAATGGAATTGTGTTCGTGTCATTAATGTTTTCATTCAGTGTTAAGTCCTAAAGTATGAGGTATTCATCTTTCCTACTAAGAAATGTATATGTGTGATTGTTACCTAACGCTGTCGGTAAAACGCAGTTATAACGGTAGCTCTTCGGTATACATAGCTTAGCTGAGGTAGTGATGGTTTACCAAAAGTAATATTTTCCCTCGTATCTCTGTTATAGTATCACTGGGCCCCTTGATAGAATAAGATTATCTGCATGCGGTATAATTACAAGAGTAATTATATTTGGTAATCTGTTCAAGATCAAGAAAAGATTAAGTTTGCAAGAATGACACACACCTACCTTGAAACTGATCTGATAACTATGAGACAAAAGAATTAACACGAGTAAAATAGTTTATTGGATCGTGGTATTGTACAGTACATCATCATCTGTGTAATTGGATGGTCATAGTGCAGATGTTAGATGCCTCCTATGATTATAGAAGTTAGAACAGTTCTAATTCTATTTACCAACATAACACAGATCCTATGGGGTCAACCGTATAGGAGCTAATAGGAGAATCTTATTGATTGATTATGATTTGATTATAATTAATGTTCTCTGGTTCGTAGAAAAGTTTCGGTACAGACGAGCTGTACCTTTTAAAACCTTTGTATACTCTCGCTTAAGACCGCAAGTGCACAGTCCTACTCGTACAGTATAGTCGGGTATCGATCCACAGGGACGACTCAATTCCGAATTTCTACTTGACTTAGCTAGGTACTATAAGTTTGAAATGGTTGCTTGTGTTTGTTTATATTTCCTAAATTCAATCAACAAATTCAATAACAGAAAATGAAAGCAATTAAATGTTTGGTTTTGGACTATTGTAAAGAAAAGGCGTTTCAAGGGTTTCAGATTTCATCCTCAACTTTGCTGCTCTGGACTTGTCACGCGACCCGCATACTCTCGTATGCGACCCTTGTGACGCGACCCGCGTAGCCCTCGAGCTACTCTGGACCTGTCACGCGACCCGCACACTCTCGTATGCGACCTTGTGACGCGACCCGCGTGGCCCTGGAGCTGATCCTGCATGTTTCTGTTTCTGGTTGTTTCAGTCGTGTAAGGCTCGATTGACCGTACCTAATGTTACTAAACCTCAACTCTCGTGTATTGGCTTAACAGACTTGGTACAGAATTGCAATTTCACCTTCCTAGGTTTAATCCTAAGTTCTCGATTCGGTTTACTAAAGGTATCCACTACCTCTCGATAAATGGAAATTTCACCTCTCGGCTACTATTGATCTCACCTCTCGGATCTCAGACCTACCTCAAATACTTAACCTAATTTGCAAGAAACATCAAGGCCAAATTACAAGAAGAAATACCAAAGGCATTCAACAGTAGACAATCAAGAATCAATCAAGCAATTTAAATCAAGCAATCACAATAATACAAGAATCAAAGAAACACGAATAACAATTCAGATTCAAACTACATGCATTATCAAGCAAAGTCTAAGATTACATCCAAACCCCTCGAAACTACAAAACTACTCAATCATGATCAAAAACGAAATAAAAGAGAGAAAGAAGATGCAAATCATGATGGAGATGAAGGATTGAAGAGGATTGAAGCCTTCTGTCGAATTCTTCTTCTCCTAATCGAATCCCTCCTCTTGCTCCAGGTCTTCTCTCTCTTCTCTGTCGCACGCCAAGGCTGAGCTTCAAACTCCCGATCTCTCTGTTTTTGTGAAAATGAATTCTCCCCTTTAATTTGCGCAGGCCACTGTTTATATAGAAATCTTAATGGGCTTCAATTGGGCCCTGGCGCAATTAATTCGACGCGACCCGCATTGATACGGATGCGACCTGCGTCAAGTGGGGTCTGGTGCGAGCTATGAGGGTCGCGTCTGAGGTCGCGCTGAGCTATGATGCGACCCGCGTCAGGTGGGACGCGGCCCGCATGGAGAATGTCAGAATTCTGGCCTTTTGCTTGTTTTCGCCTATTTCCTGCAAAGTCATAACCAAAATGCAGCAGTACCATATTCTATTGATATTCAATGTAAACAGCGCAATTTAGTGGTTCAAAACATGATGTCTGGTTTGGAAATAGGTCGAAACAATAGATCAAATAAGGAGACATCAATTAATAATAAGATTGTTATAATTAATTATACGTGTTATAATTAAATTATAAATGTCATATAAAGATGACAAGCAGAAACAACGGTTAATTTATAAGTATACACGGTACGTTGTATAAAAGTTACCGAAAGAACAACCGAGAGAAATATAATTGTTCAGAATAATTATATAGATATGAAATGGATTTTAAATGTTAATTATGGATTAATTTTTTGGGCCTAAAGCCCATTAGAATTAAAGCCTTAATTAAATTTAAAAGCCCAAATCAATTCAATTCATTTTGGGCTGAAAACACTGTAGCGCCGACTGAAACACTGTAGCACCGACCTATGAGGGTATTTTGGTAATTTTGGGCCATATCCATTTCCTATAAATAGAGGGGTAGGGTAGAGAGAAAATTACTAATTCACATGATATCGAATCGATCTGATCGATCGATAATCTAATCTTCTCTCTTTCTCGATTTTGTTTACGGGATTGGAAAATAATATATTTGCGAAAGTTGCGGTATTTCTGTTTTTGCTTATTTAGTGAATCAGAATAACTGCGGGTCGTGAATATTGTTATTTTGTCTTTTCTCGGTAAATAGTGTTTTTGCAAAGTCCGCGGTTTACGGTATTTCTGGCAAAAGAAATAAACCGCTCTCTGGTTAGTCCTGGTGGATAACTGATAGAGGCATCAGACGTTTGGTGCTCCGAGACGAATCGGTCTTCATTCCAATCAGAATTTGGAAATGAGGTATAAATGTTATATTAATTTATTTAATTGTTAAATAGATTTAATTTTTAGAAATCACTCAAGGAGTAGATCTGTGGAGGATTAAAAGGGCTTGTCAAGAGAAAGACGGGAACATGAACGTTCGGTACTCTTTCTGACATACCTCTTTAATCCTTGGCTTAAGTTAGAAGTAAATTTTTTTGTTTTACGTTCTTTCCGCATCTTAAGCAAATAAATGGGTTTGAACAGTCAAAACCCCAACAGACTTAATCAATGGATTTGAACCGTCTAAACCCAACAATGACCCCAAAACAAAAAATTGTACATCTCTAGAGATGTAATATTTTTAGAAAATGAGCCATATTACAAAGAAACTAATTGTGAGGAATTTATAAGAGAACCTTTGAAGGAAATTGTATTACCATAACTCACAATAGAAGAGGTAAGACCAATACAAATTGAAATTGCAAACGAAAATAAAAATGAAAATGAAAGTGAGAATGAGGAAGAAATAGAAGAAAATCCCTCAAATGAAGAAGATCGAGACATAGAAGAAACACCATTGAGAAGGTCAGTTCGAACAACAACCCCTTCAACAAGGCTAATGAATTTTATAACTTACAAGGTACAATATTCTATACAAGATTTTATTACATATGGTAATATCTCCTCCAACCATAAAGCTTTTTTTACCTCAATTGAAAAAGAACAAGAACCAAACAATTATGAGGAAGCCATAAAAAATACTGTATGGAACAAGGCCATGAAAGAAGAACTAATGACTCTTGAGAAAAATGAAACTTGGGTAATCGTTCAATTACCAAAAAATAAAAAATCCGTAGGATGTAAATGAGTGTACAAAATTAAGTACAATAGTGATGGTACCGTAGAATGATACAAGGCTCGATTGGTTGCCAAAGGATACACACAAACTTACGACATAGACTATTATGAAACATTTGCACCCTTTGCAAAAATGAGTACCGTAAGAATTTTATTTTCCATTGCGGTAAACCAAGGTTGGAAATTATACCAAATAAAGGTTAAAAATATATTTCTTCAAGGAACACTTGAAGAAGATATATATATGTCATTATCACCCGGTCATGAAAAAAACCAAAATTGTGATCTAGCTTGCAAATTGAAGAAGTCAATTTATGTATGAAAAATTAAGCTCTCATCTAATATCTTGCAATTTTAAAATTAGTAATGCCAATCACTCATTATTTGTCAAAATTGAAGAAGAAAGCACCACAATTATTTTAGTGTATGTAGATGATATTGTCATTACCGGAAACAAACAAGAACATATTAAAACAATAAAACTCCAATTAAAAGAAAATTTTGACATCAAAGATTTAGGCTATTTAAAATATTTTTGGGGAATAAAAATAGCATATTCAAATCAAGGTTTATTTATTTCTCAAAGAAAATACACCTTAGATTTGTTGAAAGAGACCGGTAAATTAGGTTGTAAACTGGCCTCCATACCAATAGATATCAAATACAAAATAAATATCGAGGATGGTGAACCGTTAGAAGATATAAACCAATTCCAACGACTTGTAGAAAAATTTATTTATCTCACGGTAACTCGTCCGGATATTTCATATTCCGTAAGCCAAATAAGCAAATTCATGCATAGTCCAAGAACACCTCACTAAGAGGCCATTAATAGAATATTAAAATATTTAAAAGGAACTCCCGATAACAGAATTTTCATGAAATGCAATAATTCTAACGAAGTGTGTGGCTATTCCGATGCAGATTGGGCGGGAGCTTCGATAGAAAATCGACAACCGGTTTTTGCACATTTGTAGGCGGAAATTTAGTCACATGGAAAAGCAAGAAATAAAATATTGTGGCACGATCAAGCGCCGAAGCGGAATATCATGCCATGACATCTACCGCAAGTGAGTTAACATGGATCAAGCAACTCCTTTCGGATTTTGGAATTCAATTAAATTGCCAGTGCAAATGTTTTGCGACAACCAATTGGCACGGCATATAGTATCCAACCCGGTGTTTCATGAGAGAACTAAACACATCGAGGTTGATTGCCATTTTATTAGATAAAAGATTCAAGCGAAAAAAATTGAGACTCCTTTTGTAAGAAGCGGAGATCAATTAGCAGATGTCTTTACGAAGGGTTTAGATCTAAAACTATTTGAAGAAAACATAAGCAAGTTAGGGTTAATTGATATCTACACGTCTAACTTGAGGGGGAGTGTTAAAAATAAGTAGTATTAGGAACTAATAATAGCCTCAGAGACCCTTAATGGGTTTAGTTCATCATAAGCTAATTTAGAAATTAAAGGGAGCAACTATATTTGATATATAAAGTTACTCAACCTCTATTCTTTTTATATAAAGTGACTGTTTATTTTCCAACAGCTCTTTTATTTTCTTTGGCTATATATTGCTCACTGTATAAATAAATCAATGATATGAAATATAATTTTCTCATTCACCTTCTGCCTCATATTACAAAAAATATCAATTAGGTTACTGTGTATGTTCCACACGTTGGAAAGTTTTGTATTGTATCGCTTACATCCAGCTTTAATCCAGCCCAAGTATAGAGTCTAGGAATGAGTCAAATATTGATATATTATGTCATACTTTTCTTTCCTAATAATTCTGTTGCCAACTTGGAGGAACATTAGAGTTTACTTTTCAATTTAAATAACAACCTAATTGGCAATAATAAATCTGATCGTAGAAGTGACAATCTGCAATGACCTTTTCCAATTCATGTCCTCCTGGCACTCCAATTTGCTGTTAGAATATGCAATAATTCAAATACTGAATTTAAAGAAATTTCCTCTTTTTTTGGGACCCAAATCGTTCATAAAGGATCTAAAATTGGTAATCCTGGATCAGATGGTATGGTTTAGGCATAGTCATAGAACGTTACAATTGCTATTAATTTTGACCCGCCAACACTTTGACAGAATGTCGAATTTGCTGTAAAATTTTATTGTACTTATTTACCATGATCGATTTAATTATAACATTATAATATCATTTATTATAAAAAGAATAGAAACTCCATGATTCCCACATGCGTGTGCTATATCTTACCAAAATTTGCATCACAATTTTCTTTTGGTTGCTTGGTAAGGTACGTACCTGGTTTTTGTCGGTTGACTTTAAACTTTTACCGAAGCCTGTGAAACCCGGATCATGTACTCCTGAATAAGGTTTACATGTCTTTCTTTGTTTTTTCTTTTTAAAGTTGTCTATTGCCAACCGACAATTTCGTTAAACAAATACATGCCTTTCCAATTATTGTTAACTAAATTTTTTTGGAATTCCCAGGTATATATCACAAGTCAGAATGTAGTCTAAGGTCTGCATTACTGAAAACTTACATGCTCCAATCATATTTCACATCATTATCTCCGATTTCAAAGTCCAAACAGACAATCCGAACCACTTAACATGATATCCATATTAAAATGTACTTGGAGACCAAATTTTATATTTTTTGAAATTTTTTTACTATTTTTTAAGATGGATACAAAATCACTGTTTTTAAATTGTCCAAAATTTTCTGAAAAACAGTGATTTTGTACCCATATTTGAAAATAGTAAAATAATTTAAAAAATATAAATATTGATCTCCAAGTATATTTTAATGTGGATATCATATTGAGCAGTTCGGATCATCTATTTGGATTTTGGAATCGGAGATAATGATGTGAAATATAATTGGGACATAAAAGCAATGGGGGCATTTGGCATTTGAGCCCTCAGATAATATATACATATTTATATGAAATTTTTTTGGGCAGATACATCCGTCTTTGCATAACTAACATACATCAACAATTAAAAATAGTTTCGCCACGCTTTCTTTAATTGCCTATAGGATGTTACAGAATGTTATCGTATTAACTTATCTAAAACTCGGATATTACAGAGTTATTCACCTAAAGATAAGCCATTATAAAGTTAGTCACCACAAAAATCAGAACCTACTCACGTATTACCTTAACCAAAATATTTTAGGCTATCAAAACAACCTAACTGTATCTCCTATACTCAAACAAAACCCCTCAAAAATAGATAAATAAATGAAAGAACAAATAAACTTAAGGTAACTTCCAAAAAGTCTTTTTGGTAACGAGTATTTTCTCGCCCTTATTTGATTCAGGTTCGTTTTCATATACCTTAGTGGTCCATCTGATTGTATGTGCAATGCTCGTGATCTTATTAATTACATCAGGCCCGTCTCTTATAATGACGGTACCTTCTGGCCTTAGTATTCTATCCATCTCCACTAGTACATCAACTAGGTGGCATCTGCATGGCAAGAAAGAGAAGTGTTGTTCAAATCAGGTCACAAAAGAATTTGCTGAGAAACAAGATACGAGGACAGTCAAGAAAAGCTATAGCGCCTTTTACTTTTTGTATTTTTTGGGTGCTAATTACATCAAATACTCTTCCATATTTGAAAATAACACAGCATTTCAGTTCTTTGCAAACAATCACAAACAAAATATGAAGCTAATTCTAGGACAAGTAGGGTTAAAATGCACCATTGGTTTTGTACCCGAACCATATTCCACATCTCTATCTCCATTATCTCCGTTTTAAAAGTTCAAACAGTTGATCCGAACCGCTCAACATGATTACCATATTACAATGTGCTTAGAGACAAAAAAAAAATTATATTTTTTTGGAAATTTTTTACTATTTTTTTAGATAGGTACAAAATCACTGTTTTTGTTTTTGGATGGTCCAAAAGAAGTGATTTTGTACCTATCTAAAAAATAGTAAAAAATTTCCAAATAATATAAAATTTGGTCTCTAAGCACATTTTAATATGGAGATCATGTTGAGCGGTTCGGATCGACTGTTTGAATTTTCAGAACAGAGATAAAAATGTGGGGTATGGTTGGGGCGCAAAACCAATGATGCATTTTAACCCCAATCTTATGATAGCGTATCAGTATCACTTAAAATATCTACAAACTTTGACCAGATATCACCGTCTCTGACAGTATTAACCTGTAGGTGTGCACGATTCCGGAGGCAAAATGAAAAGCTCAAGAAATAAATTTGCTTGGTGAGACAGCAGTGAACCCTGCCTCCCCTACTATTCTCTCTTCCTCTTCCCCTCTTTTCCCTTCCTCTACTTAACAGGACAACATTTATGAACCACATTTAAAATTTTCAGAGTTTGTTTTGTATAGATCAAAATGTTGAAATGAATTATTTTGGTGCGTTCATTTTACAACATTTGTCGACCTCTTGATTTGTTTAATATAGAACAAACTCAATAAATTAAAATCTTGGAATGTTGACTGTCAGCTGGAATTCCATTTTGAAACTGATCTAATTGTTTTTGAGATTAACCTTATGAAACCCTTGTTGAGCTTATTTTCACAGGAAACATCAGAAATGTTCTGTGTAATTTGCAAATGCAGGAAACATCAGGTGTTATTGCAAAAAGCCAAGCATTACCTGGTATGACCAGAAGATGAGTCTCGTATCAAGGAGCTAATTCCTGAAACATGAAGGAGATCATATGTGCGAGGATAGGTCGAGAAAGCTTCACACCTGAAATGATAAATTCACACTTTTGAAAGCTTATACAGCAAAGGATCCACAGCATCATAACCAAAAAATAACCAAGGGCTCACCAATCATGGTATACTCCAATAAGGCCTCTATCATATATTACATCCAGTGTTAGTGGCTTCTTGGCTGGAACCACATTCATGACCCAAACTGGATCGTTTATCAGAGCCGCCGCAAAGCCCCCATAAAACGCATTCATGTCCATCACATTCCTAACATGCGGGGTCCCTAGTTTGATGTTGAGTGAATTTTTGTAATATGCCACCCGTCGACCCCATCTCCTTGTATCTGCTTCAAACACATTTGCCCCTGTTTGCATGAGAGGAATCCTTGGTGAGGGATTTGAGAGCCTCTCTGGCCAGTTTGGCAGATTATTCACGGATATTTCGACTGTTAAGGTGCCTTGGGTCACACAACTCTTCAACTTGTAGTACCTGTGAAGAAAGTATGAATGTAACAATTCAGATGGTGCATTAACTATACTTGAGTGTTGAAGTACCAGTATGGTAAATAGGAAAGTAAACCCTCACAACATGCAAATCATTGTGGCTAATAACAAAAAATATTATTCCCAAATTTGCAAATAAGACCCATTCATTTGCATGTTAGTATTACAATCCTGATAATTAGTCTCATGATATATGCATATAACACCAATATTAGGCTAGTGTAATTGTAAAAGCATATTTCATCAACAAGAAGTTGTAACCTATTTTGTTTGAAACTGTAAGCCTTTTCTTCCTCAGCCAGTTGAAACAAAAATCAGGCCAATGGATTCAAATTTTCAGTAATTGAAATAAATTTACTATAAGCAACTCGATTTAACCATAACTTATACCGAGGCCTTATGTTCAAAACATCTAGTGTTAGATGCAAATATGAGAAACTTCAGGCTATTTTCATTAATGATGAAATATAGGGTCTAGCTAAAAGCCATTTTACAATCGAAGTATAACTGCAGAAAAGAAAAATAAAATACTTCGACTGAAACAGTAACTCTACCGGACAGCCCCAATCCTTTATCGCAATAAAAAAATTTAAGAGAGTTTTATCTTACTAAATTTACCATGCTTTGCTCGAATCATCATGATTCGCAACAGGGCAGAAGTATTTTCCAAGTTCCCGGCACGAGGGCTCCCGGGGCTTCTTCCATATGGCAGTGTTACCATCCACTGTAATTAATTCATAACACAAGCCACTTGCTAGCTTTTTTAAATCAGCCCATTCCTTCTCTTGCTTGGCCCATTGCACTGGAGGCCCAGAGATGACTAAATATCCTCCCGGCCTCAGTAACCGATTCACCTCAATCAGGTAGGTTCCATCTGCAACCGTTTGTAAATTTTTACTAAGACCCTCGAATAAGGATGCGTTTGTTTGGGAAATTGTGATATGAAAAGCTTACTATAAGCAGTGAACGGTATCAAGCACCGGGAGCAGTGCACCAAGTCAAATGAGTGTGCCGAGAAAGGAAGGCGGCGTGTGCCAAGCATAGCGACAAACGCAGGAATGCCTCTCTCTAAGGCAAACTGTATTTGAGATTTATGTGAATCCCGAGGGGCAAAAGACATTGTTATGATATTCTCTTTGAGCATGTACCCACCAAAACTAGCGACCTGAATAACCAAAATAAAATAATGCATAAACTTTTGGCAAATACTAGGTATATGTGTAAGGTAAATGTATAAGTAAGATATAATTACCCCACAACCCATGTCAAGGGCTGTTCTTATTAGGCCACTTTTAATCGGTATAAACTGCCCCAATTTAGCAATGTATTGTTCAGCTCCATCAGGAAACATGGTTCCACCTCCTGGAAAAATAAAGTATGAACCCTCTTGCTTCATCCATCCTTGGTGCCCTTTTCTCTCTGCAATTTTTCCATATGGCATGTTATCATGCCATATCTGCAATAAAATATTACAACACAACATCACATAATAATAATTTTTTTCCCAGAAAAACCAGTCTGAAAACCAAGTAAAATAATGCATGAGACTTGCATACCTTGTGAAGGCTGTCAGGCCACGGGACCGGAATCCGGTACCCTTTAGGCGGGGGTACAAGGCACAGTGGAGTTTCCCCAGTTAGCGGGCAGTGCCTCTCCCGATAAAAATTCATGTCCCTGCTAAAATGGCTGCTACGTTTTGGATCCTCGCAGGGCATATAATCAACGTCCTCTGTCGGGCACACACCGACGGAGACCCACCCCGATCCGCCACCGCGAGAAGGGGAGTCGAGGGCAGAGATGATAGTGGCTCGTAAAGGGGAAGATTCAGTGGCGAGGGAGCGGCGGCCGGTCTCGGCGAGGTGGTCGCCAAGAGGGGTGAGGATGAGGAGGAGGAGGAAGAGCGAGGCAGCGAAGAGGGAGAAGGCGGCGATGTCGAGCAGAGTCCATGGGCGTGGTGGGCTGCGGCGCGGCGGTGGCAGGTTGATGTGGCCCATGGTTGGAGCGGATGCGGATCAGATCGGGGACATGAGGATTGAGGGAGAGAGATCTAAGAAAGAAGCGTCTCGTCAGTGAGGAGAGGAGTGGAGGCAAGGTCGCAAGCAAAAGTGTCCGAGTGACAGACACTATGAATCTATGATTATGATAACAACAGTTAATTAATTAATTAATTAACGATGTCATATCATAAGTTGGGTGGATGGCGCATTGACGCTTTCATTACTGCTCCGAGGACTGCAGAGAATGAGAGAGAGGCAGAGCACGAGGAAATATTTTATAAGTTATTTGCTCCGTCGTTTTGAAAAAAAAATTAAGATAAAAGATTTTATCTCCTATTCTTGAAACGAACTAATTTTTATTAGAGTTATTTATAAATATTCATTATAAATGATAATTCGATTCAAATTCGCAAAAATAAATTCACATCTTAACTAAAAAATTATGTTGCACGGATACGGGTATGGGTATCGTATCGGATACGGCGATACGGTAATTTTCAAAAATCACGGATACGATACGTCTATTATATATAATATTTTACTATTATTTTAATTATATTATTAATTCAACATATGTATTATATGAATTAAATATTGCAAAACAATACTATAGCGAAATATATATTAAATATAATAAGTACTCTACTGTAACAACAAAATTGAAGTGGTATAGTGGTAGAAGGCTATGGTTGTTATTTTTTAGATCCCAACTTCGATTCAGGGTAGTAATTAAATTTTTTTGGTTTTGGCGCGGTGCATGGTGGACTACGCGGTGTGTGGTGTATTTGCGCGGTCCACAGTGGTCCAGACGTATCCCCAAGTGTATCTAAGTGAGTCAAAGCGTATGGATGACCGTATCAATTGATTAAGGATACGCTACGCAATGTTGTAAATAACGGTATGCGCTCGTTGGAGTGTTGTAAATAACGGTATGCGCTCATCGGACGGGTAAGGTACTGCCAAGCGATTAATCGGGAATAATCGGCCGATTAGTCGGGAAAATATCATAACGGTTTGGTCGCCGCCAACGACTAATCGACCATTTTTTACAACACTGACGCTACGTAAGCCGATATGCCAGCTGGCGTATCGGATACGTATCAGTGCCGTATCGGGTGCGTATCGGTATCCGATACGGGTACGAAGCCCAATCTGAAGTATCGAGTAACATAGCTAAAAAGTATCTCCCAGACTTTAGGGTGCGCTCCTGAGGTTTACTTGTTTGAGAATGTTAAATTTTTAGAAGGAGAGAAGAAAAAATCAAGGGAGAGGAGGTGAACCATATATACAAATTATTCAAATGTTTAATCTCCAAATTGGAGTGTAGAGGAGGTTAATCGTTTACTATGTCTTAAATTGAAACACAAGACTAATAATAACTTCAAATAACATTTTAATAGTACAATAATAATTTATCAAAGGCAAAACTAACACTACTAGAATTTTCACATTTTCCATGGGGAGGAAAACGACTTTTTCCAGGAGCTTACTCTTGGAAAAAGCCCTAAAATCGTCATTTCCATGGAATACCCTTGGAAAAACTACTGTCGCTAATAGTCTCGTTGGAAATAGTAAGTATTTCCAACGACACCGTTGAAAATACTCATTTTTGACTTTTTCCATGAGACTGCTCTTGGAAAAAGGGCGCATGGAAATACTTTGATACTTGATCCTGTCTGGATTATTTTCAAGGGGAGCATCCGTGGGGCCACCTTAGTTTTTTCAAGGTAATCAAACGATGGACCCACCCGAGTATTTCCAATGAGAGGGAGCTGTTAGTGTAATAATCTAGAAATCAATCATAGGATAATTATATTATATATATTTTGTTTATGTAATGAATAATTAATCATTTTGTTCCTTGAGATTTATCGAATTTATGAATCATTTTGAGTTCATGACTTGAAATTATAAAACTTCATAATATAGATGATAATACTCTTAATAGTCTCTAACCGTGGTAATTAGCAAGGAACACTAATTGACCATTCAAAGGTTAGTGTGTGGATTAAATGATGGTTAAGTTTTACAAATCATAGACAAAGAGTTGTCATTTTAATCACACAGATACATGTTAGAGAACATGGTATTTGACAGACCCTAATGAAACATTAAATGGATTGTGTTCGTGTCATTAATGTTTTCAGTTAGTGTTAAGTTCTAAAGTATGAGGTATTCGTCTTTCCTACATAGGAAGTGTGTATTCGTGAGTGTTGTTTAACGCTATTCGTAAAAAGTAGCTATAACGGTGACATTTCAGTATGCATAACTTATGCGGATGGGAGATGTTTACCAAGACTACTATTGTCCCTCGTATTTAATACGAGTGATAGTATCACTAGGCCTCTTGACAGGGGCGGAGGCAGAAATTTTTTGAATGAGGGTCAAAAAATTTTTTTAATAATAATGGTGAGTGAGGGAGAGATAATATAAAATAAGAAGTGTCACATGTGATTGTTTTTTATTTATTTTTATTTAAAAAAGTTCTAAAATGTTAGAAATTCCTCAAATTATACACAAATCATTCATTTTTTTTTTAAATGGGGGTCAATAGTATAAAATTTCACAAAAAATATGGGGGTCAATTTATTGTACATGTAGCATTTTACTATAAATTATAGAACAAAAATATATTTCATTACTAGTATTTGAAAAAAAATGGGGGTCAATTGACCCCCATTCTATACTACTAAATCCGCCTCTGCCTCTTGATGAAGTAGGATTATCTGTGCACAATATGATTAAAGAGTTAATCATATATGATAATCTACTTAAGATCGAGAAAAGATTAAGTTTGCAAGGATGACACAAACCTACCTTGGAACTGATCTGATACTATGAGACAAAATAATTAACACGAGTAAATTATTTACTGGATCGTGATATTGTACTGTACAAGATCATCTGTGTCAATTGGGTAGTCATAATGTATTATACCAGATGCCACTTATGATTTATAAAATTAAAAAGAGTTTTAATTCTATTGCCAACATAGCACAGATCCTATCGGGTCACACAAATAGGAAAGTAATCAGAGAAATTTTATGATTAATTATAAAGTGTTATAATTAATAATAAAATAAATGTCATAGAGATGACAAGCTTAAACCAGATTAAATTTATAACGTGTATGACACGTCGTATAAATTTATCGCAATCGCAAGAAATACAATTATTCAGAATAATTGTATAAATATATTATATGGATTAAAATATTAATTATGAATTAATATTTTGGGCCAAAAGCCCATTTGGAATTTGGGCCTAAATTAAATTTAGAATTTAATTAAAAGCCTAAATTAAATCAATTCAATTTGGGCCAAGGGCAATTTGGTAAATTCACCCAAAAGTGAATTTGAAATGGTAATTTGACATTTAGAACCGAATTTCAAAGGCTATATAAAGGGTGGAGGGGTGGAGAGAAATAATATAACAAATCCAATCCAAGTCTGAATCAGAATCCGATTCGATTCGTACTTTAATTTTCTCCCAAATAGTGATTTGCAGAAAATCCAGTAATCCATATATATATATATATTCTTGTGAGAATAGAATAGTTATTTTTGTGAATAGTATTTTCGTAGAATTAATCGTATTTACGGTGAATAGTGATTTACAAAAAATAACGACTTTTTCGAATACCGTTGGTATAGCATTTATGGAAAAATAAATACCAACTCTCTGTAGTTCCTGGTGGATACTGATAGAGGCACTAGATTTCTGGTGCTACGAAACCGAGTCAGACTGCAAATCCAATTCGAATTTGGATTAAGGTACAATCGTTGTTTTAATTTATTTAAGTGTTAAATAAATACATGTTTAGAAATCAATCGAGGAGTAGATCCTATGGCTTATGGTAAAAGTAAAATTTTTGATTTTGCGTTCTTTCCGCACCATAAGTCGAAACAAAATTTAGCAGTAAATTCTAAGTAAAACAGAATTTAGCGGCAAGTTCAACCCAACAGTGGTATCAGAGCTCAGGCTCTCATGCTGATTGATTTTCTAAAATCTTTGTACCTTATGTATAGTTGATACATATAAATAGTTTATCGGTTTGAATTCTTAGATTTGCAGCTTAAAACTAAAGCAAATAAAATATGATTTTCTTGGTTCGGTTTTCCAACTAAGAAAGATAAAATATGATTTTATGCTTTCTTTATGTTTTTGGGTGTGTTGAGTACATTAAAGAATGTGATAACGGAATCAAATAAAATGTGATTTTCTTGGTTCGGTTTTTTGACTAAGAAAATTAAGTAAAATATGATTTTATGCTTTGTAATTTTCTTGGCTCGGTTTTCCGACTAAGAAAGATAAAATGTGATTTTATGCTTTCTTTTTGCTTTCGTTCAGTGTTAAAGTATATTTAAGAATGTGATGAAGCAATAAAGTACTCTAGTAAGAACTGTTATCGTACAGAGGTTAAGAATGTTCTGTCGAGGAAAGATTAGACTTAAGCGGTCCCTGTGACTCCTGGTTTTTCCTGAGAATCCCTTTCCTTGTATGATAACTGGCCGAAAAGGAATTTTGTCACATTACCAAATTACTTTACGCTTTCTTTCTTTAATCTTTCAAAAAGTGTTAAGTATATCTAAGAATGTGATGAAGCAATAAAGTACCTGAGTAAGAGCTGTTATTCGTACAAAAGTGAAGAAGGTTCTGTCTAGGAAAGGTTAGATTCAAGCGGTCCTTGTGACCCCTGGTCTTTCCTGGGAACCCCTTCTTTTGTATGATAGCTGGCCGAAAGGAACTTTATCACGTTACCAAATTACTTTTCGCTTTCTGAAAGAATTTACTGTTTTTATATGAAATGCATATAAATTGTTTATATGGTTTACAACATAAAACAGAACTCACACGCAAAAGCTGCAAAATGAAGAATTAGGAACTGATAGAAATATACGTGTGACTGATTCACGTATATATATACAAAATGTTTGTATGAACTGGTAAATTAGATTTTTAGCTTTGAGTAAATAGGATTTACTGCTTTGATATAAAATGCGTAAATTAGATTTACCGCTTTATTGTAACCACGAAGCTACTCCTATATGATAGGCAGTAACTGCTTTATCGTAACTACGAAGCTACTCCTATATGATAGGCAGTAGCTATGGTCTGTATTACGACCTGACTGCTTACGAGGCTAAGCATAAATACAAACCATTAATTAAGTAATCTGCCCTTTCTACTTTATCCTTCTCAAACCATTATTCATTGGTTGATGGGACCTACTCAGTAGGCATCGCCTTTTACCTTTAGTAGTCGAGTGTTATGTCGGACATATCGTATCAAATAGAGTGAGGTTACTTACCGATGATTTACAAAACAGTTTTGGGCTCGGGGCAGAGTTTTGTTACAACATACGATATTTAACGAAACCAAGAATCATATGAGGATGTGATTAGCAAAGAATTGCTTACCTAAAATAGCTAACGGCCAAGTTTCATGCTTACGCTGGCTTGTGTCTTAGTGAAAATAGGGATCTTGGACCTACTACAGATCGGGTATATAACAAATTTGTAGTGGGAGTTTTATTATTGTAATAAAACAAATACATGAACAAAAACCTAAATCTTTACTTTTAACATTGTAGAACATGTCTAAAGAAACGTCTTTTTCGTTACGTCCTTTACTCGGAAAGAAAGAATACGTATTAACTAAACCCATCCCTGAAAAGAACAATTCCATCAGTGCTCACATGCTTCGTATGACGAGCAATGTGGAGTAGTTGGAGAAGCTTAAATGTCCGTTGGGAAAAGAGTTGGCCACGGACATTATCAGTGCTCACATGCTTCACTTGACGAGCGATGTGGAGCAGCTGAAAAAGCTTAACTGTCCGTTGGACAAAGAGTTGGCCACGGACATTATCCTCAACTCACGGAGTTTGCAGGAGATCCAAGGGATGCTGAGGATCGTTGATGACGACATGAAAAAAAGTTCTCGTGTCCTCATGATAAAAGAGAATGGGAGGAAGATCAAAAAGGCGAAAGGAAAAAGGGCTACCAAGTACAAAGACAAAGGGAAGGTTGTTCCGGTAACCACCACTCCCAAGATAAATGTTTCTCCTGACATTGACTGCTATTATTGTAATGGCAAGGGTCACTGGAAAAGAAACTGCCCGAAACATCTTGCAGATCTGAGATTTGAGAATGTCTCAAAAGCTTCAGTCTCAAGTATTTTTGTTGCTGAAATTAATGTTCAACTTCTCTCAATGACTAGGTATTAGATACTGGATCATGTGCTCATATTTGTTGAAATATGAAGGCACTAAGAAATGAGAGAAAGTTACACTGTAAGGAAGTACAACTCCGAGTTGGCAATGACGCAAGTGTTGCGGCCTTAGCTATCAGTAGTATAGAGTTGTATTTGCCCAGCGGGCTTGTAATGGAACTAGAAAATGTTTATTTTGTTCCTAGCATTTACAGAAATATCATATAAATCTCGTGATAAGAGATGAATGAGTTTTCATTTGTTATAAAAGATAAGTGTTGTTCCTTTTATAAAAATGATTTATATTATGGATCATCTTATATGATAAATGATCTTCATATGCTGAAAATGAACAAACCCGTATTTAATATCAATAACAAACGACTCAAGACGTCTCATGAAAGTACGACTTACATGTGACATTGTCTCCTAGGTCATATAAACGAGAAACATATCAAAATGTTGCAAGAAGTTGGACTTCTTGGTAAATTTGATTTTGAATCAATTGATACATGCGAATTCTGTTTACGAGGAAAAATGACCAAGGCTCCTTTCACCAAGAAATGTGAAAGGACAAGTGACTTATTAGGTCTTATATATAGTGATGTATGTGGACTAATGAGTACTTGTTCAAGAAACGGTTATTATTACTTCATCACGTTTACTGATAATTTCAGTAGATATGGTTATGTCTACCTGATAAAACATAAGTCTGAATCATTTGAAAAGTTCAAAGAATTCAAGACTGAAGTAGAAAACCAACTCGACACAAAGATCAAGGCCTTACGATCAGATCGTGGAGGCGAATACTTGAGTCTTGAGTTTAAAACGTACTTGAAAGAATGTGGAATTGTCTCACAACTCACGCATCCAGGAAGATCACAATGGAATGGTGTTTCCGATAGAATGAATCAAACCTTGTAGGACATGGTTCGTTCAATGATGAGTAAAGCCACCCTTCCAAAATCGTTTTGGGGTCACGCACTAGAAACTGCCGAACTAACGCTAAATAGGGTTCCATCTAAATCAGTTGAAAAGACTCCATACGAGTTATGGTTTGGAAGAGTTCCAAATATATCTTTTCTTAAAATTTGGGGTTGCAAAGTTTTTGTCAGACGTATGACGTCTGACAAACTTGGAACCCAAATCTGATAAATGTTTTTTCGTAGGATATCCTAAGGAAACTAAAGGATATTACTTCTATCACCAATTCGAGAACAAAATAGTTGTTGCTCGACATGGTGTGTTCTTGGAGAAAGAGTTTCTTGCAAGAGGAAGTAGTGGGAGTAATGAAATATTTGAAGAAGTTCAAGATACATCACACGATATTGTATCGAATGATGATCAGATAATCCCACCACTTGATACTTCGGTTAATGAGCATTGGGAAGAACCAAATTCACAAACCGTTGTGGAAGAGGTTCAAGTCCCAACCTCAGAAACTTCAACGCAAGTTGAAGGAGAACTAAACCCACAAACGGTTGTGGATGAAGTTCAAGAACCAGAAATACAAATCCTACGTAGGTCAGAAAGAATAGTACATGCACCTGAAAGGTACATGGGACTTCATGAAGTCTCAGTGTTTGACACTGAAGATCATTTGACTTTTGCGGAAGCATTGAATAGGCCCGACTCCGATAAATGGCTTGAGGCCATGAGATTCGAAATACAATCCATGTACGACAATCAAGTCAAGAACAAATAGTTGTTCCGCTTGAAGGGGTTAAACCCATTGAAAACAAGTAGGTTTTCAAAAGGAAGACAGACATGGATGGTAATTTGACTGTTTACAAAGCACGACTAGTTGCGAAAGGTTTCAAACAAATTAAGGAGTTGATTATGATGAAACATTTTTACCCGTGGCTATGTTTAAGTCAATTCGGATTTTCCTAGCAAATGCCACATTTCATGTTGATGAAATATGGCAAATGGATGTCAAAACCGCCTTCCTAAATGGTAAATTAGAAGAGGACGTGTATATGATACAGCCTACGAGTTTTGAAGATCCAAAGAATGCTGGGAGAGTGTGCAAGCTTCTTAGATCCATTTATGGATTGAAGCAAGTATCACGGAGTTGGAATCTTCGATTTAACAAAGAAGTCAAAAAGTTTGACTTCGTCAGATGCGAAAAAGAATCTTGTGTGTACAGGAAGACTAGTGGGAGTGTAATCGCTTTTCTGGTCTTATATGTAGATGACATACTCCTAATCGGGAACGATATTCCTTTGCTAAAATTAGCGAAGTCTTCATTAAAGAAAGTGTTTTCAATGAAAGACTTGGGTGAGGCTGTCTATATCCTAGGCATGAAGATCTATAGAGATAGGTCGAAAAGACTCAATAGGATTGAGTCAAAGCACGTACATTGACAAAGTGCTGAATCGGTTCAGCATGCAGGATTCCAAGAGGGGATTTCTGCCAATGTCTCATGGTGTGCAGCTTAGCAAGACTTAGTGTCCTTTGACAACTGATGAGCGAAGCATGATGAGTAGAGTACCATATGCTTCGGCTATTGGGTCTATCATGTACGCCATGTTGTGCACTCGCCCTGATGTCTCGTACGCTTTGAGCGTGACAAGCAGATATCAGGCTAATCAAGGAATGGAGCATTGGAATGCTGCAAAGAATATCCTTAAGTACTTAAGAAGACTAATTATAAGTTCCTCGTCTACAGCGGTGATTCTGAACTCGTTGTAAATAGTTACACCGATGCAAGTTTCCAAACCAACCATGATGACTCGAGATCACAGTCAGGATACGTATTCATCATCAATGGCGGTGATTCTGAACTCGTTGTAAAAGGTTACACCGATGCAAGTTTCCAAACCGACCATAAAGAATCGAGGACGTAATTTTAAATGTTATCACCTAATACGAGAGATCGTAAACAGAGGTAATGTAAAGATTTGCAAGATTGACACAATCAGCGACACAACTGATCCACTGACAAAACCTCTTTCTCAAGCCAAGCATGAGATGCATAATTCTTCTATGGGTCTGAGCCACATAGGAGATTGGCTGTGAGATTTTCTTGGGATCTGCGAGATCTTTGAGAATTTGAGGCTTGTATAAATTTAGGGCTAATATTGATTGGCTTTAGATTAAGTGGGAGATTGTTAGTGTAATAATCTAGAAGTCAATCATAGGATAATTATATTATATATATTTTGTTCATGTAATGAATGATTAATCATTTTGTTCCTTGAGATTTATCGAATTTAAGAATCATTTCGAGTTCATGACTTGAAATTGTAAAACTTCATAATATAGGTAACAATCAACAACCTACCCTTGTATCTACCTGACAAGAAACAAGCATCGAGCTGATGACGGGTCTGAGGTGACCTACTGCTTCTATACATGGTCCCTATGTCCATGCCAACCTCACGAAATATCAGTGCCTTGGCTGATCTGAAGGCTTTGAAACAACTCTATATTGGGTGCCCGGATTTGCCCTTTTGATTGCCTCTAACAAAGGGACGATCAGCCCATAAGACCCCTCCCAACTACCAAATGCCCGGGCAATTGCTAACTCTCTACCACGCTACAGTTTGTTGTACTTTGGGACGACACCCTCGTACTTTTGAGCAACCAAGTTGATAGACCTAAATTATATACATATTCGATCTGATTTTTATCACAAAATAACACCAAATATCTTGTATTTTGAACATAAAGGGAATATAATACACCTAGAATCAAGTTACTGCGTTTGCTCGGCTTTAATTTGCAGAAAATGAAGAAAAACGAATAAAAATGCCCAGTACGGACGTACAGATTGCGGTACGGCCGCACTAAGTACTTAAAAGAATTTCTGAACACGCGCCAATTTGAAAAAGGTATAATGAGCTGTGCATCAAAATTCGTGCGGAAGCACAGATATCGATGCGGCCGCACTCTGGTCGCAGAGAAAAAGTCCGAGCCTAATGCGAACGCACTTAGAGCCAGTGCGGACGCACTGTAGCAGCACGCAAAACTAGCGCCTGAATTAAAACGGCCATAGATGTTGACTCGTAACTCCGATTTGAGCATATGACTACTTTTTGGAAAGCTAGCAAGTAGATCTACAACCTGAGAATCTAAAAAAGAAAACTTGGAGTCAGTGCGGATGCATTAAGATCCAGTGCGGATGCATCCAGTACTTAGATGAATTCAGCACATTTCAGAGAAAGTCAGAAAAGTCCGAGCTGAGTGCGGACGCACTAAGGTTCCGTGAGGACGCACTCTGGTCGCACTCTCCGACACACAGTTCGTATTTTGACCATCACTTGGTCATACGAACTCCAATTTGGGTGAATCAAAGCTTGACGGAACCAGGACAACAAGATCTACAACTTTCATGAAGGAACAAAATCGAAATTCGAAATGTAAAATCTCGTATGGACGCACTAAGGTCGCATTCAGCCTAAAAACAACATTTTCGACGGTTTTTCTATTTTCGGCACTCCAGGCAGTGTTCTAAGGGCTAAAATTAGAATACACAACGTGGAAAAACTTGTGGGGGCAAGTATCTAATGACTCCCCACGTCCATTGGCTCCAGAATAAGCATTACATCTCCTATAAAAGGGGGAGATCTTTCTCATTCAAGGCATCTCTTCGCAAAGATCATCCACTGACAATCCACCTTACTATCCATACTTAGCCAAATTTCTTATCTTTTGGAGGCGAATCAAGGAAGAAGAAGGGAAGTTCACAACAAAAAAAGGCAAGATCAAGGTTCTTCATCTAGAGAAGGGTGTAAACTATTTTCTCTATTTAATTTCTCTTTGTTTTAGCCATGTTTTGTTTTAATCTTTTGATGAATACTTGCATCTCCATGAGAGGATAGTCTTCCTCTTTAGGGGTTTAGGTCTTTAAGCATGAACTTGTTTAATTTTATCTTACTCAGATCTTAGTTTTTATTATGATTGTTTGATTTGATGTTAATTTCTGTGAATTATTCTTTATGAATTTCATTAGTACTTGACTTATAGTTCACTTGGTTAGGGTTAGTGAATTGAAGTAGCTTGAAATCATGCTATGTCTTGTCTTTCCGCTTTAGTTTATTAAATTCCGGCACTGGTCAAGATAAGGAAGTACTAATTGAAATCATAAATATATATCTTAGGATTTAGTTTATCTTACGACCAATTTGATATCTAAACCGAATTTCCAGAAATTAAGGTTAGGAGGATGGGAAGAAATCACAACCTAATTATGACACCTTGGAATAAATATTGATATATACTTTGAATTATGTGTATTAAATATCCCGATTAGGTGAGTGACAGTCCTAGACTTCCAAACCTTGAAAAGCAACCAAAACACTCTTTTAATTTTCAGTTTTAGTTTAATTGTTACAATATCTCCTTTTAGGGTATTGAACCCAACAATTAGGAATTTAGAACTAAAACCTCCCAAATCAACTTTACTTTCTTGCACAATCTGAAACGAATTAATAGAGTTTAAAATTAGTGTTTCCCGATATCCCTTGGATCGATACCTCAATACTACAATCGATAGGTTGTGCGCTTGCAATCGACCAATCTTTGAGTATTAGGTTTATAAATTTAAAAGTTCAAAGAGTACAAAAAGAAGCGTAAAACACTATACCTAAAATACTCAACACAAGTCACTAACAGCTCTGATATATCAGCATTTTTTTCCAAAGATATTTTTATGCAGTTGGCGACCATAGCGGACGTCAACTACGCATGATCTGACCTGGATGCATCAGTGTGGCATGTGTGCTTTTCCTTATTCTTCGTGATGGCCCAAGAATTACCAAAGCCTGTGGCCCTCACAACCAAACTCCACTTGCACCGACGACTCGTGCACTTATACCTCATCCTTTCTGTGTCGCTGTGTGTCTGTCTGACCTCGATATTCTTATTTATGTGCCAGTGGTGAATTTTTTCTTTCATCTGATCTTTGTCGTGATACGTCATCCCCTCCGATAATTCATGTCTTTCTCCAACCTAATTGAAAATTTTAGATCAAATAAATTTATAAAATTTAAAAGTAAATTAAAATATAAATATAAATTAACAAATATACCTCTGAATCCGCAAAAAAGACGTCAGCCTCTTGAAACCCTGATATGTCATGAAATGCTGAGAACGGGTGTCTTTCTCCACGACCCGATATCGACAACTTTCGCATACCAAGCACAGGACGACCAGACTCCTCATCACTATGGTCATTGTCTGCACTATCAGCATCCCAATTTTCCTCTGCCTCCCGTTCTGAGGGATCCTCGTCTGTAGTAGGATAATAACGTGTTTCCGGGGTATCAGATCTGTCCCGGCTAGAGCTGGAGGATGGAACCCGAGATCGGCCTCGACTAGGACCAGCCCCTGTGGATGGGGATCGACTAGGACCAGCCCCTATGGATGGGGACCGACTAGTACCTACTAAAGTCAGGGCCCGAGTGGACCTGTCACTGAATGCTCAATGACCCGACCCTGGGTCAACTGCATTGATGGTCTGTTGTTCTGTATGGGGTTGGCAACCACATACAACTCTAGGAACTTGAAAGGTGTTGTCAAATTCATAGTCATTTGGGTATACAACCCCCAACTACTATCATCTAGTACAGCGAGTTGTTGGAACCATGTTTGGCTGCCTTGGCCAATATTAATCCTTGCAGATATTACCAATTCGTAATAATTCGGGTCAATACCCAGTTCCTTGTACACTTCCCTAGTTATACCTCTGAAATCTAAACCTGGGCTGATATTGAACATTTTCTGAGGTTGGGTGCTGTAATAAGCACCATTTGGCCCTTGTAATACTTCCCTACCGAAATAGCAAGCAATTCCAATCATAGTTGGTTGAATTACGGAACAAACCTAACAATTAAATAATTTACAGTAAATTAAAAATATAATTAAATAATTATAAAAAATTAAAGGACTAAAGTGAAAAAAAACTTACTCTTTACTGTGCTGAGAGCTTCAGAAGTCTGTCTTCGTTTGTGAATGAAAAACAGTAAAAATCGGGAATAAAAAGCACCAAGGGGTCGGTGCGCCTATCCAGTCCGCGCATCCCTGAGAAGTGCCTTCCCAGTATGTGCACCGGGTCACTCTTAGCGCGGTGCGCGTGCCCAGTCCGCACATCACCAGTGCGCATTCCCAGTCCGCGCATCATCCAGTTTGGTGCGCGGACTGGGTGCGCGTGGGTGGTAGGATGCGAAATAAGTCTCAAACAGTGGTATTCATTTAATTTTATTTTATTCCGTGGTAACTAAAAAAAAAACGGTTCTACAAGCTGTAATTTTTTATCGTTCTTGAAAAAAACAAGAAAAAAACAAGCTGTATATGTGACGAACACACGGAGTGGGAGGAGGGATCCGTATCCTCCCAGGTATCTTAGCCGATTTCCCTCACCATGTTAAATCTTAGCTGCTTTGGGATTAGAGCTAACGTAGGAGGCAGTATTATTGGACTTTGAGATTCGTGCCAAGTTAAAAAGAACGGTCCGGACCCACTAATTGTAAAAGATTCCCTTGTGCAATGGAGAGGATGTGAATTCGTAGGAGTGAGAGGAGTGGGATCAGTTCATGGGATACGAGAGGATATAGTTCTTGAAAAAAATGTTTATAGTAGGATTCTTGCATTATTTTCTCTAATAAATACAAGTTGTTAGTGATGGAATAAGTCATGTTAATTACGGAGTAATTTTGTTAAACATGTTAAGGAGTAATTTCTAATAAAATGTTGAGTAATTTTGTTAAACATGTTACAAGCATATACTAATGTTTATTCAAAAGGAGAAATATGAAACACATAAAAAGTAACCACACAAACAATTAAGCACGAAAAAGTAAAAAAAAAAAAGACAAAATTTTACGTGAAAATCCTTGCGGAATAAATTCATACGAGTGCGGCGCAATGTCACTATACTTGAAATACAAAGAGATTATCAAGCTAATAATATTTTCTATCACACTTTCTTACAAATTCATATACTAATTTTGAGATTACAAAGTATATTTTGATGAAATTGAACAAGATAGTAAAATTCTAAAGAAAGATTGAAGAAGAAACTTGTAGTTCAAAGAGAAGAGACACTTGACAACCTTGGAGTAGAAGATACTGGGCTACACAAAGAGCAACATTTTATTCTTCTCTTCATTCCTTTTTTTATTTTATTTTATTTTGTGTGTGTAAGGCCTAATGGGTCGAAGCCCATCTCCTGGTTTAGGCTTACCCCGATATCAACAGTTAGACTGTTTTGCTTTTTGATTGAGTTTAAAAGACACGAATCACACGATGGTATGTGTGTGTATATATATACTTATTAGGGACTATCTCAAAAAGAGGCTCAAATGTCTCTGTCTTCATGCTCCAATCATATCTCACATTTTTATCTCCGATTTCAAAATTCAAACAGACGATTGGAACTGCTCAACATGATATCCACATTAAAATGTGTTTGGAGACCAAATTTTATATTTTTTAGAAATTTTTTACTATTTTCTAAGATAGATACAAAATTACTAAAAAGTCCAATTTTTTTTAAAAACAATGATTTTGTACCTATCTTAAAAAATAGTAAAAAAATTTCAAAAAATATAAAATTTGATCTCCAAGCACATTTTAATGTGGATATTATGTTAAGCGGTTCGGATCATCTGTTTAGACTTTGAAATCGGAGATAAAGATGTAGAATATGCATGACTGGAGCATGAAAACAATAGAACATTTGAACCCTCCTCATTTTTAAATATATAATAAACTAAAGAATCAAGGATCAATATATTGGATATCGTGGGCTTACAAAATTTCTATACTTCTTTAACTCTTCATAATTAAATATTTAAAATTCAATCTAAGCAATCCCGTCGTCAAATGCTTTTAGATCATCTTGTTGATCAAGAATTTAGCCCATCTACTTCACAACGCAAAATTACCGTCTATTTTTAGATTTCGATATTGCTTAGATTGAATTTTAAATATATATTTATATATATTTTTTTTTTTTTTGAAACTTTGGTAGCAGCTACCTAAACCTCATAAGGTAATTAATATTACATTCTGAAATTATTACTAACTCTTATTTATGACATCTAAAAACGCATAAAACCAAATTTGAAAAATTATCGGTGGGCCAAATGACATTTTTTTATCATTACAACAAATTAAGTTTTAATCTTGCCTACAAATTAAGATACTATTCTAAATAAAACATTAATTATGCATTACAAATAATTGAATATAGAATCATTGGGTTTCCTAAAAGTTATTAAATACTTGTGTCAATAAAAACAAAAATGAAATTAAGATCATAATATAAAGAATTAAGAATGAAATCTCTTTTAGAGGATAAGACCATATTTTTGTTCCAAAGACATGAAAATTAATATCATGATTCAAAACATTATAATCAAGATGCTAGGTGTGTGACAAAAACAATGACATGCAATTTTATGAAAACTGTAGCTGATTTTTTATATATATAATATTTGAAACAAAAAACTATGGAAAAAAATGCTATTTTTTCAATATTTTATGAATTTAACATCTCTCGAATAAAGAACTTTTCCTCAAAAAAGAAAAGCAAACACTTGCTTGCTAGATGCATTTTTTTGTATATTGTAGCATCATATATTTATTTAGTAAAGACATTGATTATGACTTAGTTTTTGCTCAAACCACCGGCAAAGAATTGTAGCAAAAATTCTGTATAAATACTATCTACTGACATGCATTTTATTCATTGCCATAACGCAAACATTTATTGATATTTACATAAAGAGTTGGAACTTCATTTCATCTTAATGGCTTCTTCATCACCTTTGTTTTTAATTATGTTTTTGGGGATTATTTTCGGTTTCTTATGTGAGGCTCAATTTCCTGTGGCTATGGCTAATGATCCACTAATGACAGTTTTTGAAAATTGGGTGGCGAAATTTGATCGTATATATGCAAATGATGCTGAAAAGTCGATTAGTTTTGAAGTGTTCAAAACCAACTTACAACATATAGAGTCGACAAACATCCAGCATGGTCTTTCTTACAAGCTCCGTCTGAATAAGTTTGCTGATCTTACAAATTCAGAGTTCATGGCTAAATATGCTGGCTACACTCCACACAGCGGACCAAAGAAACCGACTCCATCAAATTACGAAACATTTACATCAACACCGAAATCAGTTGACTGGCGATCTAAGGGGGCAGTGACACCAATCAAAGATCAAGGCAATTACGGTATGTAAAATTATAATTCCTCCATAGCAAACACTGTTAAAAATAATGAGGATTAGGATCCAATAACCTCAGACCCGTTAGGGATTTACATCATTGGTTATTTATAGAAATAAAGGGAGCAACAGAATACCTCCACCTTTATTTCTATTTCTAGCATATTACCGTTGTATAGGCAACCGTTAGGATTAGTAGTAGGCAGCCAACTTTTATATAAATAGTGCTACACTGTAACATACAAAATATACAAGCAATAACAAAGTTATCAACTTTTCCTTCAATCTCTCTGAATCAGAAAAATCATCATGGTATCAGAGCAAAATTAGAATCCGAATCAAGAAACCAAGTGCCTAAGAGGCCACCCAAGTGCTGTTAGAACAGCCACCCGAAATCTCAAAAAGGCCACTGTAACAGCCAACCTCAAAAATCTCAACAGCCAACAGAGAAATCCAAAAATTCAGAATTCAACATGTCTCAACAAAACGAAAAACTTACAGGGGTGCTGCTCAATGGAAAAAACTATCTGCCATGGGCCAGATCCATTACCTTTGCTCTCAGTGGAAGATCAAAACTTGAATACATCACTGGAGCCAAGGAAAAACCACAACCACAGGTGCCAGACAGACCAAATGAAACTGAAACAAAGGCCATGACAGAATGGCAAGCAAACGATCATCTCATCATGAGCTGGTTGCTGGCATCCATGGAACAAACTATTGCCGATTTATTCTACTGCACAAATTCAGCCAAAGAATTATGGGACAAAGCTGAAAAATTATACGGGCATAAGAACAACTATGCTCATATTTTTCAACTCCAACAAGATCTCCATCAAACCAAACAACAAAATCAACCGATTACTGAGGTTTTAAGCCAACTCCAAAAAATAAAAGATGAACTCAGAATTTATCGACCTCCCACAACCGATCTTTCAGAAATTCAGAAAAGGGAAGAACAAGATGGAACCTTTCAACTCTTGGCGTGTCTAGACCCAAGTTATGAGGCTGTGAGAGCACAAATCCTACTCTCGGCACCGCTGCCTTCTTATGACGAAGTGGCGGCCATGATTCAAAGGGAAGAGTCACGTCGGAGTGTCATGGCAGGTCCACAAGCCAACGGCGAGGGACACGACAACCATGCACTCGCGGCCCGAGCTTCCTTTCAAAATTCTCAAAACCGGTTCCAAAGTTCTCAAAATCGATTCCAAAACCCTAACTCCAAATCGGAGGGAGAGAGGTGTACCCACTGCAAGAAGCCCGGCCACACTCATGAGAGGTGCTGGTTCAAGCACCCTCACCTCAGACCTAAGAAGAAAGGGGGAGTTTGGGAAGACAGAATCGGCGGAGGAAAGAAAGAAGAGAGTTCGGAGAAGGGGTTTAATACCCAGGGGGCCTTCTCTCCATTTCGGACCCAAATGGACACCTCCAGTGCCGCTGGTTTGAGTTCAAATGTGGGAACCGGCCAGGATCAAATGCAGCAAATGTTTCAGCAGTTCTCCATGTGGTATGCTAAAAACAACATGGATGGTATGGCTCTAAACTCTATTAAATCAAATTTATTTGATCAAATAATTTTAGATAGTGGTGCGACCAATCATATGTTTGGAAATAAAAATTTCTAACAAAATTAAGAATTGACAATAATGGTCAACAGGTTCAAATAGCAAATGGTATGAAAGTCCAAATTAATGGTAGTGGTGCATTCAACCTATTTTCAAAAGAAATTAAGGGTATTTTGTACTTAGAAACCTTTTCGACTAATTTAATATCAATTAAAAGGTTAACAAATGAACTAAATTGTAATGCAATTTTTTCTCCTACAAATGTCCAATTTCAGGACCGGAAAACCGGGAAGAAGATTGGTGAAGGATTTTTAGAAAATGGGCTTTATATTCTAAAAAATCAAGAATTAATTTTTAGTGCAACAAAGGAGTCATTAGATCAAGAACTTTGGCACAAGAGACTTGGGCATCCTTCCGACCAAACTTTAAATAAGCTTTTTAATTTTTCTTCAAAAAATTGTATTAATTGTGATGTTTGTAAGCTAGCTAAGCAAACAAGACTTCCTTTTTCCTTGTCAATTAGTAAAAGTGAAGCACCTTTTGAATTAATCCATTCCGATGTATGGGGTCCGGCCCCAATTATTTCTTACAATGGTTTTAAATATTTTGTACTATTTATTGATGATTTCTCACGAACCACATGGCTTTACTTACTTAAATCGAAAGATGAAGTGTTTTATTGTTTTCTAGAATTTATAAATCGTGTTGAAAATCAATTTAATGCCAAAATCAAAATATTTAGATCGGATAATGGTACGGAATTTGTAAATAACAATTTTTCGACTTTATTCCAAAAAAAGGGAATTATTCACCAAACGACTTGTATAAATACTCCCGAACAAAATGGTGTATCGGAAAGAAAAAATAGGCATTTATTAGAAGTAACAAGAGCACTTTTATTTCAATCAAATGTTCCAAAAAAATTTTGGTCGGATGCCATTCTTAGTGCCACATACTTGATAAATAGATTACCTAGCACTAAATTAGAAAATAAATGCCCACTAGAAATCATTTGCCAACGAAAACCTAATATTGATCATTTAAAAGTATTTGGTTGTACTTGTTTTACACATATTAAAAGAAAGGATAAACTTGATCATACATCTATCAAAACAATTTTCTTAGGATATTCCTCTACAAAAAAGGGGTACAAATGCTATGACCCTATCAATAAAAAACTACATATTTCTAGGGATGTTATTTTTTGTGAAAAAGAACCATATTTTAAAAATAGAGATGAAAGTCTTAATTCTCATGACAATGGTAGAAGTAGTATGATCTTGCCCCAAATAAATGCTCAAGAAATGTATCAAATGATAACTACGAAAATGAGCCCAACAATCAAATAGAAGAGATAGGAGGAAATGAGGATAATCATGAAAGTGAAGAAGAGGAAGAGCGTGTTGTTAGAAGATCATCACGAATAAGCCAACCATCTACAAAGCTTAGAGACTACATAACATACTCGGTATTGTACCCTATACAAAATTTTATTTCTTATGAAAGTGTTTCTTCAAGACATAAAGCATTTATTACTTCCATTCAAAAGGAATTAGAGCCGAACAATTACCATGAAGCCATAAGTGTTCCAAATTGGTGTGGAGCCATGAAAGAAGAGCTAAAAGCTCTAGAAAAAAATGAGACTTGGGAAATTGTTCCATTACCAAAAAATAAGAAACCGGTTGGATGCAAATGGGTATATAAAATTAAATACAATTGTGATGGTACCATAGAACGGTACAAGGCAAGATTAGTTGCCAAAGGGTATACCCAAACCTATGGCATTGATTACCATGAAACATTTGCCCCGGTAGCAAAAATGAATACCGTTAGAATCTTATTTTCTATTGCGGTAAACAATGGTTGGAACCTTTATCAAATGGATGTCAAAAATGCTTTTCTTCAAGGAACACTTGAAGAAGAGGTGTATATGACCCTACCACCCGGCCATAAATTGGAAAAGAATTCTAATTTAGCTTGTAGGTTAAAAAAATCAATTTATGGATTAAAGCAATCTCCACGGGCATGGTATGGCAAACTTAGCTCCTATTTAAATTCTTGTAATTTTAAAATTAGCAATGCCGACCATTCATTGTTTACCAAAAGTAACGGTATAGACATCACTATTGTACTAGTCTATGTGGATGACATAATAATTACCGGAAATAATTTAGAAGAGATAAAGAAAATTAAACTTCAATTAAAAGAAAAATTTGAAATTAAGGATCTTGGATATTTAAAGTATTTTCTAGGAATTGAAGTAGCATATTCTAAAAAGGGCCTTTTCCTATTTCAAAGAAAATATATTTTAGATTTGTTAAAAGAAACAGGCAAGTTAGCATGTAAACCGGCCTCTACCCCGATAGATACAAAGTGTAAATTAAATAGTGAAGATGGTGAACTATTAGATGACATAAACCAATTTCAAAGAATTGTAGGAAAATTAATTTATCTTACGGTGACACGTCCGGATATTGCATTTTCCATAAGTCAAATAAGCAAATTTATGCACTCTCCAAGAACTTCACACTTAGAGGCTATTAATAGAATATTGAGATATTTAAAGAAAACCCCCGGAAAAGGAATTTGGATGAAAAACAATAATTCTAATACTCTATGTGGCTATTCCGATGCAGATTGGGCCGGGAGCTTCGATAGAAAATCGACAACCGGTTTTTGCACGTTTGTAGGCGGAAATCTAGTCACATGGAAGAGCAAGAAGCAAAGTGTCGTGGCACGATCAAGTGCCGAAGCGGAATATCGCGCCATGGCATCAACCGCAAGTGAATTAACATGGATAAAACAACTTCTTGCGGATATGGAAATTAAAATTCGAGATCCAATTCAAATGTTTTGTGATAATCAAGCGGCTCGACATATAGCTTCAAATCCCGTGTTCCATGAGCGAACTAAACACATTGAAGTGGATTGTCATTTTATCCGAGAAAAAATCCAATCCAAAGAAATCGAGACACCATACGTAAAAAGCGAAGATCAATTGGCGGATATTTTTACGAAGGGCTTAGAACCGAAATTATTTGAAGAAAATGTAATCAAGTTAGGGTTGATTAACATCTACACGCCTAACTTGAGGGGGAGTGTTAAAAATAATGAGGATTAGGATCCAATAACCTCAGACCCGTTAGGGATTTACATCATTGGTTATTTATAGAAATAAAGGGAGCAACAGAATACCTCCACCTTTATTTCTATTTCTAGCATATTACCGTTGTATAGGCAACCGTTAGGATTAGTAGTAGGCAGCCAACTTTTATATAAATAGTGCTACACTGTAACATACAAAATATACAAGCAATAACAAAGTTATCAACTTTTCCTTCAATCTCTGAATCAGAAAAATCATCAAACACAAAAAAGATGTCTATCAAGTTAGACACAAGAATAAAATGAAATTGAGGAAAACAATGTTAATATGGTTTTGAATAAAAGGAGTTCAGAAAAAAAATGTATGCTGTTACTTGGAAGAGATAAATAAAGATTCAAAATATAATAAAATTGAGCAGAGTCTGGAAGCTACAAAGCTTTCCAAGCATTGTTTTAACATACTCTTAACTCCAACGGCGTTCTTATTTGATATTATGTCAAGTTTTTTCGACTTGCAATTGAGAAGAGGAGGGTTCAACTGCCTCCATTTTTCATGCCTCCATTGAACCTCCAAATCTAATCCATACATCAACAAACTTAATCAACGGACTGGATTTAAAGACTCTTCAGCGAAAAAATTTCTCCACATCTCCTCCAGTTCCCTTACTATTCACCTCCAGTTTCTTTCTCTCCGTCATTTCTCTTTCATTTCCCCTCCCAACCTCACCTCCAGTTCGCCCACCCCCTCATCAGCGCACCTCCGCGCCTTTCCTCCGACGACCCTCCGCGCCACCCAGCGTCATTCCCCGCCCTCCACAGAGCCCGGCGTTGCCTTCAAACTTTTTGCATATTGTATATCTCTCTAAGCGTTGCCTTCAATTTTTTTGTATCGCCTGTTTTCGTATAGTTGATTAGGCTAATCTTCTCTCACCAAGTAATCATTTTTTTTTCCTTTCCAATCGATTCTTACCCAAAAGCAATCCCTATGCATAGTATTTCTGAAAAAGAGAACCCAATAAAGCCTTCAGAAATGATAAAAATCAAAATAAAAAATGCTCACTTCAAAGTAAGCAAACAAATGAACAGGAATGTTACGTTAAGAGGAAAGAAGATCCATGGAGGCGTCGGAGGACACACAGAGGAACGTCGGAGGTTGCGCGGAGGGATCGGGGGAAGGGGCTGAGGGGGGCGCGGGGGGCGCGGGGGAAAAAGGCACGGGAGAGGGTTGAGGGAGGCGCGTGGGGGAGGGAAAGGGGGCGCCGGGGAGGGAAACCTGGCGATTTGGGGGTGGAGCGAAGGACAGACGAAGAGTCTAACTGGAGACGATTTCTTCGAAAAATTTCGTTGAAGTGATATTAATCTTGCCCGTTAATCAAATTAATAGATGTACGGTTCAGATTTGGAGATATAGTGGAGGTATATAAAATGGAGGCAATGGAACCCTCCTCTTTTCAGAAATACTAGAATTTTCTATTTTTTTTAACAACTTTTATAACGTTTATGATAAAAGACTTTATTTTGGAACTGATTTTGCTGAGTGTTTTACTTTTTAATTTATTCTGATTTTCTTTAGAATATGCAGTAGGAGTTTCAAGCATTAAAGCATTAACGGACAATTATACTAATTTAAACATAAAGATCAGCTCCTATGTTTGGAGTGTGCTAAGTTCTATTTCCCAAATTCAGAGTTCATGGCTAAAAAAAAAAAAAAAAAAAAATTAAACATAAAGACTTCTCGATTTGCAAAGAAATTCTATGTAAAGTGTTGTATTTTGTAAACAAAGTAAACTATTTTTATTATCAATTCTATAGGTAGTTGTTGGGCATTCTCAGCTGTAGTTGCTATTGAGGGAATAAATAAAATTAAAACAAAAAAATTGGTGAAATTTTCGGAGCAAGAGTTGGTAGACTATGTTACCTCTTGTTATGGGTGCGACGGAGGATATATGAACTATGTCTTTAAATGAGTAAAAAATAACTGTGGCATCACAAATTTGACAGACTACTCATATAAGAGCACACAAGGCACTTGCAACACAGCTAAGAAAGCTCATCATCAAGTTACAATCACAGGTTATGCACATGTCACACCTTATAGCGAGTCTTCTCTCATGAAAGCCGTTGCAAGACAACTCATTTCTGTATCCATTGAAGCAAGCGGCATATATTTCCAATTTTACTATGAGGGAATCTTTACTGGTTCATGTGGTACGGATCTGGACCATGGTGTCACAGTAGTTGGATACAACGACAATGTGTTATTTTTGTAAGATGGAGATTGAAGAGATTAAAAAAAAAAATTATATTACAATCTTATTTTTTCCGATTACAAGTGTATCTATTTATACTTGCAAGGCAACATAAAAATAGCCGTTAAAATGCACTATTCCCTATTGCTAATAATTACAAGACATTGTTTCCTACAAGATACTATTTCCTATTCTATTAAATAAATAGGTGTTATAATATGAATCCTATTTTATATTTCAACACAATGCATCTACTCACTATTAGATAGTGAAGAACTCATGAGGTACATCTTGAAATGAGTCGGGACATAGTACATCAGGATTGTGCGATATTGCCATTGAATCTCTTATCCTACCAAGTAATTTCAAAAATCAACACGAACATGAGGACTTACTTTTGCATTTTCTCATTGGCTACGATTGTTGCATTGTGTGTATTTTGAAAAGTATCTGTCAATAAATAAAAATGATGTATGTTATTATCTCATTCTCTGTTTTATATATCTCTTATCTCATTATTTGTAATTTTCTATTTTTTTAGTGTTATATTTGTAAGTTTCCTTTTCATATATTTTGTACACAGACTTTATAAATAAATGAAAGACAGAAAATTGTCTCAAAATTGTCTCTTGTTCATTGTTACTCTCTTCTCGAAAACTCTAGCTTTTCTAACATTATCAATACAATTCTTGTTCATTATACGCATATATCTTCTATATAATATTGTTGGACTAATTTTGAAAAAAAGAAGCAAGGATTGCACTCTTTTTTTTGTAAGCCGATATTTCTCTTCTTTTTAGTAATAGTCAATATAGGAGAACTTCAATTGTTCTCGAGTCTTAACATGAAAATTATAATAAAAACTTTCTGGGGAACTACAAAAATATGTCACTATCTACGAGGATAATTTTTTTTTTTTGTCAACGGTGTCTTCATAAATACTCTTGCCGGTAATAATGATACGTTCAGAAATAATACTTTTTTGTTAGTATACCATCGTAAATAGTCACTTTTTATCCTTGCGGATAGTAGCTTGAGCTAGCTTGCGAATACTTATCTAAAGAAATGCCCAATTATAATATTCATAATCGAAAAGTAAAATATAGCAGCAATAAACAAAAGAGCAGATGCCAAAATAACGTCTTCTGACTAGTTTTTAGATATAGACGAGTCTCCAAAAAAAAAATACATGCATTTTTTTGAATATATATTTTAAATTTCAAAGCTTATCCATAGCCTTGGGGAGTCTGCTCTTCCATTCAAGGCGATTCAGAAGGAGCAAAAGAAGACAAGGTTTTGAGAGTCGATCTGTGATCCGCTTGCTCCGCTCCGCCCCTCCACTCTCCCCTCGTCTTTCCGGTTCAGCTCGTCTCGCTCCTTTCGAGCGAATGACTTTGTTCTGCCGCTCGTCGCCTCGCTCGAGCGAATGACTCTTCGAGTTCGACTGAGGGTTTGTAAATTCGTTCCATCCCTCGTAAGTATCTACTATAACTATATATGTGAATAAGGTACGTGTTTTTATGGTTGTTGTCGATTATAAGATTGCAAAGAGTTGTCTCCTTCCTCTTCTTTTTCTTCTTCTTTCCTTCTTCTTTCTCCTCTCTGAGTGGTGACTTCTCAGTCCGGTTGATTCAGTTCCCGGTCCGGTTTGATTAAGTGTTTTTTCAGCTGAGTGGTGACTATCTCGGTCCGGTTTGATTCAGTGCCCTCTTCTTCCTCCTCTCTGAGTGGTGACTGTTCTGGTTAGTTTTGATTCAGTGCCTCTCGGCTGCTCATTTCTCTGGGCAACGTCGATTTTGGAAAGAAGAAGACGTTTCGTCCTTAAGGAAGGGTTATATACTGCATGCAACTCGAAAAATCACTGCTGTGTCTACATTTCCAGAGAAGAAAATCAGAAGGCCCACATACTTGCTAATCGGGCGCGAATAGACCAATTCGCATTTTCTGGCTTCACGTATCTGTTATTTTCTGACATAGCAAATTAGATGATTTTACAAGCAGCTCAATGTATATGTTTTCATGCTTCTTAATTTAAACAAAAGAAATCTATGTAATAACTACATTGTAAATTGTTGAATCAATGCAATCGTCTATGGACTTTCAACAAAAAAAAAATTAAATATATTCAGAAATAATTACTTATAAAAATACTAAAATATCCTGATGACAGCTTATGTGAGTTGCTTTTGGTAAACTCGGGCTTACTAGCAGGAATTGCAATTTGTGACGCAAAAAGGCTAAAAAATAAAATAAAAAATTGAATAAAACATATTTTGATTGAAGAATAACAGTGAAAATTCTCATTTTATGTTTATAGACTATCACTATATGTCTATATGTCATTCTACATTTGCCGGCGGGAGTTCCCCACTGTTTTCAAAGGAGAGGCGGAGGATGGTGTGACGCCGTTTCCTATTATTATTTTCTCTGCTGAAATTTTAATTAATTGATAGGAGGAGGCCGGGTTGCTCTTGAAAATTAATTTGTACATTAAGAAATATAATATGAGTAGGTTTGATGGAATATAAGTTAATAAAAATGAGGAGGGTTTATATATCTCAATTTTTTATGCCTTCATTGTATTTTATTTTCAGAACTACAATAATTTAAAATATAAAATGACATGTTTGGTTGAGTACTAGCTAAACTGCAGAATAAGAGATTTATACCTCAGCTATTCACTAAATATCAGATGCGTTTGGATTGGGAGTGAGGTTAGTGGCTAACTTTGAGTTTTGGAATAGTCGCTAACTCAACAAAATGTTGGGTTAGCATAATAGAAACACTAACCCGAGCTAACTCAAATATTGGAAGCATTTATTTTCCCACCCAAATGTGAAATAGCAAAACAACTTTTTCGCTATCCCAACTTCTTCACCAACCCTGTTATTCCATCATCACCCAAATGCATCCGAAAAATAATTAGACTGGCCTAAGACATATGATTAAAGTTGTACTGAAAAACAATCTGTAGACGAGAAAAATAATTATGTTGTACTGAATATTTGCATAACTTTTTGTTTTACTAATTTCATAGTCCCTTGCCATTGCAATAACAACGTAAATAATCAAATTAACTTCCTTTAACATAAAAAAATGTGAATTAGCATAACAATTAAACAGTTTTTTTTTTTGTTTCATTCCTATGTTTTTTTTGGACATCTATTGCAGATGGTAGGCTACTAGTATCTTATATTTTGGTGATCTTAGATCCAGACTTGTTGTCTGAGAACAAAACTCTTAGTGCTGTAACTTAAATGGTTTCTATATGAAATGGACCTTGAGCCTTATTTCTAAAAAATAAAGCAGTTTTTTTGCAATAACAATGAAAATATTCAAAATTTATTTATTTTTATGCTTAGTTAAATTTAAAATGACACTAATACTTCAACAATAAAATATTAATCAATTTAAATATGCAGAAAAAGAAGAAAAAAAAGTTAGGAAAGAGGGATTTTTTTGTGGTTGCTTTTTGTGCAGTGGTGTGAAATTCTAAGGAACCGCATATTATGCGTTCATTAGCGAATTCCTAGAGAAACAACATATTTTATGTGGACATAAAAAACATGTTCTTAAAAAAATTATATATTTCCAAAAATAAAAAAAACCCTGTAATCTCCTATAATCCTGAGCTCTCGAGCTTAAAAGGACTCCAATGCACTAAAGACCAGACAAGTATCCTCTCCAATATTGTAAAGATTTCCTTCACTTTACGGTTTGAGATTAACTCCTAGCTGCTTTGAGATTCGGGCTTGTGCAGGAACAGTATTATTGGGCTTTGAGATTCCTGCCAAGTTAAAAAACGGTCCAAATCTAATAATTCTTAAAGATTTCCTATTACGGTACCCGGGAGGATCAGAATTCCTAATGACCGGACAAAACCATACAACTCGAACGAACCTCGGTAGGTATCTTGCAATATGCATACAGTTACAGAAATGTGCCCTCAGAAAGCGCCAATCGAGCAAGGCCATGTGGGTGTGCCGTCATCGATCTCTTCAGAGTTGTGACTTGTGATTCGTAATTTGTAAAGCAAGCATGGATTGATTTTTTGTTTGTTTTGATAATAAACCAGCAAGAATGGGGCCATACTCCATAGTACATAATGTGAATGTAAGTTCGTTCACGGGCTAATTGATTTGAGGTGACAAACGGTACAAGTTAAACCTGTTGTGGTCTACTCCCTAGCTAGAATATTTTTCACATAATTTGCTACTTTTCACAACTTGCATATAATTTGCTACTTTCACAACTTGCATTTTCTGCTCATGCTACCAACCCATACAAACCATAATTGATGTGACATTCTACACAGCACACTTGATCCAATTTACATTTAAGTTTAATTATAACAAATAATACATTATTTAATAACTCTAGTCTAGTATAGTTCATTAAAATAATATTCTTTATATGATAAAAATGGAGTACCTTTTTTCCTTGCATATTGCTTATGATGTTTCTTATTATTATCTTGTTAAGTTTGGGACTCCAATTTAGCAGCATATGCAACAATATATTTATTGTTGCTTGAACCTGTTCATGTCACCCATTTTCTTATTTTTGATATGGTCGTTACATTTAATATTGATTTATAACATAATAATATATAATTATGTTTTTAATATTTAGTTTGTTTTCTTTACTTTCATTGATCTTTATGAAAAAGATTTTGCTACGTACCTCTCCCCTAATGTACAATCATAGCAACCATGTATTTAAATTTGACATCCTTTTTTTTTTTTTTTGGAAATAAAGCTGCTTAGGTCGGTTTCATTGCATTAAACTAAAAATTACATAGTAACCAGTTTCACCTATCAGGCTATTTTTCTGATATTAGAATGACTCGTTCTTCTAAGCACCTAGTTAAACCAACTAAGGTGGTATCTAAACATAACTCATCAGTTTCACAACACAAAAGACAGCATCAACAAAACATAGAGCAACATCATAACTGGACACAACCAGCAAAATAAAAGCAAGTTCTAGAGCATTAGAAACTAAAGTAGGTTTGTTAATCTTCATTCTTCATCACCGGACATCCTATCCTGTTCAGATTCCACTGGCACCATCTCCTTTCCTGCTGGAACATAGGTACGCAGAGGAATGTTCTCCAAATCAACAGGTAACCAGTCCTGTATTCCCTCCTGCATTGCACCTTCTCCATCACCTGTCCAATAAGATGTTAGAGACATGATTAGTATTATAATATTTCTACCAGTAGGGCATGCAGCATATATTATTGAAACTGGATTTCCATATTACCTATGCCAAAGCACTAAAAACAATAAGGAATGCATTTCTCTTAGGTCCTTGCAAAGTGTCTGAATAGTGAATTACATCTTCTATATCTTGCCAAAATACTAAAATTATCTTGACATTGACCTAACCAAAACCATACTTGCTTAACCCAATTACATTGAATGAACAAATGATCCACAGTTTCTAGTTCATGACAGAACTGCAGTTGGTGGCACCAGTCTTCTGGAGTCACCGCTTCTGTAAAGCGGTGTGGCCAAGTTATTTCCCTAAATAGAATAGTCCAACCTCTTTTTTTTTTTTTTTTTTCAAAATATTGGATTTTGTCAAAAAAAAAAAAAAAAAAACTTTTGTCCTAGCCACATAAGACTTTAATTTTGGGAGGGCAGTTTCAGTTCCACCATAACATAGTCTTATCTACTTGGACTCTAAAATTTTCTAAAATTTAAAAGTTGTAGAGAGATTTGACAGTGAATGCTCGATGATGACTATCTCCATTTTAAATTTGACATCTTATTAAGGAGTCCGGCTACATGAGTGTCATTTCAGTCTATATAATATCAATTCCAAAACCTATCGAATTGATTTCAAACGGTGAATCCAAACTGTTCAAACCGATCTATTTCAATAGTTTTGCATTTGCATGCAAAATTTATAATTTTTCAAATTTATTTAGTGTCAAGTCAAGCGGTCAAATGTTTGAGTTTTTAAGTTAATTTTAATGTATTCATTTTTCAATTACCGCTTGATTTGATACTAAAATAACTAGAAAATATAAAATTTTTGCATGTAAACACATTACTAATAGAGTAAATTGGTTCGAACGGTTTGGATTAGTCGTTTGAAGTCTATCCAATCAATTTTGTAGTTGGTGTTATATGACACCGATGTCATACTAACCGGACTCTTTATTAAGTTGTTAATGGTTGTGAGTTGTAGTCCCAATAATGCTGTGGTGTAAACAACATTCGTAATTGCATAAAAATTCATAAATATACTATTACCGATTACTGAGCAAACTATTTAGCTTGTGATATCTATGTGGAGCTCTTCAATAGGAACAAAAAAGGTCATAGGCTTCAGAATAAATAGTATAAAGGCTTTTCTGGATTTTGGACGCTTCTTCCATAACTTGTCCAATGTCCAGTGCAAAAGCCCAAAAGCAAGATGCCAAGACAATTGCCTCATTCTTCTATAACCACAGCCCTGTAGCACTTTTTATATAGGGTTAATTTTGTGTATATCCTCACAGAGTTTGTTAATTTCTTATTTACTTCTAAACACTTCAATTTATTTAATTTATCCTTGAACTTTGATAACTCTTTCTTTTTTATCCATTACACACTAACTATAAAATTAACCAGGATTAAATGTCTGACTAAAATAACAAAATACAACAATACACTTTTCTTTCCTTTCTGTTTTATTTTTGGAAGTTCATCGGTCTCTACCCGCGCCGATATTTTTATTAATACCCTAAAAAAAAGAAAATAACAAATCTGCCCTCAATCCCAAATTTTTATTAACACATAACCTGACTGCCCTATAGTGGGGCAGTCCACTATTCAAACCAAACCGCCCTAGGGCGGTCCGCTTCCTACACCAAACCGCCCCTTAAAGGGGCGGTTTAGCTATAAAACCTATATAAAAGTCACTTTTCTCTCTTCTGTCCACTCACAATTCATTCTAACTTAGTTGAAAGAGAAAGAGGAAGAAGCATGGGGCGATTTTTTGGCGATTTCAGATAACAATAGAGGTAGATCTTCACAATTTTTTTTTAATTTGTCTTTTTAAATCATTTTTTAATTCATTTTTTAAATTCATTTTTTTGGACGAAAATGATGGACAGTAACAATCAAGGTAGAGAGAAAGAAAGCAATCGAGGTAGGTCGTCCTATCGTGGCCTAGCGAGAGGAGGGTCAATTAGTGATCGAGGTAAAAATGAGAGAAAAAAGTACAAGTGTCAAGTATGCCCTAATACACAGACATGTCGATCGTTCATACAGCTGAAATTTCTTAGTTATGAAATTCCGGACGATGACTTGGTGGAAAACCCTTACAGCTATTTTTCGAAAAAAAAGAAGGTTGGTCCAGATCCTCCAGCATTGGACGATGATTTTGTTCCGTGTACTTATACTGGTAAGGCTACCACTTCATCTGCTATGACTGATCCAGATACGGCAAAATGCGATGATGACTTTGTTCCATGTACTACTTGTTAAGAATTTATGTTGTAGACTTTATTCCATGTAGTCTTTATTCCATCAATTTAGTGTTTATTTATATTTTATGTTGTCAATTTGTGTATATGTAATTAAGTTATGAAAATAACAAAATTCAAGCATATAAAATAATTTCACAAACTCTAAATTACATAGTTCACAAACTACAAATTAAAATAATTCACAACATACATCTAAATAAAATAGTTCACAACATGCCTATCAAGTAACTTGGTAATCAGCGATGACGTCCGAACAAGCTAAGTCGACGAGTTCTGGGTCTGCTTCCAGATGGTTGTGCGACACTACTACCGGGTGTCTCTGCATGGCTCCTAGATGCTTGGCTCTCATCAGTTGGGTGTCTTCTACCGGTTGCCTTAGCAACAACTCTAGCATTTTCTCTTTCAATGGCTTCGTTTATGGCATCTACATTGCATTCCAGTTCACCAAACATGGTATGATATTGAAATCGTAAAATATAAAATAACATATAAAATCAAATGTACCTGCTCGCTGCCTGTCAGAAGTTGAACGGCGAGCCTGATGTCCCATTCGCCTACCTTGCATCTGGTCCATGGTCACAGCATGCTTGTGGGGCCTTCTCCCTAACCTGATTCACCCCTTTGCGGGCATGCGGGCATGATTCTATCCCCAACATAGGCCGGCCACGTATGCTGGTTGGGATAAGGATGGAAGGATGTACCCCAAGTACTCGCAAAGTACTCGGTACGGTACATGTCGGCCACAAAATCATCCTCACAGATGTTTCTCACCAATTGTTTCTTTGTTCAAATTGTAGGACCTAAGTAAAAAGGGGAAGGCCAATCAGTCCAACAACAAGTATCCACATTTCTTAGGATCCAGAGGTTATAGTGGTGAGAAATTCCAAAGTAGGCTTAAAGATGCTTTGCAAGCGATTACAAACGAAAATGCATCAAGTAGTGATCCGTCTTCCCAAAGGGTCAACTACTGCATTGTCAGAAGAGCAGCTTGTTGATATGTCGGTTCAACATAGGCATGTCCCATGGAAACTAGGAAGACAAAAGCTCTCAGACGATGGCCAAGAACTCGTTTATCCTAACCCGGAAACAAAAGCAGCCATCAAGACAATTGTGAGGATTTAGATATTGTCATCCATTGAAATTCAACTTTAATTTATTATGTTATAACATGTTGGCATAGGCTTTGTCATTTCAGGAAGAAAAAGAAGTGGCTTTCAACAGAGGCTTATTGCCCGTCGAACGATATGACGATGTTCTAGGAAAATCTCTGCCAAATCGGGAACATGCTGGGAGGGTGAGAGGCATTGGAGCTCTGGTGGGTATCAAAAGAACATATGAGGGGTGCGAAAAAAAGAGGAGAAACACTTTTTCAGAGTCTGAAGCAAAAATTGAAGAGAGGATACAGAGAGAAGTAGCGGAGAGAGTAGAGAGTATAAATAGAGAAATGGAGGAGAAAGTACAGAGAGTAGAGGAGAGATTAAATAGAGAAATGGATGTGAGATTGAATAAATTGGTTCAGCAGCAAATGGCAATGTTGATGGGCCAACGACAAATGGATACGGATAACCCAAGAGCCGTTCAGAGTAGCTGCCAGTCAGTCCAACCACCACACTTTCTCGATTCAACTGAGGTAATGCAAATAAATACATATTATTCCATTCGAATAAAAAAAAGAATTCCATTACATGCCTTAGTTTCATTCGAATAAATACATATATTTGTACAGAAAGAAGAACGAAGATGCAAACTCCAGATGGTTCGAGATGGGAATAAGATTGAAGTGGCCGTAGGGACAATTAATCTTCCAGTTGTAGAAGGCACAGTTATTCACTGTAGGCCTATACCGCCCGACCATGCCAAAGTAATGGTGTACTAGATTACACAATACAAGGAAATTAAAAGAACTAGTATGCAAATGGTGAAAGATAGAAGGTTGAAAATGTAAATGGATAACAAATTAAAACTTGTTCCATGTCATTTACATTTTTAATCTAATGAAATCTTGATGATTTTGTCTTTTAATCAAATGAAAGAACACGCTACAACATGATTTTAACAAAAACAAGAGACCTCCCTACAAAAGTTCAAAACTTTGACAGTTTCTGTTGATGCTTAAAGATGTTGAGTAATGTTTTCTTAGAGTTTTGATGTTTCTTTTCCTTTATTGGTACCAAATCAGTAGCATATAAGCTACTGTCTCAGCCTTAACCAGCCCTCTTACCGTATTGGCAAGCCCCTTACCTGACCTTTGGTACTGTATCAAGTCCAAACATTAAACACATATTGAATGCTACTGGTACAAAGAAAGCCCTCAAAACAACAAAAATGACCTATTCTGGTAAACCAGTCAGCGGAGACTGGTACAGAGACCAAAATGTAAAACAAACTATGCTAGTAAATAAAGGACCAAAAAACACACACTTTAGACCCAAATTTTACATTTATAACATTTTTCTATGATTTAGCTATTTTTAAAGTTCACCTTCTGAGAATACAAAAACTGCTGTTTTCTGCATCTCTTACCAATCTGCCCCTGCATTCAAGCACTCAAATTTAAGCCATTTGTATGCTCATTAACATCCATTTCGATTTTTTCAAACTTGTTTATTTTTTTAACTATGTCTTGATGTGTAATATAGTGCCCACAACAACTCGACGGTTGGGAATGTGGATATTATGTCATGTTGTTCGTGCATGACATAATAAATTGCTTCCTCGGTGTTTTTCCGAATTTGAAGGTATATATGCATTTATATATTTTCCAGTAAAAGATGAAAGACAACTGGAATAAGGTGAAATACAATGAGAAGTAGATGAAAAAAAATTAGTAGAAGATTAAAAACATATAGAAGAAGATGAAATACAACCAGTAGTTGATGAAAGACAACTAGTAGAACCCGAGCGACAACAAGTACAAGATGTAAAACTACTAGTAGAAGATGAAAAATAACTAGAAGAAGATGAAAAATAATCAGTAGAAGATGAAAAACAACCAGCAGAAGATGAAGTACAACCAGTAGTAGATGAAAAACAACTATGAGAACATGAAAGACAACGAGTAGAAGATGGAAAACAACTAGCAGAAGATGAAATACAACCAGTATTATATGAAAAACAACCAGTAGAACATGAAAGACAACTAGTATAACATAAAATACAACCAGTACGAGATGAAAGACAATCAGTAGTAGATGAAATATAACAAGTAGAACATGAAAGACAAACTAAGTACAAGATAAAAAACAACCAGCCGAACATGAAAGACAACCAGTAGAAATGAAAGACAAACCATTACAAGATGAAAAACAACTAGAAGAAGATGAAAAATAACTAGTCGAAGATGAAAAACAACTAGTGGAAGACGAAATACAACCAGCAGTAGATGAAAAACATGAACGACAACGAGCAGAAGATCAAATACAACCAATAGTAGATGAAAGACAACCAATAGAACATCATATACAACAAGTAGAACACGAAAGACAACAAATATAAGATAAAAGACAACCAGTAGAACATGAAAGACAACTAGTAGAATATGAAATACAACTAGCAGAAAAAGAAATACAACCAGTTGTAGATGAAAGACAACTAGTACAAGATGAAAGACAACCAGTAGTAGATGAAAGACAACTAATAGAACATGAAATACAACAAGTACAAAGAAAGACAACCAGTACAAAATGAAAGACAACCAGTAGTAGATGAAAGACAACCAGTAGAACTTGAAATACAACAAGCAGAACTAGCAAGAAAACTGTTAGAACATGAAAGACAACCAATACAAGATGAAACCAACCAGTATAACATGAAAGGCAACCAATATGACATGAAAGACAACTAGCACAAGATGAAATACAACAAGTACAACATGAAAGACAACTAGAAGAAGATGAAAAACGGCTAGTAGAAAGTGAAAGACAACTAATAGAACATGAAAGACAACTAGTACGCGATGAATGACAACCAGTACAAGATGAAAGAAAACTACAAAAAAGATGAAAAAATGCTAGTAGAAGAGGAAAGACAACTAGTAGAAAAAGAAATACAAACAGTACTAGATCAAAGACAACCAGTATAACATGACAGACAACCATTATAACATGAAAGACAATCACTATAACACGAAATACACCAAGTAAAAGATGAAAGACATAGAACATGAAAAACAAACCAGTACAAGATGGACAACCAATAGTAGATGAAAGACAACCTGTAGAACATGAAAGAGAACAAGTAGAACAAGAAAGACAACGAGTAGAAGATGAAATAAAACAAGTAGAACATGAAAAACAACAAATAGAACATAAAAGACAAACCAGTACAAGATGAAAGACAACTAGAAGATGATGAAAAATATGTACTAGAAGATGAAAGACAACTAGAAGAAGATATAACTAGTAGAACATGAAATACATGAATACAAGATGAAATAATAGAAGAAGACAACCAGTACAACCAGTACAAGATGAAAGTCATCAAGTAGAACATGATATAAATAGTACAACCAGTACAAGATATAAATAGTACAACCAGTACAAGATGAAAGTCATCAAGTAGAACATGATATAAATAGTACAACCAGTACAACCAGTACAAGATATAAATAGTACAACCAGTACAACCAGTACAACCAGTACAAGATATAAATAGTAGAACATGATATAAATAATAGAAGAAGACAACCAGTACAAGATGAAAGTCATCAAGTAGCAGTTGAAAGATAAATAGTAGAACATGAAATACAACAAGTAGAACAAGAAAGATAACCAGTAGAACATGAAAAAACAACCAGTAGAACATGAAAGACAAACCAATACAAGATGAAAGACAACTAGAAAAAGATAAAAAAAAAAAAACAACTAGTAGAAGAGGAAAGAAAAACTAGAAGAAGATGAAAGACAACCAGTAGAAATGAAAGACAAACTGGTAAAATATGAAAGACAACTTGTAAAAGATGAAGGGCTACTAGAAGAAAATGAAAAACAACTCATAGAAGATGAAAGACATCTAGAAGAACATGAAATACATCAAGTAGAACAACTAAGACAACCAGTAGAACATGAAATACAACAAGTTGAACATGAATGACAACCAGTAGAACATGAAAGGCAACCAATAAAACATGAAAGACAACCAGTAAAATATGAGAGACAAACAGAACAAGATGAACAACAACCAATATAAGATGAAAGACAACCATTAGTAGATGAAAGACAACTAGTAGGACATGAAATACAATAAGTAGAACATGAAAGACAAGCAGTAGAACATGAAAATCAACTAGTACAAGATGAAAAGCAACCAGTAGAACATGAAACACAAGCAATACAACATGAAAGACAATAAGAAGAAGATGAAACTCATATATAAGACAATGAAATACAACCAGTAGAACATGAAAGACAACCAGTATAACATGAAAGTCAATAGGTACAAGATGAAAAACAACTAGTAGAAGATGAAAAACAACTAGTATAAGAGGAAAGACAATTAGAAGAAGATGAAATACATCCAGTACAACATGAAAGAAAATTAGAAGAAGATGAAAAACAACTAGTAGAAGAAAGACAACTAGAAGAAGATAAAAGACAACTAGAAGAAGATGAAAGACAACTAGTTGAACATGAAAGACAACTACTTGAACATGAAAGAAAACCATTATAACATGAAATATACCAGTAAAAGTTGAAAGACAACCAACCAGCACAAGATGAAAGAGATATAGAAGAAGATTAAATATAACTAGTAAAATATGAAATACAACCAATATAACGCGAATGAAAACAAGTACAAGATGAAAAACAACTAGTAGAAGAGGAAATACAACTGGAAGAAGATGAAATACAACCAGTAGTAGAACATGAAATACAAGCATTACAAGATGAAAAACAACTAGTAGAAAATGAAACACAACTAGTAGAAGATGAAAGACAACCAATAGAACATGAAAGACAACGAGTACAAATTGAAAAACAACCAATAGTAGATGAAAGACAACCAGTATAACATGAAAGACAACCCGTAGTACATGAAAAACAAATAATACGAGATGAAAGAAAACCAGTACAAATTGAAAGATAAATAGAAGAAGATGAAAAACAACTAGTAGAAAGCGAAAGACAATGAGAAGAATATAAAATACAACCAGTAGTAAATGAAAGACAACTTGTACAACATAAAAAACAACAACTAGAACAAGAAAGACCAGTAGAACATCAAAGACAACCAGTACAAAATGGATGACAACTAGAACAAGATGAAACACAACTAGTAAAAGATGAAAGAGAGCTAGAAGAAGATGAAAGACAACCAATAAAAAATTAAAGACAACCATAACAAGATGAAAGACAACTAGCACTAGAAGTTGAAATACAATTAAAAGAGTATGAAAGACAACTAGAAGAAGATGAAAAACAATTAGTAGATGAAACACAACTAGCAGAACATGAAAGACAACAGTAGAACATGTACGACAACTGTAGATCATGAAAGACAACCAGTATAAGATGAAAGACTACTAGAAGATGATGAAAGACAACTAGAAGAATATGAAGCACAAGTTGAACATAAAAGACAACTAGTACAAGATGAAAGACAATAGAAGAAGATGAAAAAACAACTACTAGAAGATGTATACAAGCAGTAGTAGATTAACGACAACCAGTACAAGATGAAAGACAACTAGAAAAATATGAAAAACAACTAGTAGAATATGAAAGACAACTAGAAAAAGATGAAATACACCAATAGTAGATGAAAAGACAACCAGTTGAACATGAAAGACGACAAGTATAAGATGAAACACAACCAGTATTAGATGAAAGACAACCATCAGAACATCAATATAACAAGAAAGACCATCAGTAGAACATGAAAGACAACCAGTACCAGATGGAAGACATCAAGTAGCAGATTAAAGATAAATAGTAGAATAGGATATATAACAAGTAGAACATGAAATAAAACAAGTATAATAAGAAAGACAACATGTAGAACATGAAAGACAACCAGTAGAACATTAAACACAGCCTATGCAAGATGAAAGACATCCAGTAGTGGATGAAAGACAACCACTAGAACATGAAAAACGACCAGCACCTGATGAAACACAACCAATAGTAGATGAAAAACAACCATTAGAACATGAAATAAAAATAAGTATAACAAGAAAGACAACCAGTGGAACAATAAAGACCACTAGTACAAGATGAAAGACATCTAATAGAACATGAAAGCCAACCAGTACAAGATCGAAGACATCTAGAAGAATATGTAAAACAACTAGTAGAAGATGAAAGACATATTAGAAAATGAAATACAATCAGTAGAACATGAAAGACAACCAGTATAACATCAAAAATAACAAATACAAGATGAAAAGACAACTATTAGAAGATTAAAAACAACCAGTAGTAGATGACAGACAACTAGAAGAAAATGAAATACAATCAGTAGTACATATCAGACAACCAATAGAACATGAAAGAAAACCAGTATGACTTGAAAGACAACCAGTACAAGATGAAAGACAACCAGTAATAGATGAAAGACAACCAACATAACATGAAATACAACAAGTTGAACATGAAAGACAACCAATAGAACATGAAAGACAACCAGTAAAATTTGAAAGACAAACAATACAAAATGAACAATAACCAGTACAAGATGAAAGTCAACCATTAGTAGATCAAAGACAACTACTACAAGATGAAAAACAACCAGTAGAACATGAAATACAACAAGTAGAACATGAAAGTCAACTACTACAGGATGAAAAACAACCAGTAGAACATGAAAGGCAACTAGAAGAAGATGAAAAATAACTACTAGAAGATGAAAAATAACTAGTAGAAGAAAGAAAACTTGAAGCAGATGATGGACAAGAAGAAGAAGATGAAAGACAACTAGTTGAACATGAAAGACCACCAATTGAACATGAAAGAAAACATATAGAAAATGAAATATAACAGTACAAGATGAAAGACAACCAGTATAACATGAAAGACAACCAGTATGAGATGAAAGACAACCAGAACAAAATGAAAGACAACTACAGAACAAAATGAAGACAACTAGTATAACATGAAAGAAAACCAGCCAGTACGCGATGAATGACAACCAGTACAAGATAAAAGAAAACTAGAATAAGATGAAAAACTCCTAGTAGAAGATAAAAGACAACTAGTACGAGATGAAAGACAACTATTACAAGATGAAAGACAAACAGTACAACATGAAGAAGATTAAAAACAGCTAGCAGTAAGTGAAATACCACTACGCGAAGAATGACAACCAGTACAAGAGGAAAGACAACTAGTAGAAGAAGAATGACAACCAGTACAAGAGGAAAGACAACTAGTACAAGAGGAAAGACTCCTAGTAGAATATGAAAGACAACCAGTATAACATGAAAGATAACTAGTACAAGATGAAAGACTACTACAAGAGATGAATAACATCAGTGGAAATTGAAAGACAGTTAGAAGAAGATAAAATACAACCAACAGTAGATGAAAGACATCAGTAAAACATGAAAGACGACCAGTACAAGATGAAACACAACCAATAGTAGATGAAAGACAATCATTAGAACATGAAATAAACACAAGTATGATAAGAAAGACAATCAGTAGGACATCAAAGACAACTAGTACGAGATGAAAGACATCTATATGAACATGAAAGCCAACCAGTACGAGATGAAAGAAAACTAGAAGAAGATGAAAAACTCCTAGTAGAAGATGAAAGAAAACTAATAGATGATAAAAGGCCACCAGTATAACATGAAAGACAACCAGTACGAGATGAAAGGCAACCAGCACAAGATGAAAGGCAACTAGTAGAACATGAAAGACAACCACTACGCGATGAATGACAACTAGTACAAGATGAAAGAAAACTAGAAGAAGATGAAAAACTCCTAGTAGAAGATAAATGGCAACCAATATAACATGAAAGGCAACCAGTACGAGATGAAAGACAACTTGTAAAAGATGGAAGACAACTACAAGAGATGAATAACATTAGTGGAAAGTAAAAGACAACTAGAAGAAGATGAAATACAACCAATAGAAGATTAAAAACATCAGTAAAACATGAAAGACGACCAGTACAAGATGAAACACAACTAATAGTAGAAGAAAGACAACCATTAATAAAAAAAGTTGAACATGAAAGACAATAAGTACAAGATAAAAACAACTAGTAGAACATGAAAGACAACCAGTAAAACGTGAAAGGCATCTAGAAGAAATGAATAACAACAATAAAAACTGAAAGACAACTAGAAGAAGATGAATACGACCAGTACTAGATGAAAGACAACCAGTAGAACAATAAAGACAACATGTCATGAAAGGTAACCAGTACAAGATGAAAAACAATTAGTAGAACATGAAATACAACTTGTTAAAGATGAAGGGCTATTAGAAGAAAATGAAACCAATTGGAAAATAGGCTATGGATTTATCGTTTTATGATGAGTAGTTCTTGAATTTATTTTTTAAAAATAAATCGTAGAAGATGAAAGACATCTAGAAGAACATGATATACATCAAGTAGAACATGAAATACAACAAGTTGAACATGAAAGACAACCAGTAGAACATGAAAGACAACCAGTAAAACATGAAAGACAACCAGTAAAACATGAAAAGCGAATAGAACAAGATGAACAACAACTAATACAAGATGAAAGACAACCATTAGTAGATGAAAGACAACTAGTAGAACATGAAAGACAAGCAGTAGAACGTGAAAAACAACTAGTAAAAGATGAAAAGCAACCAGTAGAAGAAAGACAAAGCAGTACAACATAAAAGACAATAAGAAGAAGATGAAAAACAACTAGTAGAAGATGAAAGACATATATAAGAAAATGAAATACAACTAGTAGAAATGAAAGACAACCAGTATAACATCAAAGTCAATAGGTACGATGAAAAACAACTAGTAGAAGAGGAAAGACAATTAGAAGAAGATGAAATACATATACAACATGAAAGACAATTAGAAAAAGATGAAAAACAACTAGTAGAAGAAAGACAAGTAGGAGAAGATGAAAGACAACTAGTTGAACATGAAAGAAAACCATTATAACATGAAATATACCAGTAAAAGTTGAAAGACAACCAATATAATATGAAAGCACAAGATGAAAGACATATAGAAGAAGATTAAATATAACTAGTAAAATATGAAAAACAACTAGTAGAAGAGGAAAGACAACTAGAAGAAGTTGAAATACAACTAGTAGTAGAACATGAAATACAAGCAGTACAAGATGAAAGACAACTAAAAGAAGATGAAACACAACTAGTAGAAGATGAAAGACAGCTAGAAGAAGATGAAAGACAACAAATAAAAAATTAAATACAAGCAGAGCAAGATGAAAGACAAACATAACAAAATGAAAGACAACGAGTACACGTTGAAGAACAACCAATAGTAGATGAAAGACAACCAGTATAACATGAAAGACAAATAATACGAGATGAAAGAAAACTAGTACAAAATTAAGGATAAATAAAAGAAGATGAAAAACAACTAGTAGAAAGTGAAAGACAATGAGAAGAAGATGAAATACAACAAGTAGAACCTCAAAGGCAACCAATACAAAATGAATGACAACCAATAGTAGATGAAAGATGATGGGTGTAAATGTGATCAGGCTAATAAAATTTATAACCCGGTTTGTTATCGAGTCAGATTACAAGCGCATAATCCTATCGAGTAGTATAAACGAGTGTCGATCCGCAGGGAAGAAGATTTAAGGTCTTGAGCGATTAAATCACAATCTTTCAAGAGGCTAGACAAAAATCTAAAATCAAAGAGTTGTTGTTTTCTATCAATGTATTTGGCGAAAATTAAAAGTAAGTAAAATAAAGATAGAGATGTGAATTCCTAGGATTTTAGCACACCGTTGTTACTTCAATCCGCTTTGATTCTTACCTTATTTGATGTTGATTTTCTGTTGTTGTATGAGGGTTTCTAATTCAATTTAGTGATTACCGCTTTCGCCTAGCAACCACCCTACCAATCAAGAGATCCCGTTAAAGCTTGTCTTGATTGGTGCAAGGAGATATGTGATTAGCCCAAAAGAATTCAGACTTCGCTTATTGGGTACGTCGCCCTACTATCTTGGTATTGGGTGTCCCCATGGTAAGGCTCGACAATGCGACATTCGTTTGCAAATGTCAAGACTCTCATGTGTACTTTTGTTGATCCAATTAATGGTATCTCCGGTTAAGGTCTCCACCACTAATCTAGTATTTATATTCTCCCTTAACCCAATTCGATTAGCCCAATGATGACTAACTTCCATGTGTGGCCATCACATGACAGTCTAGACTAATAAACAAAATCAAATAAGATAAAACATAAAGCGCAAAAGCAATCGAACAACAAAAGACTAAACAATGATCAAATAAAAGTATATATCAAATAATTCACTAAAGGGCGCCTCGGGTACGATCTGTATTGGCTAATACGGACCGTACTCCCACTGTGTCGCTGTAGGATTTAATGCGTATTTGGTCATCTTTGGTCCGTACTGGGGCTCTGGTCCGTATTGGCTAATACGGTCCGTACCAGAGCCTTAGTCGATGAGCAATATGATGTAATATAGCCCCCAAAACATGGTTCCTACATTCAAACATAAAATAGGGCAACAATAACCATTTTCACGCAATAATTAAAAATAAAGGCGAGAAAATAAGGCAAAACCTAAGCCAAAATCCTACGTAATTCACTATGAAAATGAGCTTGATCAAAAGACAATTGTAGAACGTGAAATATAGCAAGCAGAACTAGAAAAAAACCAGTAGAACATGAAAGACGACCAGTACTAGATGAATGAAAACCAGTATAAATGAAAGACAACCAGTACAATATGAAAGACAACTAGAAGAAGATGAAAAACAGTTAGTAGAAAGTGAAAAACAACTAGTAGAACTTGAATGACAACGAGTACGCGATGAATGACAACCAGTACAAGACGAAAGAAAACTACAAGAAGATGAAAAACTCCTAGTGGAAGATGAAAGACAACTAGTAGAAGATGAAATACAATCAATGAAAGAAAGACAACCAGTCGAACATAAAAGGTAACCAATACAAAATGAAAAACAACTAGTAGTAAATGAAAGACAACTAGTTGTAAATGAAAGATAACCAGTAGAACTTGAAATACAACAAGCAGAACTAGAAAGAAACCCAGGGTTCGAGATCTTCTTCGATGATTTTACCTTTGCATTGGGGATAATACAAGGTTTAAGCTTGGGGGAGGGGATTGAACCCTTGTATCTTAGGTCTTAGGGTTTATTTTTATTTTATTTTCAAATTTTAGAGTACATGACCAGGCTTTTTACTTGACCATGAATTGGGTTTGCAATTTTGAACTTAATTGATTGATATTGCAAGCTTGTTAAGAGGTTTACCGAGGTTATGAAAATAGAGTCTTGTATGACTGGACTTAATTGTTTGAGATTGCATAAAATATATTATTAGTTTAGATAGAGTCATTAGGATAGGTAGAGTCCAACACATGAAAACACCCGAAATTTTGAACTTTTTCGAAAGTATTTTACTAATGCAACTTTGATTAAAACAATTCCTAAATGAAAAAGTAGCATAGTCTCCAAGACACTTGATTGAAATTTTAAACATCAAAAAGACTAACAACATGGAGATTTGAAAAGAAATATTTTTGAGATAATTCTAAACTACATCCTTTTTAAATTGAGACCCCTATATTTTTGCAAAAATTATAAAAAGTAATTGTGTGTAGTAGATACGACTAAATACTAAAAGAGGACATAATATTAAGTCCCACCAAAAATCCAAAAATACCATTTATTAGAAGAGGACGTAAAATGGGTCCCACCACCGTGTTTCAATTTGGGATTCGATGCAATCCTTAGGTGCATTCGGAACGCATAATCTCTCGTTTGTATCTATTCGTCAGAAGAATCACCCGATGAAATCCTTAGGTACATTCGGAACACATAACCTCTTGTTTGTATCTATGCACTAGAAGGGTAAAGCCAAATTAAGTAAGGTGTATTTATTTCTTGCAATTTACTTTTCAAATAAAGTTGTATTCTACCAACACACTTAGTCTTTGAAAAAAGTTTGGGTCAAAAGAAGGGATCGAAAATTTAAAGGGATGAGAAATGAATATGTTTATTGATTTTAAGATCTCTTTTACCATAATGATTTTAAGATGGATTGTCTTCGAAATATTTCTTAGTAAAATTAAGATATTGTGAATGCAAAGGTTTCCATTTTCTAGAAATTTCACCAAGTACAGATATTTAGGAATTGATTAGACAATTTTGTATTAGGTTGGTACTTAGAATTTTTTTCAATATTTCCATAAATCCTGTGCAAGAGACATTTTTGGCCAACCTATCCATAGCTTTTATTCTGTTTTGTTCGAGGACGAACAAAAGTTTAAGCTTGGGGGTGTGATCGGGCCAAAATATATAGCGAAAATCACTATCTTTTCTTGCGGAAAATGGCCAAAAGTGAATGCAAAGTAACCATTTTCCCAATTTATTTACCGCAAACATGTTTTTAGGCTATTTTGGCAGGTTTTGGAGAAAATTGCGTATTTAGGCCAAAAATTGAGCAGAAGTGTCGAATTTAGGCGATTTCTAAAGATAACACCAAAACAGGACATCACATGGAGCATGCAACACCTCACACTAAGTGCACAACATGCAAAATGGCAAAATTATTGCAAAATCTGCTAAGTCAAGAAGTCATGCGGGTTCCCCTATGCCGCACGATCCGTGAACTCAATCCGTGGACTGTGTTGATTCTGATCAGATCTACACCCTTGATGCTATTTTCGACAAAATTCTCACAGATGGACGCTGTTGCTTCAGAGCCAAGTTATCTTAGCTATTTTTGGCTCCATCAAAGCAAATTTAGAGTGCATATGTAACACTTCGGCTAACGAGGCCTGGCAGCGGTTCAAAGACTAGGGTTAGAACCCAGTAGGCTCCCTAGCAGGGTAGAGTAAATTGGTAATTTGAATTGTATTAGGAGATACCAAATTTAGGTAGGGTCTTTGGGATATTTAATTGAGGGGTAGAATATGATATGATCAATTGTGTTTGTGTGAGAAAAATAATTGCATGCATGTATTACTTTGAACTGATAGCCCAAAAGCCAATAATCACTCAAAAGAGAGCGATGTTATCTTTTAAAATTTATAAGCTCAGAAATGCTATCGGTTCTGATCGCAAGCGCACAATCCTATCGAGTAGTATAATCGAGATCGATCCACAGAGAATATTGGTCTACAGTCTTGAGCGATCAAATCACAATCTTTCGAAAGGCTAGACAAAATCTGAAAATTGAGAGTTGAAGTTGTGATCAATGTAAATTTGGCAACAATTAAAAGTAATTAAAATAAAGATAGATATGAGAATTCCTAGGGTTTCGGCACACCATTGCTACTCAATCATCTTTGATATTCTACTTCTGTCGGGTCTTATTTCCTATTGTTGTTTATGGAAGACACTACATAGGACAATGCGAGTTATTTACGCAAATGACGGGACTTCCATCGAGATACTACATAGGACACTGCGAGTTATCTTACGCAAATGATAGATCTCTAAATACTATACACAAGTTACTACATAGGACATTGCCATTTATCTTACGCAAATGACAGAACTTGGCTTGCGTTTTGTGGTTCTGATTTATGGTTTCCCTGCGAAGGTTTTGTTCACATAAATCTAATGGCTCCCAACGAGACTAACTCGTCCATCATAGTTTTTCTTACCATTAAAGCACTGTCACTACCCTAACGGATTAAACTAGATCATCAAAATCAGGTGAAGGGAGAATAAATTGCAAAAACATTTCAATCAACAACAAGAAATCACAATCAACAGAAAAAATATATATCAAAGCATCATGAGTAACAAGGTTTACTGCCTAGCCCCTAAGAAAAGAACTTAGCCGCGGAACGGCATCATTACAACACTCCTCTCTTTCTCACTTAATCAAATCTAACCCTAATTACCAAATTACAAAGATAACTTCCTCTTCTGTCCAGGGTGCTTTATATAGGAGTGAGGGGATGTCTGGAGATGAGTGGAGGCCAATAAAACTGATATGGATACAGCTGTAGCGGTTATTCCCCAAAGGGCGCCTCTGGTTACGGACCGTATTGGCTGATACGGTCCGTATTCACACCATGTCACTGAGGTTTTAATGCGTATCACGTCATCTCCTGGTCCGTCTCCGGCTAGGTTCGTATCAACCAGTATGGGCCGTAACAGAGCCTTAGTCGATGAGCGTCGCTTATCTGATTGACCTGATTCTTGCTCCATTTGATGTAAAATAATCCCAAAACCTGTTTTCTGCAATAAAACATAAAGAAGGGTGACAGTAGCCTTTTTCTCTAATTAAATAAAAATAAGTGCGAGATAATATGCAAAATCTAAGCCAAAACTCTATATAATTCATCATCATTTTGACTCTGATCAGCCGATCGAAAAAACTTTCAAATCACGTACACAGAAACCCAGCATGCCATGCTGGGTAGTAACAGTGCCGCATGCGGGGTAGCCTTGGGAAAAATATATGTCGCATACGGGGTGACAGATCGCATGCGGGGTAAAATGACGTCTGAATTTTTATTTTATAATTTAGATGTAGAAAACCTGAACCCTAAAGAATCTCTATTTAATTGTTTAACCACCTTAGCACGATTAGCGCCTCCGCATTAACCTTGAGGGTATTGAACCCTAAAAATTATTTTAAAAAGTATTACAAACTATTTTCAAACTCATTTTAAACCCCTCTATAACCTAAAACTAGTAGATATAGTTAGATATTTAATACACTATCCCTGTGGATCGACACCCCAATTATACTACCTGGTAGGATCATGCGCTTGTGATTTGAATGCAAGTAGAATTAGGGTTAAAAGATACATTAATTTATACTGAAAGTTAGTAGTTCAATTTGGACTCATCAATCGCATGTAAAAGAGGACAATTTATTTCAACTTTGCCATCAAGGATATCTCAAAGTCCTTCTGCTCGTGACACTCCAAACGAGGGAGACGCTGATTCAATCAACATGAAGGACCCTCCAGTCAATCCAATTCCACAAGATCCACCGGTCAACAACAATCATAAAGGACTTGAAGAGAATATCGTTGACATCATAATTAAAGATACAAGAAGACCCAAACTCCTACGAGACTACTACATACCGCGCACAAATGATCCTAACTCAAGCATCAACCCACCAATAGTTGCAAACCGAAATTTTGAGATCAAATCGGCTATCATCAACATGGTCTCACAACAACAATTTGGTGAAATGTCAAGCGAGGACCCACAACTAGAAGAAGATGAAAAACTCCTAGTAGAAGATGAAAAACAACTAGTAGAATATGAAAAACAACTAGTATAAGAGGAAAGACAACTACTAGAACATTAAAGACAACTAGTACAAAATGAAAGACAACTAGAATAAGATAAAATACAACGAGAAATGGATGAAATACAACCAGTTGAACAAGAAATACAACAAGTTGAACAAGAAAGACAACCAGTAGAACATGAAAGACAACCAGTACAAGATAAAAGACAACTAGAAGAAGATGAAAAAACAACTAGTAGAATATGAAAGACAACTAACAGAAGATAAAATACAACCAATAGTAGATGATAGACAACGAGTATAACATGAAAAACAACCCGTAGAACATAAATGACAACTAGTATGAGATGAAAGACAACTAGTACAAGATGAAAGAAAACTAGAAGAAGATGAAAACAACTAGTTTTAAGTGAAAGACAATTAGAAAAATATGAAATACAACCAGTTGTAGATGAAAGACAACAAGTGCAACATGAAAGACAATCGGTATAATATGAAATACAACTAGTACAAGATGAAAGACAACTAGAAGAAGATGAAAGACAATTAGAAACATATAAAAGATAACCAGTAGAACATGAAAGACAAGTAGTACAAGAAGGACTACTAGAAGAAGACGAAATACAGCTAAAAGAAAATGAAATACAATTAGAAGAATATGAAATACAATCAACAGTAGATGAAAGATAACTAGTAGAACATGCAAGACAACCAGTATAACATGAAAGATTTTCAGTAGAATTTGAAAGACAACCAGTACAAGATGAAAGACAACTAGAAGAATATGAAAGACAATTAGAAGAATATTTGAATACTAGTAGAACATGAAAGACAACCGGTAGAACATGAAAGAGAATAGAAGAAGATGAAAGAGAACTAATAGAAGATGAAAGACAACTAGAAGAAGATAAAATACAACCAGTAATAGATAAAAGACAATTAGTAGAACATGAAAGACAACCAGTAGAACATGAAAGAGAACTAGTAGAAGATGAAAGACAACTAGAAGAAGATAAAATACAACCAGTAATAGATAAAAGACAATTAGTAGAACATGAAAGACAACCAGTACAGGATGAAAAACAACTAGTAAAACATGAAGGACAACTAGTACAAGATGAAAGATAACTAGTAGAATATGAAAGACAACCAGTAGAACACGAAAGACAACCAGTAGAACATGAAAAACAACCAGTATCAGATGAAAGACAACTAGAAGAAGATGAAAGACAACTTGTTGAACATAAAAGACAACTAGTACAAGATAAAAAATAACTAGAATAAGATGAAATATAACGAGAAGTAGATGAAATACAACTAGTAATAGATGAAAGACAACTAGTAGAAATGAAATACAACAATTAGAAAAGAAAAAAGAAAAAAATAGAACATGAAAGACAATGAGTATAAGATGAAATACTCTAAAATCTCAACATCTTATCAATAATCACTAAACTTTTATAATTTGATTTGTGCAGAAGTCCACGTGTCAAAATCATATAAAAAATAATTTTTTTAACCATTTTAATAAATTATATAAATATTTTAAATTTAAAAAAAATGAACTCATCCCTTATTTATTAAAAAAATGATCGGAAATTTTGATTTACAAAACTGCACTGTCTCCACCGACAAAGTTACAAAAAGAAATGCCCAAAACCTGAAATTAAAATGAGCGCCAGCTCAAGAAAATATGCATCCCATCTGGATAGCACCCAAGGCCAAGAAGTAGCTATCCAAACAAACAAACAATAAACATAGGTCATCCGATCAAATAAAGACATACTCACAGTTAGTGTTTTGCAAACGGGTACGGGCGGGCGAGCACGGGCAAAACCCGGGGCGGATCACGGGCAATGCGGGTCGCGGGCAACGCAGGTCACGGGTGACACGGGACGGGTTAGCACGGGTATTTTTTTGAAAAACCCTACCCGGCCCCTCTCAAACCCCCCGGGCAACACGTGTCACGGGTCACGGGTAGGCGGGTTTAAGTCCGGGCGGGTATTTTTTTTTTTTTTTTTTTGGCTGCTGTTTTTTTTTTTTTCTGTTTCTGTTTTTGTTTTTTTTTTCTGTTTTTGTTTTTTTTGGGGGGGAAAAATTTGAATTTCAAAAAGAAAAAGTACACGGGTAGGCGGGCACGGGTCTACGGGTAGACGGGTACGAATTTGCGGGTATGGATAATACGGGTCCACGGGTCGGTACGGGCGGATATGGGTTTGAAACGGTACGGGTATCACGGATAAATTTTTTAAAAAACCGTACCCGGCTCTTCTCAACCCGTACCCGTTTAACCCGTGAACCCGTGCAAAACCCGTGCACGGGTCCCGGGCGGGCGGGCACGGGTCTAACCCGTGGGGGTATTTGCAAAATACTACTCACAGTTAGAGTTGGCCTCTATTGAGACGCTATTAGTATAATTCAATGTAACGACCCCGAATTGTGAAGACACAGACACGTATGGGTTCTAGCCAGAGTGGGAAAAATGGCACGCCGGAGCCGGCTCCATCACGGAACGGTACAGCACGCGTGTCGGTCACGTGCCGTGACTCGCGTGTTCCATGCCGTGACCATTCGCGTACCGTGACCAATTGTTGGCAAAGAAGACACGGCACGGCACGGAAATTGTCTTGGTCACGGCACGGAACACGGAAACGGCACAGCACGGAACACGCGAGTCACGGAACGGAAGACACGCCAGTCACGGCAGTAGCGAAGCAATACACTAACATACCTTCCTATAAGATATAATTTTATTTTAATTAAAATATTTACATTTAAATTTCAATTAAAACATTTGAATTTTAAAGAATCGTTTCATTTTTTTTTTTAAACGTTAAATGTGATCAAACTTGACTAACGCGCGTTTGGTCACGGCGTGACTCGCGTGCCGTGACCATATCTCGTAATTTTTGTCACGGTACGGCACGGCACGTGAAAAATTTACTTGGTCACAGCACAGCACGACACATGACTAAAGTCACAGCACGGCACGGCACGTTTTTCCCTCTCTAGTTCTAGGAGTAGCAGAACGCACAAGTTCAGGAGCACAAATTAACAGCACATCCCCAACGGAATGCATACATGATACAACCGTACAACCTATTAATTTCTTCAATCAATGCTCCAAAGTACAAACGTACCATCACCGGCACTCAGACTCACTCCTCACCGACAAACTATCTTTTATACTCTATCGTCTCCCATCTCTTTCCACTTTTCTGCTACTCACTTTTTGCCACGCTGCATAACTGTCTGTATCTATATACGGTCAACCCGCTTCTTCTTCTGTCCTTTGTCGTTTTTTTCTTCTTCTGGGCTAATTGCAATATTTTAGGATGAAGAAGGTATTGTTTGTTATTTCAGTCTTGAGTGTGGTAAATTATTAGTATTTAGTAGGTATCATGTTCACATGATTCGCGAATAATTTGTTATTTTGGCGATAGCAAACTGAATGCTGAATTATTCTATTGACCGAATTATTTACCAATAATTCACAAATTTTACAATTTTCCAAAATTTTTCCAGAATATTTTTTATTTTATTTATTTTTTCTCTTATGGAACTGAGATTTCTAATCTGGATAATTCCGAATCATTTCTGAATTATTCCTGAAAATATTTTGAATCACGAATTTTTTTACTCCGCCGAACCGAACCACTATGGTAGGTATCACTGCAGGACAAGATACCCATATATGGGTACGGAAACAAAGGGGACCACCAGAAAATTACCAAACAAACATTATGTACATGATAGAGATTAAAAAAGCAGAGAGAAAATGGTGAAGTAAGACACTACATTTTGATTACAGAAGAAGATTACAAGATAAGCCAGAATGCACATTGTTAAAACCTTATCATAATCAACTACTCAATAACTACTCAACTAAGACACTGTTACTTGGAATGCCACCCGTTAAAAGCTTCAACCCACATATCTTCAATTAATAAGCTACCGCTAACCATTTTTAACTAATTAAGACTTGCATCTAAGACCTAACAACTGGCATGCCTAATCTGTCAAGCTTACCAGATCCAGGATACCCCTTCTTGGCAAAATTGGCTTCAATGGAAAATGCAGACCCCTGGGCCAATGTACCATGACCTGAACTCAGTATCCGTTTACCCGATCTGAACTTTCCATGCTCTGGCCTTTGCCTAGGAGCGCTCTGTGAGCGGGCCTTTGCCTTAAATGACTCGGTATTAGCCATGTAATTAGGGTAGTCAGTGTATCCCCCAAATGAGCACTCACTCTTAGCAGGTGTAAACGGGCCCCGCCTTGCACTTGTTGCCCGTGAAGTGGCCGAATAGAACTGGGGGCTCTCGACCAAAACTGAAGTCACTATAGGGAATCTAATTGGGCCCAGAGAATGCTCAATTCCAACTGAGGGTGGGCTTGGTATCGACAATTGGGCAGCTGTGGAGTCCTTCGATGGGGACCCTTGCACAGTGGTAAAACTTCGGCTCTTTGGGTCTGAAATGTGAGTAGAGGAAGAAAAGTGCATTGGATGACAATTGTGTGGGTTGGTTTGTCTTCCAGAGCTGCCATATTTTGGTTTGCCTGGGTCGACTTCTAGGATTTTATCATTTTTGGCATCGTCCCAATATTTTTCTTCAATCCATTGGTCGAGCCAGTTGTGCCCAGATGAGTGAGATCTTTCACTGCTGAGCTTGCCGCTTCCGATTGACTTTGTTGAGCTTCTCTGCATATTCAAAAACCAAATCATTATTATCTTGTTTTCTTTCCAAATTAAAGAACATTTTATTTGCCGAACAATTTCTTTGAGGTCAAATTTTTTACCTTGAGGGGGCTTAAGTGGTCAGATCTTGAAGTATTAGATCTAGGGGTATGTTCACGCTTCTCTGGGGTTGGAGAGACCTGAAAACAAGCAAACAAAAATATATAGACATTACCATGCTTTGCTAGATCATTGTGAAAATATAATTCTAAGAGCTACTTTTATTATTATATTACAATTCATGATGGGTAACAATTTGACAGATGAGATGATTTGCACAGTGGCCTGTCAAGCAAGGACATGCACAAACCGTTTCATAAAAATAACACCTCAAATAAAAAAAATAACACCATAACAACCTTTTAACTGGGGCCCAATAAGTATACCTTTTGCTATTAAACCCCCCCCCCCCCCGAACCAGTATCTTCTGTGTTACTCGAGAAAATAAAATGAGCTCTCAGCCGGTGGATATTCGGGTGATTGGAGGGGGCAGTATTATTTGTGCTTTGAGATTCGTGTAAATTTAAATCCACCGGCTGAGACTCACTTTATTTTCTCGAGTAACACAGAGGATCTGAATTCCCCCCCCCCCCCCCCCCCCCCAAAACCAAAAGGTATTTTGCTTTTTCAATATCATCAAATTAAGTAACTAGCATTTAGTTAAAATGACAAAATTTGTATGTAACAACTGAAAGGAATCAATTACCGGGTTAGGATATAGGGCTCTATTGGATCTGCATCTCTCAGCTTTAAGTGCCCGGCAAGATCGAGCCCTTGTCTGGACTCGAACCAGGGCATGCATGCACCGAAGCGTCTCAGCTGCCTGTTTCCTCACAATGTAACCTCGGACCAGAGCCTGAAGTTTTACCAGCCCCCTCAGTGCCTTAAGCGCCCTTCTTGCCTAATTAAACCCACAAAAGAAGAAAACAAAAAATAAGGTACAACTGTGCCAGGCTTTACAATCTTAACAAAAGGTAGAAAACATTAGATTCCTCTCTATCTTGTATTTCCTCAAGAAGTCTATCTAGTACAATAGTAGTCATGTGCCACACGATCAGACCCGGGTCAGACTGCTTTGACCTCTGGTTAAACAAGCAAGCAACCAATCACTGTACGAGACAAAGGAATAAAAACAAAAATCACAGCTCTATGCTATTGCTAACCCTTCTCGATCCAATTTCTAACATTAGTCATGATTAATTAGAGCAGTACAAGCTGTGTAGTAGTGTACTAAATGCAAGGAAGATAAGGACAACCGACTTTAAATGTGCAAAGAGAGGATGCCTAATTAATGGAAAGAGCCAGATCGACAGGGTTCCAAAAGAGGGATCACGATGTAAATAGGACAGATGCGAATTAAAGAGGGAACGGAGGCAGAGAAGAGAAGAAAACAGACCGCTAGGTTCTATCCAATCCTATATCTAGTATTTTCAATGATATGTCTATGGAATTTTTTATTCACAAAAGAGATGTCTATAGATTATGTAGATGGTCTATAGAGGAGGTAAAAAAGAGTAATTTTGAGGTGACAGCTTCTCTTCGATTCACGAGTTCCAGCACACTCTACCAAATCGAAAGATGATGCTCATACTCCAATTACCTACTCATTAATCCTTTTTGGGGGTCACTTCTTCCACATACAAAAGGAAAATAAATCGTAGTTAATCAGAATCATAATAAACTATTAGTAATTAATTACAAACTAACCAAATAGCCACGGAACGCAGATTGGATCTTGATTGCTGCTAACTCCTCCCGCCTCGTTGGGACGCAACGACCAGAGCTCGTTAGTCTGACAACAGCGGCAGCAGCATGTGCTGCGGCGACCGCTGCCTCAGCTACAGCTGCAGTGGCAGCTGCCACAGCAATTGCACGCTTGTTTTGCTCGTCGGGATCTCCAGCGATAGCCACCACCTCTCTGTACACCCTCCTGTCTTCATTCACTCGAGGAGGTGGAGGTGGCGCGTCGGGTTTATGCCTGAAGGATTTGCCCAAGACCCAGTTCTTTCTGTCGGCTTGTGTGGATTTGATGTCGGATGCGGTTTTTTTCTGGGTAAAAAGGTTTCGGAGCCACCGGGTTGCCCAGCCCATTTACCGTTTCGGTCCAGGCTTGTCTACCTTGGAAGTGCTATTTAGAGGAGAGGGCGTGGCATTTCTGTTGCTTGTTTAGTTTGCTATGGTTGAAGTAGAGTAGAGAAGGAGCGAATAAATAAGCGGGAGAGGAGATGAAACGAAAATTAGGTGGATTGATTGGGTTACAAACTTAAACTTATAATAACAGAGGGAGAGGAGAGAGGGGGAATTGGGGAGAGTGGGGAGAGCGGGAGTGAGAGTCGGTCAGTGAGAAAATGGTTGGTTGCTTTGTCAATAGGAATAGGGGTAGGGGAAGGGGAGTGACCTGGGTCGCGGGTTCCTGCCTATATAGGGTTAAATGTATAATTTGCGGTGAAAGGAAGATTGCGACTGACATAAAGAATAAAGAAAGGGTATTACTGTTATCAGTGTGAAAAGGTTTGTAACTTGTGACTATGGAATATGGATCACTTGATAGAAGCTAGAAGACAATTAATAAATAACTGTTTCTGTTTCCAATGCTTCTATACGCGTTATAGGAATTATGAAAGACGAAGACATTCTCACGGAACTAACAGTTCCCTTCTCCCTTCATTTTTTTTTTCTTTTGTCAAGCCGTAGCCAATCCATCCAAAAAACCATAAGAATTTTAGTGTTATGTTTTGGAAATGGAAAACGCAAAAAAAAAAAAAAAAAAAAATTGAAAACATTTTCTCATTTTATAAGATAAGACAGTGGAGTTATTTTTTATCTTCTTATATCATTTACCTTCTAAACATAGTCAAAAGATCAATTTTCTTCTTATTCTTTGTCAAATAATTGCATGAAAACAACAAAGTAAAAAAAAAAAATATAAAGTGAAAAGTATTATGCAGTAGGTTTTTTATTTTTTGAAGGTTTAGCCTACTAATTTTTATTAAACCAAATAAAAAGAGTTTACAAGACAGACGAAAAATAACTTATTTTTTAATTTGAATAGCTTTGACTTTTCAAAGAAACGTAAAGTTGAAAAATTTAGATCTGAATGCGTGTATTAATATTACTCAATTTCTAATGTACATAATTATGTTATCATTGGCAGATTTAAATTGATTGAACGGCGGTCATTGTTTCCTATTATTTTTTTAGTTAAACACTTTTACATAATAGTTTTCTTGCTGTACGTCTGCACATTCAAATTTTTTTTTTTTGTTACTATATATATTAGTCATTAAAAGATGGGATGAACAAAAGATTCTACGGAGATTCTATGGGGGTGACAACATAAAAACCAAAATTCAACAGTGAATCCTGTGAGTTTCTTTGCGGCTGCGTGATGAATTCATATCCTCTGCATTAACTCAAAAGAGAATCTTTTGAGTTAATAAATCTCAACTGTCCGATCTGTTTTGAGATTCGTGTAAATTAGATCTGCACTAATATTAAAGAGCCTGTATGTTGTAGGCACGAGCTGGATTGGCTCCGTTTATGATCAGACGGTTGAAATTCATTAACTCAAAAGGTTCCCTATTGAGTTAATGCAGAGGATACGGATCCTGGGTGATTTGGTTCTGAACGCGACAAGTAAAAATGATTAACCACAAGAAGACAAAGTCAGAGATGCTCTTTCATCAATCTAAATCCGGCCAATGATTTTGTTAAAAAAAAACAACTAATGTGAATTTTTCTTAACACCTTGTTTGGATGGAGTGTAGAGGAAAAAGGGATCCGTATCCTCGAATTTTTTTTAAAATCATAATTAGAAAAATCCAAATTAGCGAACCAACATGATTAGTTCGGTATTTTCAAAAACCGTAAGAACCGACCAATTCGGTCCCCAATTTTTTTTCTCCTGAGACCGAATTGGCATTTCAGTCCCCCCTTTTCACATTTTTCCATAGAGCCGCCATAGAAATCGAAATGGGATGGGAACCGAATTGTCATTTCGGTCCCCCCATTTTAAAAATAAAATAAAATAGAAAATGAAATATAATACTAAAAAATCGATTTTTTTTTCTTTATAAAATTATTTTTTGATAGCACATTTATACTAAAAATACGCTAAATTACTTCAAATTATGTTAATTTATGCTGAATTACACTAAATTACTTGAATTACTTGAAATTACTTGAAATTACAATAATTATGTAGAATAATGCTAAAATATGCTAAATTACGCTAAATTACGTATGAATAGGGCCGATTTTGTGTCATCTTTCATAAATCATAAAAAATAGTAAAAAAATTCCAAAAAATAATAAAAATTGGTATTCTACAAGTTCATTATATAACTAATTTACTAAGCTATGTAGATTGGAGAATAGAAATGAAAACCTTAATCGGAAACTTCAACTGAAGTTTTGAGACTCTTCCCTTTATTTTTTGGCGATTCTGAATTTGGAAATCTAGCAAAGCCAATTTGGACGCATGCGCATTTTCACAAGCTTTCCGAAAAGTGGTCATTTGCTGAAATCGGACACTCGAGCGCCGTTTTATAGCCGTTTGAAGTTTTGTCGTCGTTTTTCGCCTTCTCAGTGAAGATATCATCCCTATTCATACGTAATTTAGCGTAATTTACCGTATTCTAGCATAATTCTACATAATTATTGTAATTTCAAGTAATTTAGTGTAATTCAGCATAAATTAATATAATTTTAAGTAATTTATAGTATTTTAGTATAAATATGCTAATTATATATCAAAAAAAGTAATCTAACAAATATTTTAAAAAAATTCGATTTTTTAGTGTTATATTTCAGCATTTTAGCTATTTGTCTCTTAACAAAAATTAACATAATTTCAAGTAATTTAGTGTAAATCAGCATAAATCAACATAATTTCAAGTAATTTAGCGTATTTTAATATAAATATGCTATAAAAAAGTAATTTGACAAAAGGAAAAAAATTTGATTTTTTTAGTGTTATATTTCATCATTTTAGCTATTTTTCTCTAAAAAAAAAATTAAAAAAAGGGGGGGGGACCGAAATCCCAATTCGGTCCCCACTAAAAATATCCTGGACCGAATTGGGATCTCGGTCCCAGGGTGCTACACGGAAGGCAACACAGTTTTCTGTAGAAAAAGTGTGAAAAGGGGGGGACCGAAATGCCAATTCGATCCCAGTGGAAAAAAAATTGGGGACCGAATTGGCATCTCGGTTCTTATGGTTTTTGAAAATACCGAACTAACATATTGGTTCGCTAATTTGGATTTTTCTAATTATTTGGTTGATTAAAATTTAGAAGGTTAATGAGAAATTCAGTAGTTGTTGTAGGTTTGTGACAAAAAACTTGTATGAAAAATATATAAGTAAGATATAGGGTTGAGCATTTGTGCTATTTTTTCTAAAAATATTTGCAACAATTTTTTTTCCATCCATTATATTACAAATCAAGAGAAAAACCGATTCTATTTATTACAATGATACAAGATTAAACCTTTCACCTCCTATACCCTTCATCTCTAACATAATTTTATTAACCAAACATGATTCAACGGAAAATTTTCTTTTCTTTCCATTCCCTCTCTTCCTCTACTCTCCATCCAAACAAGGTTTAAGGAAAAAATTGTAAGTTTCGTCCTGAACATAAATGTACATGCAAAACCATAATTAATTACATTATTTATGATGGCTCGGTCACCATGAATTATCCTAGTCCTTTATGTTCAAGTTTTGAGTACATAGAAAATGATCATATTAGTCATGTAAGCTTTGAGTTCAGAATCCAAATATATAGCATAAATGTTGCCTTGGGCGGCAAAAATTGTATCTGCTGTCATGACTGTATGTGATCAGTCCATAATTAGAGAGATAGAGAGAGAGAGAGAGAGAGAGTACTTGAGTTCATTGTATCTCTTAAACACTAGTGTCCCTACATCCAATCTTTCAAGCAAGCAGTGAAATTTTCTTTAGAAATTTTTTGAAAGTGCCCTCTCTCCTTGTTCCCTCACTCTTTATTTTGATAGAGGAATTGAGAGAAAATTTTATATATCTATATAATGAGAACCAAGTCCATGTAATAAGAAACCTTTTGGCTGCCCTAAGATAATTATTCATTTCAGCTCACTGGTAATATTATAATTAGCTCATCAATTTTATTGCATGAAATATGCATATTCTATATAACAAATGATAGAATAAATTAACTTATATGGCATTGCTTAATTGAACATAAAATTAACAATATATAACACATGATTATTTACATATAAACCTAGTATTGAATAACCTGTGGATATATACATTTTAAGAGGGATCGACTTACAACATTTCAAAGTTACAACATCTTACAACAATTTAGTTTTGCGATTTTTAAAGTCCAAACAGTCGATCCAAACCATTCAACATGTAATCTATACTAAAATGTGCTTGAAGATCAAATTTTATATTTCTTTGAATTTTTTTACTATTTATTAAGTATTTTACAAAACTGTTGTTTTTAGATAATTCTGGACCACTAAAAAAATAGCAGTTTTGTAAAATACTTAATAAATAGTAAAAAAATTCAAAAAAAATGTAAAATTTGATCTTCACTAAATTTTTTTTTAGTGAATAGTTCGGATCGACGTTTTGAACTTTGAAATTAAAGATATAGACATGAAGTAAAATACTTACTTTACTTCGCGAAGTACCGTAACCAACTATATATATGGATTGAAATTTTGAATAACTATTTTTCTAGAATTTTTTAAAAAAAAATTGGAGGTCAAGCCATCCAACTATTATTTTTCTAGAAGTTTAATTTAAAAATTTATAATTCTTAAATAAAAATTTCAGATTTATATATATATACAAGAAAAATGTCAAAATATCATGGACACTTCGAGTAATTCGTGGATTAGAAAAAATTGTAGTGACAGTTTACTCAAATGAATCTATATGAAAGAAGGGTTAATATGTTGTAGATTAAATTTTTTAGTAGCCATATATAAATTCAGAAGAAATGCGGAAGAAACCAACTGGTAGTCTGCTATGAACTGAATTTATGACATATCACGGGGCCGATCGAATCTTCGCCACAAGACGCCAAGAGAAAATGATGTGCAAAAGTTGTCTGATTGTACCACAGTCACACTACGGAATGGAGAAAGAACCCTCGGTTGGGAATCAGAGTAGGTCCGATGCCCATCGGACCTACCTTGGTTCGATGGGTGTGATGACCTTTCGATTTGTATCAAGATTCATGTGCTATGTATCAAAATTCGTGTAAGCCTGCATCAATTTCCGTGTACATAAATCTTGATGCTAATCGTACGGTCCTAGAACTAATTGAACCTAAATGTAGGTCCGATGCCCATCGGACCTACTCCTATCTCATGGAATTGAGCTCTATATTCTTCAAGAAAATGATACGACTCATGTGTTACTTCACTTGGTGATCGAACTTACATTTAGGTTCAATTGACGAGATAGGAGTAGGTCGGATGGACATCGGACCTACATTTAGGTTCAATTAGCTCTAGGACTGTACGATTAGTATCAAGATCTATGTGCACGGAAATTGAGACAGACTTGCACGGACAGATAACACGAATCTCGATATAGATCGAATGGTCATCACACCCATCAAACCAAGGTAGGTTCTGATGGGCATCGGACCTACTCTGATTCCCCCGCTGACACTTTTTGTTCCACTAAAAGGAGCTGACTCGTTGAAAGGATGATGAGTATAATTAATAGCTCAAAAAGATCAGTTGAGCCACAAATATTTAAGTGGGTCTCAAATAATTTGCCCGTGCAGCTCTTAATGGACCTCAAAGGCTTATATTGATATACATACATGGTTCAGTTAGGCTTTGGTATTCGGCCCGTTTGGAATATTCGTGGGATAAACAAATTTGCTACCATTACCGTTATCTCTGAATACATCCAAAATTAATCTAAAAAAGTAATAGTTATAGACAAATTTGCTAACTCGTAATTTGTCAAATATTCCACCTCAAATCTTGTTAAAATTTTGAATTAGATCTCCACTGTCAAGAGAGAAAAATGCCATTAGTGTCAATCTATAGGCTTGAGTTGCAGCTATTTTTCGCTTGAGAGTGGGAATACAATATTTTAGTTTTATTGTGAACAAATATGTTCTATTTCTATTTTTCCATTTGTAGTAGACCATAGTTTCAAAATATCTTTTATTTGAAGTAGATATATAATATGGACAATTGTAGAATTTAAGTAATATCATTCAGAGATTTTCTTTTACGATATTATTATTATTTAAAGTACTTTTTTAAGAATAAAGCAGAGAAATCAAACCTGAAATTTCGGAAGAGAGAATTTTTTGTTCATAGAAATTAATAAAATAATACATACGAAAATAAAAAGAGTACCAGGATTGCAACATTTTCATAAATATCGGAATTAATGGTCCCGATCCAACTTTTGGATTAGACTCAACAGTTCAGATCCATCGTATTTTTTTTAATCTGCACGAAGAGGTAATTTTGTGCCACAGAAAATATCTAATTTATGAATCTTGACCATTAATCCTGTCTATAAATGAGGTATTTTCAAAACCAACAAAACTGTCACAAAAATTCAGCCCATTTATAAATCAGCTCATCTATGAAATAGGTTAGCTTATGATAAAAGAATAGAGGTGCAAGTGGATTAAAAAAAAAAAGTACCTCTTAACACCTCAAATTTCTACTAATTTCTACTATAAAACAGTACCCCCATTTTTCCTTCTAATTTCTACTCAAATTTAACCTCGGATTAAAAAATAATATATATATCATATCTTACCGAATAACAAATCCCACACTCTATGAAGTTCACCTCTTAGATTTAAGCTTATTCCAACAAAACCATTTGAGTTTGGTTAACAAATGGTGGAGTTTTTATTTTTTATAGAGGAAAACATGAAAAGAGGAGAAGAGGTTTTTTGTAAGAAGGAATCAATGATTCAAGATCCATAAATGAGGTGATTTTTTGTGACAGCAAAATTTCCTCTTTGTGTGGAGTTAAAAAAAAGAAGATTAAGAATTAGTACTGTTGAGTCTGATTCAAAGATTAGATTGGAACTATTGGTCCTGATTTTTTCAAAAATATTGTAATTCTAATATTTTTTTATTTCCGTACATTTTATTTGATTAACTTCTATGAATAAAAAATTCTCCTTGGAAGACATGGCCTTGGGAATTTTTCAAGAAAATAAATTTGATACAAAATACAACATTTTATTTCAGGCTTTCAGGAGGCCAGTCCCATACAATGAATGAATATCGAATTATCGATGGATTTAGAGGCCCAAAAGGATCCGCGCAACCAACAAATTCCAATATCTTGAAATTAAGGAGCATTAATTGTAGGCTTTATTTCGTCCAAGATTTATTATAGGCCTTGTATTTAAGTGGGTTTTTGGTGAATTAATTTGGAATGTAGATTTATTATAGAGGAGGGATCGGATTACACCGTTTTTGGTGACATCGAATTACATCGTTCATTTTTAAAGTTTTCAAAGTCCAAACAGTCGATCCAAACCGTTCAATATGATGGATATATTAAAATGTGCTTGCAGATCAAATTTTACATTTTTTTGAATTTTTTTTACTATTTATTAAGTACTTTACAAAATCGTTGTTTTCAGACCATTGAATTTTTGTACCTATCTTAATAAATAGTAAAAAATTCAAAAAAATGTAAAATTTGATCTGCAAGCACATTTTAATATATCCATCATATTGAACTGTTTGGATCGACTGTTTGGACTTTGAAAATGGACGATGTCATTCGATGTTACCAAAAAACGGTGTAATCCGATCCCTCCTCTTTATTATATTATATATAATAAACGGTCAAATTTAGAGAACTACTGGCAAAGACACATATTCTTTATGTGAGAGGTCATGAGTTCAAAATTCGAATAGGAGAAACTTTTTAATTGTAATAACAAGAGTATGAAATTTGAAAGTCAGACCTTCATCTTTCGGTCAAATTTAAACTCAAGCCGCTGTGATTTTGCGCTTTGCGCATATAGTCAGAGTAGAGGCGCAACGCAGCAAGTAAAATTTATGTACAAGGAACAAATTATATTAATTTACAACTGATGCACCAAATTAAGAGTTAAGACCCCCAAAAAAAGCACCTCAAATCAATAGCTTGCAAAGTAAGAATACAATTTGGTTCCAAGACCAAAGCAAGCTTTTATGGTTCAACCTAAGTCTAACATGAAATCAATTATATATAATACACATTATTCCTTTGGAAAGAGCTGAATGTGAAATCCATCGGGAAACCCGAGACCAGGAGTTCGAACTATGTTGCCTCCTCTAACTGCTTTCCACCTAGAAAAGATTAAAAAACAAATAAGAGACTAGCAAATGTTTATTTCCCGAGTAAAATTAATAAATATGGTGATCTTGATCATAAAATGAAGAAACTAATTACCTATACTTGGTGACCAAGTTATGAAAGAAAAGGGCCATGAAGACCCGGCTGAAATCCGCCCCTACACAAAACCTCAATCCACCTCCAAAGGCCATGTATTGTTTTGTGCCTCCCGTCATGTCTGGTTTAACCTTCCATCTCCAGGGGTTAAATACTAAAGGATCTTCGTATATCTCTGGGTTTATATGAACAGATGGCGCACTCAGCATTACTGCCCATCCTTCTGGAATTGTATATCCTGTTCAAACACCCATATTTAATTACCCTAAATCAACTCTAGACTTAATTTGTTATCATTTATTATTGTTCGTTTCCTTGATTAAAACCACACAGTTGTTTACTACATGGTAAGTTTTTCAAACTTAATTTATGTTTCAGAAATGAGTTGCCAATAATTATAATGCATGCCAGGATGTTTGCGATATTAAAAGTTTAGAACCAATTAATAGATCAACATACCTCCAACCTCAGAATCCTGCAAAGACTTTCTGAACATTACTGGGACAATGTTCGCCAATCGGACAGCCTCATATACTACCTTCAAATCATAAAAAAGAAAGAAAAAAAGAAAGAAAAGAATATTAGTCCAAATTGATATTTGTTTGTGTGCAACTTAATGATGATATGTATGTTTAAGGAATAATTAATCACGGAATATATATTTGGCTCACCTGGGAAGTGAAAGTCATAGATTTGTACTCCGCCCATGTGACACCGGAGTCTGGATCCTTTCTATTTCTTATAATTGCTTCATGTTCCTCCTGATATAACAAGGCTACCTCCATTAGCACATATATATAATTAAGAATTAACCAAGTAAAATTTGTTAATGAAATTAATGGTCACGTACCGTCAACTCTTGTACAATTTTCGGGTTGTCAGAGAGGAACTTCATGGCGAGAGTCAAGGTCAAGGAGGTGGTCTCGTAACTCGCGAAGAGAAGTACAAACATCAAGTCTAAAGCAATTGGCTCAGTCATAAGAGATCTTTCTTTTTTTAACTCATCTATGACAAGGTCAAAGAAATCTTCACATTGCCTGTCTGCTGCGCTCATTCTTTCCTTCAGCATCCTCTTCAACACCTTCATCGCTCTTTTTCTCCCCTTAATTTGCATAAAAAAATAATAATAAAATTAATAACACACAGACCACAAGGCCATTAATAAACTAACTAACTAAAATTGTTTTCAAACTTTGAAGTTGTATGTTAGTGCGGTACCTGTAAGCATTGGTGATAGGCCGTCCCCGGAATATCAAAAGGGTAAGAAATTAATCCTCGTATGAATGCAACGAAGCACCCTCTTAGATTCTCAACCGAACCAGAAGGATCATAGCTAATCAGCCTCTTAGCAGTGATATCAAATATCATCTAAGATTTTACAAAGTTAAATGAAGATCAACATGCAGCTAATTAATTAATTAATTAGATCATCAATAGAATATGTACGTATTGGAGCATAATAAAGAAGGTATTAGAGTGCTTACAACAGAGAGAGCTTCTTTCAAATCAAAGCATGGCTGGCTGGACCAAGATTGGAAAGTGGCGTGGCATGATTTCTCAATGTCAGGAAGAAAAACTGATTTGAGATTCTCTGGGCCATACAGCCTAAGAATTATGGTTTTTAGGTACTTGTACATGAATCCATGGAGAGAGCCGACATTATATCGTCCAAATACCTCAGTAAATGTGTCTGGATACCAGCTTTCAAATAGCTTGCCTTCTTGCTTTAGAACATAATAAACTAACTCTGGATCAGTTATTGCCACCACTGGTCGGCCGATCAAGTTTGTCTTAAATATAGGCCCATATCTACATGTATTGAAAGAAAAAAGAAGAGAGAAAAATTCCAAGTAAGCACAAGCAAATGAAAACAATTTGGTAAGAAATGTGTACACTGCATGCATATATATGACTGATATTAAGAAAAAAACTTGGTGCAATCAGGACTGTAGAAAATTTCATACTGGTAAAATATACTTGTATAGTAGAAATAAAAGGATAACATTAAATTGAGCAAATGAATTAAATTACCTCTTTTCTCTATCTTTAATGAAAGGAGAGACGTCACATGTAGGATTCGGACGGAAGAACTGAGGAGTTTCACCAAGAAAGGGGAGTCCCATGGATCCAGGTGGAAGAACTCCACTAATGCATTTTGGATTTCTCCATCTGTAGATCCAATTTGACACCCATATGGTGATAAATGTTGCAATGCATATTCCAATATAAGGCATCACATTCACCTCCACTGTATTAATGGTAGCTACAATATTCATGCTGAATTTCTTCTCCCTCTCTAACTTGGTCAAAATTATACAATGCCAAGTTAAGAGAAGATGAAGATGAAGAGATAGTAAAAAGAGGATAGAGTATCTGATGCAAGGAATGAGGGAGTTCAGTTGTTTATATATAGACTAGCCAAAGAATGGAGGAGTTAGCTGTATGGAAATTAAATTAATAATGTAATTAAACAAAAATAAAGGTACATTTGTGTATTATATTTTAATGCTTAATTTAATTGCACTTGGTTGGTAATGTACAGGGAGACGTGGTTAGGGATAGATCGATAATACAAATCAAGGTGTTTGCCTGGTTTGTCCCAGGACCACATTTTTTATGTATACTTTATTTTGATATTAGTGCGCATTATTTGCAATATACGGATGGTCGTGTAGCATGAGATTGCATTATTATTTTTTTAATCTCTTCTCTACGCTGATTCGTGGTGGCAGTTTAACTTGACCATAAAAAAGTTAAAAAGAGGAAAAAAAAAAAAAAGGATATCTTCGGGATCTAACTGAATGTTGACTTAATTTATACGGCCAAATAATTGACGTAAACCTGATAAATCAGAATAAGATTTCTTGCTCTCCAATGAAACGCAGCGGTTGTACTGAAAACAGATCTAGCGTACGTAGATATTAGATCCAAATAAAAGGCTATTAATTTTTCACCAAGTGATACATGGAGAAGTTCACTTCAGCTGTAATAACATTGTTGTAATTAATTTTGTGTATCAATTAATGCTTGAGCAAATAGTTTAACTGGTTAATACTGTCAACAATTACCTTTCATACCTAACATAATCTCTAGCAAAGTTCTGAGGATGATCCAGTTAACTTCTGGCAGTAGTTCGGTAAACTCGGCAATGATCCGACAAATTAAGTGTTGCTTCGACAAATATCAAGCGGTAGTAATAAGGTTTTAGTAGTGTTTAGTCCATATATTTTCTATAAAGTAGAGTTCAAATGCCTCATGTATGTCTCAATCATGCTTTACATTTTTATCTCCGTTTTCAAAATCCAAACAGTTGATCTGAACCACTCAACATGATCTCCATATTTAAATATGCTTGGAGACCAAATTTTATATTTTTATATTTTTTTCATTATTTTTTTAGACATGTATAAAAGTAATGTTATTGGATGGTTCAAAATCTTCTGGAAAAACATTGAGTTTGTACCTATCTAAAAAACCATGGAAAAACATTGAGTTTGTACCTATCTAAAAAATCATATGTTTACTAATTACTCATGGCTATTTTTGTCTGTAAGGCTTTCTATTAGGTTGTTGTTATGAATTTTGTTGTATTGCGGTTTTTGTTACAAATGATCAGGAACCAGCTGTTAAGGGTTTATCGATCCTAACTCGATTTCATTGAAATTGGTAGATTAACCCCACTTTATGTGTTGTTTACGTGCCGTGTCGTACTGTGATTATTCGCGTGACATGAGTATCTTTTGAAAAATTGTCACGGTACGGCACGCCACGTGAACTAGTCTGGTCATGGCAAGCCATGGTACGATACATGATCACGTAAGTTACATGTGATCAGGATCGTTAGATCTTGATCTAATGGTAAATTTGAATAATCTAACTTATATTATGAGAAAAAAATAATTAAACATGATCAAACATAGCTAGTTCGTATCTATTGTTCATTCCAATTTGATCACGGCACAGTACGTGCTGAGAATAACTAGAAAGTTAGAGGGTAAAAATGTAAAATAAGAGTAAGGGTAAAATTGTAAATAATATAGAAATAGTATATGACCGTTATCTCTAACGGTAAAATAAACTCAATAGGCTATATATATTCATGAGAGAGATTGTAAGAAATAATGTTGAGAAAAAACAACAAAAATCAATACAAAAATCATTGTTCTCCTCAGCTTTGCATCTCTCTCAAAATCTAACACGGTATCAGAGCACTAAGTTCTGTGACCGAAAATTTCCATCAATTTACCAGTAAACTGGTACATAACAAATCAGTAGAGGAGTAAAAATGGCTCAAGAGGGGCAACTCGAGGCTACCAATACCTCCAAGCTCACACATACTTTGCTCAATGGCAAGAACTATCTTACATGGGCAAAGGCTGCATCTAGAGCGCTCAGCGGTCGAGAGATGCGATAATACATCACAGGAGAAAATACCGAGCCAAAACCCACAAACCCAAATTTGCTGACCGAACCCGAAAAAAAGGCAGCAAAGAAATGGAGAGCCCACAACGATAAAATCATAACATGGCTCACAAATTCCATGGAGCCATCTATTTCAGAGCTCTTTCTCCTCGCTGACACGGCTTTTGAGCTATGGAAAGCCGTGAAAGATATGTACGGGCAAGAAAACAATTATTTCCGTATTTACCAACTCGAACAAGAAATCCAATAAGAAAAGCAAGGCAATAGAATGCATATAGAGTACCTTGGTGCTCTTCAAAAGAAAAAAGATGAGCTTCGATCATATTGGCCGCCAACCATCGATTTGGCAATAATCAAACAAAGGCAAGAAGAAGATGACATCTTTGAGTACCTTGTGGGATTAAACCCCAGCTACGAGGCCGTACGAGCTCAAATCATGAACACCATTTTGCTTCCATCATACTCTCTAATCAAAAACATAATTCAACAAGAAGAGAGCAGAAGAGAAGCCATGGCTGGTTCATAAGTCAAAACTGACGAGGAACACGAGACCCATGGCTTCACCGTGGCCAAGAGATTGAATTTCCCCAATTTCGGCCAAAACCCTAGCTCAGCCAAAACCACTGAAAATTGTGAATTTTGCAAAAAAGAAGGCCATGAGAAGAACAAGTGTTGGTTTCTTCATCCCGAACTAAAGCCAAAATGGTGGGGCAACAGTGGAAAAGGCGAAAAATGGAGAAACCCTAAGTGGGAGAAGAAGTTTGGAGGAGCGGTGAAGATCCAGGGAGAAAGAGAAAAAGAAAATGGGTCTGTTCTGCCCCTGCTAACGGGTTCGACAATTCAAGGGGGTCCATGTTGGGTCCGCGTCCGCCCTTTTATTCCTTTAACGGGTTCGCCCAGCCTAACGGATCAGCTGCTGTGTGGCATGTTGGGTCCGCTGCTCCAAGCAGTTCTGCCCCAAATGGGTCCGCCTCCAATGCTCCAACCCGATCCGAACTAGGGGCCATCCTTTCTCAGCTCAGCGGGCTGCTGAATCAAGGGCCCAGTTCAGGTTTTTTTTATTATCAAAGTTTAATACAAGCCCAAAACAGTAGAAGTCCAAACCATAATTTATATATTCTACCAAACAAAAGAAATTGTACAAGCCAAAATGAAATGAAACAAATAAAATGTACACATTTAGGAAATTTAAACAATAAATATTCTCAAAATAATTTAGATTGGATTTTAGATTCAGGTGCAACCGACCACATGACCGGAAATAAAGATACATTACAAAATTATCAAAAAAACAAATGTCAAGAATTTGTATATGTTGCAAATGGTGAAAAAAATGAAAATTTGTGGATATGGCACAATTATTGTTTTTTCAAAGGAGATTAAAAAAGTTTTACATGTAAAAAATTGCACCACTAATTTATTATCCATAGGTAAACTTTCAAAGGAATTAAATTGTGAAATTATTTTTTCATCACACAACGTATTTTTTCAGGATATAACATCCAAGAGAATGATTGGTGAAGAAGGTGTATTTCAAAATGAACTCTATTTTTTGTATAGCCAAAAATGCAATTTCAATGCAAAAATATAAGACATGGGACATTTATGGTATAGAAGAATAGGGCATCCTTCCGATAGAATTTTAAAATGTATTTTTGATTTTTCTAATTTTGATTGTAGTAATTGTGAGGTGTGCAAATTAGCTAAGTATACAAGACTTCCTTTTGTAAATTCAAATTCAAAAAGTAATCATGTTTTTGAACTTGTTCATTTCGATGTTTGGGGACCCGCCCCTATAAATTCTTATAATGGGTTCAAATATTTTGTTACATTTATAGATGATTTTTCACGATTAACATACCTATATTTATTAAAAAATAAAAGTGAAATTTTTTCTTACTTTCAAGATTTTTTAAATTTAATTGGAAATCAATACAATACAAGAATTAAAATTCTTAGAACCGATAATGGAACGGAATTTGTAAATCAAACTTTTTCAAACTTTTTAAAACAAAAATGAATCATACATCAAACAACTTGTGTTTATACCCCACAATAAAATGGAATCTCAGAAAGGAAAAATCGTCATTTACTCGAAGTGACAAGAGCACTTATGTTTCAAACTAACGTTCCAAAAGTTTATTGGTCGGATGTCGTTCTCACCGCAACTTATTTAATAAATAGATTGCCAAGTGTCATATTGAAAAATAAAAGTCCATTAGAAATTATTTATCAAAGAAAAATAATTTTTAACCACCTAAGAGTATTTGGATGTACATGTTATGTACATCAAAATAAAAGAGACAAATTAGATCATACTTCAATTAAGGTCATTTTTGTAGGATATTAATATCAAAAAAAGGGTTATAAATGTTATGATCCCATAAATCATAAACTATATATTTCTAGGGATGTAATATTTTTTGGAAATGAACCATATTTTAAAACAAACAAAAATTAGCTTGATAATCACATTACTACAAATGATTTTATTATTCCTATGACCACTAATCAAATTGTGGAGCCAAGAGTTGTAGGAAATGAAGAAGAAGAAAATAAAGACGAAGATGACAACATTCCTCAAAGTGGAACCGGGGGAGAAGAAAATGACAATATTGAAGCCGAAAGTAAAAACATTGAAGAAATTCCACTAAGAAGATCAATTCGACCTACTCAACTGTCAACAAGGTTACGAGATTTCGTAACCTATAAGGTTCAATATCCTATTGAAAATTTTATTTCATATAAAAATATTTCAAAAACACACCATGCATTTCTTAGTTCAATTTCCAAAATGGAAGAACCAAGAAATTTTGAAGAGGCTATAAGCCAATTGGTATAGTGCAAGGCTATGAAAGAAGAACTTCAAGCCTTAGAAAAAAATAATACATGGATCATTGAGCCATTACCAAAAAAATAAAAAACCCGTTGGATGTAAATGGGTATATAAAATCAAATACAATTGTGATGGTACCGTAGAACGGTACAATGCAAGATTAGTTGCCAAAGGTTATACCCAAACATATGGTATAGATTACCATGAGACTTTTGCACCGGTGGCCAAAATGAATACCGTAAGGATTTTATTTTCTATTGCGGTAAACCAAAATTGGAAACTCTACCAAATGGCCGTCAAAAATGTCTTTCTTCAAGGAACACTTGAAGAAGAGCTATATATGACTTTGTTAGTGTAATAATCTAGAAGTCAATAAAATAAAATAATTGTATTCTATATATTTAGTTCATGAATTGAATGTTTATTTATATATCATTTTGTTGCCTTGAGTATTATTGTATTTATGAATCATTCCTTTATCTGACTAGAGTCAATGAATGAAATTGTGAAACTTCATAATATAGATGATATATATACTCTTAAGAGTCTCTAACCGAGGTAATTAGCAGGAACACTTATTACCGCTACAAGGTTAGTATGTGGATTAAAAGATGGTTAAGTTTTACAAACCATTGACAAGAGATGTCATTTTAATCACATAGATACATGTTTCAGGAACATGGTATTTGGCAGACCCCGAATGAAACATTAAATGGAATTGTGTTCGTGTCATTAATGTTTTCATTCAGTGTTTAGTTCTAAAGTATGAGGTATTCATCTTTCCTACTAAGAGATGTGTATGTGTGACTGTTATCTAACGCTGTCGGTAAAACGCAGTTATAACGGTAGCTCTTCGGTATACATAGCTTAGCTGAGGTAGTGATGGTTTACCAAAAGTACTATTGTCCCTCGTATCTCTATACGAGTTATAGTATCACTGGGTCCCTTGATAGAATAAGATTATCTACATACGGTATAATTACAAGAGTAATTATATTTGGTAATCTGTTTAAGATCAAGAAAAGATTAAGTTTGCAAGGATGACACACACCTACCTTGAAACTGATCTGATAACTATGAGACAAAAGAATTAACACGAGTAAATAGTTTACTGGATTGTGGTATTGTACAGTACAGCATCATCTGTGTAATTGGATGGTCATAGTGCAGATGTCAGATGCCTCCTGTGATTATAGAAGTTAAAACAGTTTTAATTCTATTTACCAACATAACATAGATCCTATTGGGTCATACCATATAGGAGCTACTCGGAGAATCTTATTGATTAATTATGATTTGATTATGATTAATAATAAGATGGATATAATTAATTATACTTGATATAATTAAATTATAAATGTCATTTAGATGACAAGCAAAAACAACAGTTAATTTATAAACGTGCACGACACGTTGTATAAAAGTCACCGAAACAAACAACCGCAAGAAATATAATTGTTCAGAATAATTATATGGATATTAATTGAATTTGGGCCGAGAGCATTTTGGTCTTTTCACATGTCATCCTTATCCACATGACACGTCATCATTCTTATCCACATCATTCTTATCCACATGACATGTCATCATCCCTATCCACCCGAGGGCAAAATGGTCATTTCATGTCCATTTTAGACCTATAAATAGAGGGGTGGGGGTAGAGAATAGAATACTAATTTCTAAGATATCGAATCTGTCTTATCAGTTCGGTTATCTATTTTCTCTCTTTCTCGGTTTCTCTCCCAAATAGTGTTTCGGTTGAGAAAAGGAAGTTATACGTAATTGACGTATAATCTTGCGGGTTATTGAGAAGAATATTTACGGGATCGGTGAATAGTGTTTTCCCAAATTTCGTGGTATTTCAGTTTTGCTTATTAGTGAATCTGAATAACTGCAAATTCGTGATTACGTGTTTTCTCTTTTCTCGATGAATAGTATTTTTTGCAGAATCCCACAGTTTATAGTATTTATGGCAAAAGAAATAAATCGCTCTCCGGTTAGTCCTGGTGGATAACCGATAGAGGCACTAAACGTCTGGTGCTTCGAGACGAGTCATTCCCAGATGTGCTCTTCTCGCTCGGTCTACAATCCAATTGAAATTTGGATACGAGGTATAAATATTATATTAATATATTTAATTGTTAAGTAGATTGAAGTTTTAGAAATCAATCATGGAGTAGATCTGTAAAGGATTAAAAGGGTTCTGATGCCAAAGATAGACTGGAGGTGGACACCCTTGGTTGTATATCTGGCATACCACTTTTAATCCACGGCTTGAGTTAGACGTGAAATTTTTTGTTTTACGGTCTTTTCGCATCTTAAGCTAATCAATGGGTTTGAACTGTCAAAACCCAACAGACTTTACCACCCGGTCATAAAAAAGGTAAAAATCATGAATTAGCTTGCAAATTGAACAAAGTTATTTATGGATTGAAGCAATCTCCAAAAGCATGGTATGGCAAGCTAAGCTCTCATTTAATTTCGTGTAATTTTAAAGTTAGTAGTGCCGATCATTCATTATTTGTAAAATTTGAAGGAAATAATACTACCATTATATTAGTATATGTTGATGACATTATAATCACCGGAAATAACCAAGAAGAAATTAATAAAAAAAAAAAATTGAAAGAAAAATTTGACATTAAGGATCTTAGTTATTTAAAATATTTTCTAGGAATAGAAATCGCACATTCTAAGAAAGGTCTATTTATTTCCCAACGAAAATATACCTTAGATTTATTAAAAGAAACTGGTAAACTAGATTGTAAACCGGCCTCAACACCAATAGATGGTAAGAATAAATTAAATACTGAAGATGATGAACCTTTAGAAGATATAAATTAATTCCAAAGACTTGTAAGAAAATTAATATACTTAACAGTAACACGTCCGGATATTTCTTTTTCGGTAAGTCAAATTAGCAAATTTATGCATGCCCCTAGAACACCACACTTAGAGGCAATAAATAAAATTCTAAGATATTTAAAAGGAACACCCGGAAAAGGAATTTGTATGAAAAATAATAATTCTAATAATGTGTGTGGCTATTCCGATATAGATTGGGCCGGGAGCTTCGATAGAAAATTAACAACCGGATTTTGCACATTTGTAAGCAGAAATTTAGTCACATGGAAAAGCAAGAAACAAAACGTCGTGGCACGATCAAGCGCCGAAACGGAATATCGTGCCATGGCGTCCACCGCAAGTGAGTTGACATGGATCAAGCAACTACTTTCGGATTTGGGAATTAAAATCCATGCACCAATGCAAATGTTTTGTGATAATCAAGCGGCACGACATATAGCTTCCAACCCGGTGTTTCACGAAAGAACAAAACACATCGAAGTCAATTGCCATTTTATTAGAGAAAAAATACAAGCAAAAGAAATTGAAACTCCTTTCGTAAGAAGTGAAGATCAATTGGCGGATATTTTTACGAAGGGACTTGATCCGAAGCCATTTGAAGAAATATAAGCAAGCTAGGATTGTCGATATTTACAATCTTAGCTTGAGGGGGAGTGTTGAGAATAACTAGAAAGTTAGAGGGTAAAAATGTAAAATAAGAGTAAGGGTAAAATTGTAAATAATATAGGAATAGTATATGACCGTTATCTCTAATGGTAAAATAAACTCAATAGGCTATATATATTCATGAGAGAGATTGTAAGAAATAATGTTGAGGAAAAACAACAAAAATCCATACAAAAATCATTGTTTTCCTTAGCTTTGCATCTCTCTCAAAATCTAACAGTACGGCACATCAAGTGACCTAAATCACAGCACGTCACGGCGCAATATGTATTTACATCCCTACATCATTGAATAATGTTGATGGTTTAATAGTATGATTGAGAAACTACAATGGGTGCTTTATTTTATTCAGATTCTATGACTGTAATGACGCTTTTTTATTTTTAATGTATGTAACCTTCCCTGGCAGCCTCTGCCAAGATTTAAATAGAAAAGAGAAACTACAATGAAATTGCGATTGCTTTTAAAGAAGTTCAAGTGGAAGTCAAGAGTTCTCCGAAAAAAGTGTTCTTTCTTTTACTAATTAAATTGTTGTTTGACAAATTGAAGCAGGAAGAAAAGTCCAACATTAACTCTTCCAAATTATACTTGATCTCTGTCTTTCATACCCTTTTTTATCATTGAAGCTGTTATTTTTTTTTTTTTTTTTATAAAAGGTAAATTGACTAACTTATCCTTCTTGTATGGCAAACACATCTCTTATATTTTCTTCATTTTATTAATTCTTTCTCACTCAACAACTAACTTAATACTTTTGTGTTACTTAAATGAACACTGAAATGACTAATTAAGCGCATTTCCGTTGTATAACAAAAATATGGGAAACACTAAATAAAAGAAAACAAAATTACAACAGGAATCAGCGTTTTTGTTCTGTCTTAGAGGATTATCAATTAACTAAGGGGCATCTTAATTGGACTTCAACATTTTTTTTTTAAACCAGTAATCTTGGACTTCAACTTAGAAATACAGAGTGGACTGTCGCATTTTCAATTTTGTTTTACATAGATTTTTTTTTTTTTTTCGGTCGTGTGTATTCTCTTGATCCAAATTTCGTTTTAAATGTTAACCATTAGAAATAAAATAAGTGAACTGGACAAAATAGAAGAGATGCATCCCTTATATAAAAGGTTAATTTGGTCATTTATTTTTTAATAAGAGGTTAATTATGTATTAATTGAAGGAATATGAATAAGATAAAATATATATTTTGTCTTAATAGAAAAATAAGATATTTTAATGTTTTGATTAAAAGTTCAAATTGCTGTCAATGGAATAGTACCAATAATGATCCCAAATAATAAAGTAATTAATGAACCGTTAATTGGAGGCCAGGTAAATTAATTTGAGATGAAGTGGGCTGTGGGCACATGGGGGTGGGAAGACTAAACTTAGAATAGATTTGATGAATGAATAGTGGGGTAATATTATAGTGAGCACGGGCATTGCATGGTAGCTAGCTTATAATAATGAGCATTGTACGGGCGATAAGTTAGTTAAAACTTAGATAATTTGAGTCTGGATTCACTTGGATTTGGTCAAATCTGTAGACAGATTGTTCCAAGATTATGGCAACATCAACAAATCTTTCCAATAAGATTAATTACACAGAGCTAGGCCTACCTAAAAAGTCTGACTATATATATATAACCATGTGCTCATTTTTTATTGTAAATTTTGTTTGTTAAAACTCATATAAGGATAGAATATAAATATATGCATGACCTAACTGTCCAACAAAATTGTACTCCCCCAGAAGAGAAGCAATCCTTGATCAACAATAATAAACAATATTGACAACGATCCTACATAGATGGTTCTAGCAGAGAGAATATTTCTCTTTGAGGATGTTTCTATCTCACAACTTCCAAGTAGAGAAAATTTTGTAACGGCATGAATCTGCAACTAATTAATTAGGTTAAGAGATAATTGCAACTTCTACAAATGCAATTTAGCAACATATAATTAAAATTAGAGAAAAGGTATTGTTCCCCGTTTATCTTTTCTCATATTTTCTCCACGGCTTCCCGACTCACTTTCTAACGACTCTAACGATTCTTTCCCTTTTTTAACGGTTTTTCTGTTTTTTGAATTCCCTCTCCCATTCTTTGATTCATGATCTCTTCTCTTCCCCGATTAGATTCTCCGATCTTTTTTATTGATTTCGTTTTCAGTCGTGTCTCTACTCCGATCAGCTTCTCTTCTCTGATCATGTCTTCCAGCGAGGTTTATATATTTTTGTTGAGGAATCATAAAGGTCAAACAATTACGTCTTATCTAGAGATCAAACAATTACGTCTAATCTAGGAGTCAAACATTTACACCCCAAGGAAGGAAAAACAATTTCTCACCTTAACCTAAGGACTATCCTATGTCAAAGAGACCCAAAACATAAATTAGAAGTGCGGAACATAATACCTAATTTCATACTGTTTGTCATGGAATATCCAAAACCTTGGTAGAGCAACAGCCGTCTCCGTGAGCACGAGACAAATTTTCAATGGCAAGAAGCCTTTCTCGTCTTTTTGTCGTATGATCGTGGATCAAGTCTTCTAAGATAGCAAGATATGGCCCTTAAGAAATCCTCTCCAAATTTTCTAATATATTTATCTTCTCTATTTTTTGATGGTGAAAAAAGAAGATAAGACACACAAAACTGTATTTTTCTAAAGAGAAAAAATGTATTTTCAGTTTGTTTTGAGATTTGTACATAAAAATTATCTGTTTTGAAAATTTGTACATGAAAACAAATGAATGAATAGGTGAATTTGAAATTGCAGGATCCTGTGATTTTTTGAAATCACAACAGATTTATTTCCGTAATTTCATTTTATGAAAGGAGCGGTACAATATTAGTTACAAAATATGAAAGACGAAATTGCAAAGTTTCATTTATAGGAGCCCTCTCTCTGTATAGCAAAAAAAAATAAGCATGTTATAACATATATAGCAAAGAGTGTGGTTGGTTAATGGAGAAAATGAAAAGAAAGCACGACTTGCTGATGATTGAGTTGCGTCATTGAACGGGCCCAACCTTACTTACTTATTCAGAAAATAACTAACTTAATATATTCCACAAGACTCTGTCTAAAACTGTGTCTTTGTATGCGCCTTTCGTGTTAAGAATTTATACGCGGATGCTAAATATACAAAACTTTAGTTCACACGTGGGCACGCATTATTGTAGGCACATCTGATCAGAATTTCAAATATAATCTTGAGAATCCTTTGTGACCAATTAATTATATTTGGATGTTCTTTAAAAAACTAGGATAATACAGGCAGAACATGTACAACTTAAAAACCAGCTACGTTTCTGTCATAAAAAACTTTGAATATACGACCTGGAGAAATTATTTGTCAATATTATATAGGCATTTCCTCAAATGAAAGATTATTTTTGGCGGCGCTTTCTATATAAATGCACATTCGAGACAAATAATAAATTGGACAATAAATTGAACACCAATTAAGATTGCATTAAATATGTCTGGTCCTTCTTAGGTTGTTATAATTGTTTAAGAGAAACAAATCTGCATAGTTGACAGGAGAGATATGGGTTGAGCATACGCGATTTGCTAGTTGTTCTTTTAAATCTAATTAGATCATTACAGCCTGTTAAAATTCTTTGAGATTTAGATGGTTTAACAGCATTACACGTTCTCTGTTTATTTTATTTAGATGGTATTTCATTGTTTAGTGGCACTATGGAGTTAGTCAAGAGTGGGAAAAACATGTCGTGCCGTGATAAAAATTACGAAGGGTGGTCACAGCACGCGAGTCACGCCGTGACTCGCGTGTCGTGACCAAACGTGCGTTAGTCACGTTTGATCGCATTTAACGTTTTAAATAAAAAATATGGAACGATTCTTTAAAATTTAAATGTAAATATTTTAATTAAAATAAAATTATACCTTATAGGAAGGTATGTTAGTGTATTGCCTCGTGACTGCTGTGATTGGCGTGTCTTCCGTGACTTCCGTTCCGTGACTCGCGTGTCTCGTGCCGTGCCGTTCCGTGTTCCGTGCCGTGCTGTGCCGTGACCAAGGCAATTTCCGTGCCGTGTCTTATTTGCCAACAATTGGTCACGGTACGGGAATGGTCACAGCACGGGACACGCAAGTCATGGCACGTAACCGACACGCGTGCCGTGCCGTTCCGTGACGGAGCCGGCTCCGGCGTGCCATTTTTCCCACTCTAAGTTAGTCACTGATGACATCAAAATTAACGTAAGTTGGAAATAAGCGTGTTTGGACAACTAGTTTAGCATGAATTCAAATAGAGGTATAGATGCATATATTATTCGGTTAACAAATAATTAAAATAGTATATGTGGAGTCTTGAAAATGAAAAAATATATATATATATACATGGCGAAACCTTTGGTGCAGACGTGTCAAACATTTTGAGAAAATGTGTCAAATATTGGAGAGAATGTTTCGATATTTTCAGTATGAGACCAACATGCAATGCTAATAACAACAAAGTCCCCTCCCAAACCTTTTATTGAAATTATTTCCAAATCTTTCATCTGTGAGAAAATATCACATCGAAAGTGAAGATTGTGATGAATTTTCTGTTAAAGAAAATACCGGCGGTGCTGCAAATTTATGTTTGGTTTGCCGGAATTTGAGTGATTTCAAAACCTAAAAAAATGAAACAGGTGTATATTAAATTGTATTCCGGCTTTGTCCCAATAAAAAGCGGAATTTCATATTTTTTTTAGTGGTACATATGAAATTCTCCAAAAAAAAAAAAACACAAAAGCTAGTCATGCAAAATCCAGTATAGAAAATAACAGTATAAATTTGCTAAGGATTAAACTATGCAAACATTTTTATACTGACCAGCCTGTATCAAAGAAATTCCTAAACTCAAATAGGCCTAAAAAAGGGGGAAAAAAAAAATCTCATAGAATTCTTTTCTGGCGTATACAAAACTCAGGATGAAAAACAACAATGCTTGTCAAAAATCTGAAATTCCCTGCTTGATGATTTTAGACAATATTGTTTTTTGTCTAAAATACAAATGTACCAGCATAGTCACTTAATTCCTGAATTTGCCTTACTGGTACCTCATTAATTACATCGAAGTCCTATTTTTTCCTTTTAAAAGTTTGTAAGGCCACCCTCTCTGGTTCTCTTCATCTGGCATCATCATTTAATCTCTATGTTGCATCTCATGTCAAAATTTCTAATTCTACATTCCCTTCTTATGAGCAGAATTCTCCAGCTAGTGTAAAATAAAAGAAAAAAAAATGAGGTGGTTATTTGACATTGTAAGTTCAATGCAGTAAATATTGATGAAAACAGTCAATAAACAAATGCCACATTATATAGTGTGAACTTGTCCTGCATAATTAACTAATTAGCTGCCCCTTTCTATGGTGGCTCTAGCATGCCAGTCGGTAAGTCATCACTCGTTAACATTAGGTAGCATTCTTCAGGTAATGGGACTGATTTATGCCACTGCAATCAGTCATTAATGTTTCTGATATAGACACCTATACCAATTAAATTGGTAATATTCCCTAATAGAGTAGAAATAACAGAATTAAGGAGGGGGCATCTAGGAACCTCATAAACAAAATTAGGTGGGTGAGAAGAGAATCAGTCGTATTTCCTACCTAATGTTGAGGTGTATCATTTACTTCCTGATATCCAAGGTGTATAAGAAAAACCCCAAATTGACCGCCCACCCCAACCTTCCAAGGCAAAACCAACCCACCCACCGACGAAAAATAAATAAATTAACATTATGTGTGCCTCTATTTTCAATGGTAACCGACCTCGATTTCCAATGCTGAGATGGAAGTCAGAAGGGAAATGAGTACCATTAAGGGTTAAATGAAGCATTATTGGGTCAAATTTATTCAATTTGCAGATCAGAGACTTACAAGAACTTTATTGTGCAATTCTGTCAATGAAATCAAGTTTAATCAAGTAAAAGGCAAGTGCCTATATGATAGTTACTAATAAAGATGCCTATTCAAACCTGCAGTCAAAACCAAATGAAAGAATCAATAAAAAAGCTAACATGCAAGCTAACATCTAATTAGAAAAAGTAAATTTCTAATAATTAGACACTTGCAGGTGCTGTCCTTTTAATTAAGTCAAATTGATTTCTCCACTTGCAGTGAGCACATAACAGGTAGTCTTATCACAAAATTCTTGTACTTATTTTATCATCCTTCTTGTCCTACAAGTAACCAAAACCCCTTTTATGCTTCATAACGAGATCTCTTTGGTTAAACTTTTTTTGTTGGATTTTATCCAAACATGTCAAGAAAAAGAGAAAATTTCACCCCTTAATACAACATCCAGGAAAACAAACAACTTGGCCACTGCCAGAGCGAATTGCTGTCAAATACAAATCACCACCACCAACAACAAAGCCTTTAGTCCCAAACAAGTTGGGGTAGATTAAAATTGAAACCCAACCGGAGTTCATGACTGGAATAGAAACATACACCTAAACGACAGTATACCAAGGCAAGTATACCTTACATTAAATAAACAAATTATGTCGGCCAACATTGTCTTAAGACTTTTTGGATAAGAAAAAAATACATGATTGACCTTTGAGAGCAACGGCAAATATATGAATATATTATCAAATCAAAGGCAAAACAGAACTAATTGAACAGCAAAGGATGTATATGTGATATTCTGTTAGAATGCCAGCAAAGAGCATCACTTGTTATATTGAGTGGTAGAAAGCTTTGATGTTCAACCTTAGTGGCTAGATATTGGTAAAATGCAACCGATGACAATGTACTATACAAAATAGCTGAAAAACCATGAAACAGAATAATATTGGAGAAGAAAATTACCAGCTACTTAAATGTAGAACATTCATTTACTTTGCAACACTACTACGGTCATCAAGTACTGAATTGAGCACGAGAAATGGGAGAAATGGAAGGAATGGGAGGAATTCATTAATTCCTGATTCCTTCCTGATTTGAGCAAGGTTTAGGGTTTCGAAGTAAGAGAAATAGAGAATCAACCCGGGAAGACATGCCGGTCCGGATTCCCAACCCAAATCTTGATTTTAGATCAGGACCGTCCGATCAGAATCCGGACCAATCCGGTCTGGAATTTACGGGACCCTTCAATATTCGTGTCTGGAAGTTGGGTTACTTCTATCCGAATTCGTTCCCACTTAGGTCCCATGGGATCCAGTTCTTAATTCAACGGACTGATCGGATATGATTAGGAGAATCTTATAATTCGTACATGGATAATCGCAAAATTACTTTTATGCATGAGTATATTTATATCATAATCCGTAAAAAAAAAACAATTTATTTCTATTATTTGCCAAAATTATGGAATATATAATATGGACTGATAATCTAATAAAAGGTAAATGTCTTTATATTTTGTGTCTTTATTATGTTTCTATTTTTTAAATTTTAATAACTAAATTTTTTTAGCTCAAATGTTAGAACTATAACACCTGATATATATCATTACTCTATGCGTTGGTAAAATATTACAACTTTTTTATTTTGTTTTGATTGACATCAAGAATTTGTAAAAAAAAAAAAAAACATTGATTTAGACATAATTTTTTAGTGTTGATTTTTCGACTTATTAATTCTTATAAAAACAAAACAAAAAGTAATAATTATTTATGTGTGTAAAGAAAATAATATATATAATATTTAAATTTTTTATTATTATTTTATTATTATCTATCTTTTTTACTTTATGATTATAATTGAGTTTCATTTCTAGCTAGCTTACTCTTAACTTTATTTGAGACTAAAGGTTGTTGTTGTTATTAGAAAATGAAAAAACAGAGATATGACAAAGCACAAAGAAATATTTCTTTGACATTCTGATTCGAAAGCGCGTTAACCTAGTATAAATGTATAACCAAATTAAATTATTGTAGTTGATGTAGCTAACATCAACTACATTACTACAATCATATTTTTAATTAGCTAGTATGTGTAGGCTATCGTGCATTACAGTCATCGGCCCAAACAAAGTATATGAAGGGTCAATTTTTACCGTGTTCATTAACACTTTCCAAGTTTTTTTACCCGACATTTTTAATAATACCCCAAGTTAATTAAAGATTAATAAAAATACCCACGGTTCCCGAAAATTTTTAAAAATACCCAAACTGGCCATTTAATGGCCGGTACTGAATTTAATTTTTTTTTTTTTTTAGAGAAAAATAGCTAAAATACTGAAATCTAACACTAAAAAATCGAATTATTTTGTTAAATATTTGTTAGATTACTTTTTTCATAGCATATTTATACTAAAATACACTATGAATAGGGCCGATTTTGTGCTAAAATATGCAAAATCTGAGATTTTTATTTTTACCCAAAACAGAAAATATATATAAAATAGAAAACATATATAAAAGATATAGAAATATATATAAAAGATACATCAAAGACCCTAAAAACTTTAAAATTATAAAAAAAAAAGGTCCAAAAGTCCATGAAGGAAGACTCGGATCGCGAATCTGAGCCCGCAAAATGGGCGAAACCTATCATAGATGGTTTCGGAACCAGTTTTGGGCTGTGGAGTTCCTGTCAAAATTTCAGCCCGATCCGACGGACGGATCAAAAGTTACGCTCCTTTTCATGAAGCATGCACAGGCCCATATTGCATCATTTCCGATTAAGATTTTCATTTCTATTCTTCAATCTACGTAGCTCAGTAAATTACCGTATTTTAGCATAATTCTACATAATTATTGTAATTTTAGCATTTTAGTAAATTTACTGTATTTTAGCATAATTATTGTAATTTACCGTATTTTAGCACAAAATCGGCTCTATTCGTAACGTATTTTCTAACAAATATTTAACAAAACAATTCGATTTTTTAGATTTCAGTATTTTAGCTATTTGTCTCTTAAAAAAATTTAACATAATTTAAAGTAATTTAGTGTCAATCAGCATAAATTAACATAATTTCAAGTAATTTAGCGTATTTTAGTATAAATATGTTATCAAAAAAGTAATCTAACAAATATTTAAAAAAATAATTCGATTTTTTTAGTCTTAGATTTCAGCATTTTATCTATTTATCTAAAAAAAAAAAAAAATTAAATGGGGGACCGGCCATTAAATGGCCGGTTCCCCTCTTTAATAAAAAAAAAAAAAAAATTGCGGGACCGGCCATTAAATGGCCGGTTTGGGTATTTTTAAAATTTTTCGGGAACCGTGGGTATTTTTATTAATCTTTAATTAACTTGGGGTATTTTTAAAAATGTCGGTTTTTTTTACCATTGAACATCACAAATTATTTCTTTTATGTTTGAAGCTAAAAAGTCTAGTATTACTAAAATCATGCATGTAGTAGTATAATTAATGTTTACATTTTCTTGAGAAAATTATCAGGTGCATCGGATGTTCCTCTTTACGATATATATATTCATCATTGCCAATTTGCAATACATCAAATGTTCCTCTTTACTGTTAGAATGTTTTCACCGATGCATTTATTTTGTGGAGGTTTTTTACCAATAATAAATATTGTACTTTTATTTTTTTTCTTCAATTTAGGTCAAAATAGTATAAATCTCAAATAACAAATTATTATTTAATGTGATACGTCTCACTTATAGTAAATGCATAAATTGATATATTTTGGTTTCAAAGCACATAAATTAATCCGATCGATAGATTCTATTAATGTCTATCAAAATTAATAACACAACATCTCTGTGTAATATAGACCAATAACATTTTTATTTTCGCAATATATTATATATACTTGCGCAATCAATCTATCTGACATGCTTGTGGTTGGTTAAAATTAATTTGCTTGATGTACGTTTAGATGAGAGTTAGAATAGCTAGAATAGCGAAATTTTTGAATAGTAAATGAGAAAATAGTGCTATTCGGATTAGTAAAAATGTTGTTTGGATTGTATTTGTGGAATAGTGAATAGTTGTAACCAATAAAGAATAGTGTTAACAATGTACTAATTAAGAAGAAAAATAGGCAAGTGGGATCTCAAATGAATTGTCACGACGTGGAGATAGCGGAAAGTGGTATCAAATTTGTCACTTCGGAATTGTGTTGGCGGAAATCCAAAAAAGAAATATTTTTTCCTCTCATTTCACATTTCCGAATAGTAATTCCAACATTTACAAGGAATAGAGAATAGCAGCTATTCTAGCTATTCCGAATAGCAAAAATGTTGTTTTGATGCACATTGCTATTCCGAATAGCTTCTATTCTAAAATAACATTTATTCTTGCTATTCTTGTGTCATCAACCCATGTATCTTTTAACGGTACTAAATTAATAACAAACTAAATGCATATTGTTAATTATATTTCCAGCTATATATTGGAGTATAATATGATTTGTAGTTGTAAGACGACTAAAGCTGATCCTGATTCAATGTATTCCTAGTACCTATTATATATATATATAGAATGTTTATTAATTTAGCCCAGAATAAGAAAATACGCTCTAATTTGTAATTAAAGTTTTTCTTTCATTTAAACTATCTTTTTACTTTAAAATAGTTTCATCTTCAAACTTGCCGATATTTTTATTAATAACCTAAAAAAAACAAATATCAAATCTAACCCCGATTTGAAATTATTTTCAAATCTAACCCCGATTTGAAATTATTTTCAAATCTAACCCAAACGCTCATTTATTGGGCGGTCCACTCTGCCTAGCCAACCGCCCCCCCCCCACCCCATCGGGCGGTTAGGTGTCGATTTTTTTTTTTTTAACAAAACTCGCCCCCCCACCCTCTCTGCTCTAACCGCCCCCCCTCCTCTACCCCAACCCCGCTCGCCCATCCCCCGCCCCCGCCTCTCCCCTACCCTCCCCTCCACTCCACCCGGCCGGCCACCGCCTCCCTCCCTCTATCCGACCGGCCACCACCACCCCCCCTCTCTCTCTCTCTCTCTCTTGGCCACACTCTCTCTCTCGGCCACCCTCTTTCTCTCTCTCTCTCTCTCTCTCGACCACCTTCTCTTCCTCTCGATCGATTGTCTTCGGGTAAGTTATCGTAACTTATTAATTTATTTTTTGTAGGAACTGAGGTGTTAACCGTGTGCGGGTTGTTGATTTTCCCGACGCGATTGAATTGTGCGGGTTTAGGTTAGAAATTAAATTAACGATTTAATTAGGGTTTAGGCTTTAGTTTAAAATTTTAATTGTTAAATTGTGCGGGTTGTTGATTTTCCCGACGAGATAGAATTGAACAAAATTAGGAGTTAGGGTTTATAAATTAGGATTTACGGTTTAGTTTCCATGATTTATTTTAGAAATTGAGGTGTTAACTATCGTGTGCGGGTTGTTGATTTTCCCGACGCGATTGAATTAATGAAAATTAGGGCGTTGTAAATTACGACCTAATTTAGAGGTTTTAGTTTAGAAATTAAATTACGGTTTAGCGATATAAATTAGGATTTAGGATACAAAACTAAATTAGGGTTTAGGCTTTAGCGATATAAATTAGGATTTAGGGTACAAAATTAGCGTTTCGATTCAAAATTCCTACATTATACTTTTTAATATCTAAAATTGTGAAATTTAAGTTATTTGAAAATTGTGCACTGCAAATACTATAGAGAGGGGGGGTAGTTCGTCTAGCACAAAGGCTCCCAGTGCATCTGGTGCAGAGGCTCTCGGTGCAGACCACGCTACACATGCAGTTGATACATTCAGTCCTCTTCTATGGATTCCACACGTTCAGCACCGGGTCGCACTCGCATCTATGGAGGTACGTTGGTTTTTAAGCAATTTAGTTCAAATTACAGATTTTTAATATGGCATATAGTAAGTCGGTTAGACTGAAATAATTGTTAAATGCAGGACGAGACGGTGTTGACCGTGAGACATCGCACCTCCGGGATACCGTACGTCGGTCATCCTTTGATAGAGCAGTGCATTATGAATCTCGAATTGTATCAGCTCGCTACCATGCCTCAGGGTCAGATCGACCAGGCTCTCATGAGCGGGCTCGCGGAGAGATGGCGACCAGAGACTCATTCGTTTCACCTTCCCTTTGCGGAGATGACCGTGACCCTAGCAGATGTGAGCGCTTTATGGGGTCTACGGATCGATGGCGAGCCTATCAGCAGTGTCTCCGACAGTCCACTTCACGTGGCGATGATACGGGAGCTTCTGGGGGTAAAGGATCCAAAAACGCAGCAGAAGAAGAAGAAGAGGAAGGATGATGAGGAGTTCCGGTATTCGGGGTACTGCATTAGTCTAGCGTCTCTCCGTGATCACTTCTTCCTCCATCGGATCGAGACCACTGATCGAGAGGCCGTCAGGAGGTAATCATTAAAATCTTGAAATTTAAAAATATGTTATAACTCAACAGTGAAAACCATTATTTATCTTAACTATTTTCTATTTTTAGGTATGTGAGGGTCTTTGTGATGGATCTCTGTGACAGCGTCATGTTCGTGGACTACAGCGGTGACGCGGTTCCCATTATGTTCCTCTTTCTGCTGAGAGAAATTGAGAAGCCATCGAACTGGAACTGGGGTGGAGCTGTGATCGCCCACTTATACCGGAGCCTGTGCCATGCTTGCTTGGTAAGTTTTCACAAATATTTCAGAATTTGTATTACAATAATTAGGGTTCAATAATCACCAACATTCTTACCTCATGTCCAAAATATAGGCAAAGAACATGCAGATCCACGGACCACTTCTTCTACTCCAGCAATGGTCGTGGTCTCATTTGCCGGTATGTCGGCCAGTTCGTCCGTCTCTTGTCCAATACTTGAGGAGAGAGGATGCCGAGAGGTGTCCTGCGTATGGTGCCATATGGGGCAGTCGCCACACATACGAGAACACGGGCAAAGGGAGAACTGTAGAGATTTCCTATGTCCAGAGTCAGCTCCAGATGTTGCACGAGAGTAGTGTCGACTGGTTCCCCTACGAAAGGAATGCACTTTGTCGACTAACATTGGAACAGAGGCATCTCTGGTTTTATCGGGGGCCGTGCGTATGTTACTGGATTGTTGAGTACACGTGGCCAGATCGCGTGACCCCACAGTTTGGTCTGGAGGCATTTGTCACGCAGTTCTCAGACCTTGGAGAGGCTGAGACCACCAAGCTACCCAAGTAAGTTAAAATTACTTAATTGCTTGTATATTTCGTTACTTGTTCAGTTCTGCACATTATTAACATTCTTTTTTAATTTAAATGTATTGCAGGACGAAACACAATAAGCCCAACGTCGACTGGAAAGTGCGTCACACAGATCATTACCTCCGAGCGGTGTCTCCATATTTTCACATATGGCATCCTCCTACGGCCGATGATGTCACACTGGGCGCAGGGCCTGGGACCTTGAGGTACTTAGTCTAGTACCAGAGGTGGGGCATGCCCTCCGTATACCTCACGGGCCACTGGTGTGAGACCCTTCGACGGAGGCTTTCTCGTGCAGGGTCGAGAGGTTTTGTGTCGTTCGGACCGATCTAGGCTCGCCAGGTAATTACTTACGAAACTGACATATTTAAACTATTAAATGTTTATTTATTTTTTCCTAAAATAATTAAAAAAACCACTTTGTGCAGATTCTTACCGGTATTAGAGGAGTGGCACACAGCTTGGTGTGCATGGCAAAAGAAGGTTGGCGAGCAGTGGGATGTACAATGCTCCAACACAATGCCCCTATGGTGGAGGACTCTGGCTTTGACGGGCGCCTCATTGGCATGTTGCATGACAGTAGGGAGAACATAAACTAGCGCGAGATAAAGCTGTTAGTTTGTAATAATCTAGAAGTCAATAATACGATAAATTTGTTATATAAAGCTTTGTTCATGAATTGAATGTTTAATCATTTTGTTACCTTGAGTATTATTGAATTTATGAATCATTTCGAGTTCATGACTGGAATTGTGAAACTTCATAATATAGATGATAATACTCTTAAAAGTCTCTAACCAAGGTAATTAGCAGGAACACTAATTACCGCGATAAGGTTAGTGTGTGGATTAAATGATGGTTAAGTTTTACAAACCATAGACAAAGAGTTGTCATTTTAATCACACAGATACATGTTAGAGAACATGATATTTGACAGACCCCAAATGAAACATTAAATGGAATTGTGTTTGTGTCATTAATGTTTTCATTTTAGTGTTAAGTTCTAAAGTATGAGATATTCATTTTTCCTACATAAGAAATGTATATGTGTGATTGCTATCTAACGCTATCCGTAAAAAGTAGCTATAAGGATAGTTCTTCGGTATACATAGCTTATGCGGAGGAAAAGATGGTTTATCAAAAGTACTATTGTCCCTCGTATCTCAATACGAGCTATAGCGTCACTGGGCCCCTTGATAGAATATGATTATCTGGATCCAGTATGATTACAAGAGTAAACATATTTGATAATCTATTCAGGATCAAGAAAAGATTAAGTTTGCAAGGATGACACACACCTACCTTGAAACTAATCTGATAGCTATGAGACAAAAGAATTAACACGAAGTAAATCGTTTACTGGATCATGATATTGTACGGTACAGCATCATCTGTGTAATTGGTGTCATAATGTACTTGCCAGGTGCCACCTATGATAAATAGAAGTTAAAATAGTTTTAATTCT